>JAOQMR010000009.1:479112-492776 GCA_027563865.1 Erythroxylum pelleterianum | reverse complement strand
GGGTAGGGGTAGATTTTTAGGGTTAAAATTTTTTTATTTGCAAATTGGTCCCTAGGAATTTTAAATTTAACAAAATTTTCCGATATTTGTGACCGGTACTTTTGTACCCGTATCGGCCGGTACGGTACGAAATTCATATCATTGATCCATACCTTGAATTTTTAGTCAAAAAGGTACTGAAAGTTTCATATAGGTTAGATTGGTTCAAGAGGCCCTACCTGCACTAATTGCTAAAAAATAGGGATGCTTTCTCCCTATCACCTATTTTGCACTTGATAGAGCTAGCTAAGGGGTCCTTGATTTTAAGTAGTTATGTCATAAACAAGGTCCCTCCTAGAGAGGGGTTAGGTTCTAATGGACTTATGTTTTAGAGCACATATATCTTGACCCAGTTAGACCATATTGAATCTTTTTTCTTCCAATAGTCTCTAGAATATTTTAGCTAATGATGCCTTGCTAGTTAGGTTGATCTTGGTAATACCTTGTCCACTTTCTATGATAGGTCTACAAACTTCATCACAACTGACTTTAGCTTAAACTCTCCCTGTTTTCCTTCCTCTTTATAGGAATGATCTCATTATTCATTTAATTGTTTTGAAGAGAAGAATACGAGTTGACCAGTATACATAGAGGGAATGAAGCACTGATTTAATCAATATTAATATTCCTGCACATGAGATGTCTTTGTGGTTCCAATGGTTCAATCTCCTTTTAACTTTTTCCACAAGAGGAATGCACTCTTTGAACATTAGTCTTCTGGTGGAAATTGGTCGTCTAAGGTAGGTGAAAGGTGGATTGCTAACCTTAAAGCCTAAAATTGTAGCTAGTCACTATGCATCCCCCAAAAAACTTTTAGATAAAATTAGTTGGCTCTTACTAAAGTTTACTTGTAGCCCTAATAGATCTTTAAACATCTTCAAGGCAGTAGTGATAGCAAAATGAGATCTGTCAATGGCTTTACAGAATAAAAGAAAAGGTTGTCTATAAAGGACAACCTCGTTAGTTAAGGATTTTACACTTTAAGTGATAGCTGAACTTTGGATTAAGAGAAATATTGGGTTTGAGGAGTCCATAGAGTGCTTCCAAGCATAAAATAAAATGATAAGGAGAGAGAGGGTCTACCTGCCTCAGTTCCTTGCTTATATAGAATAACTTTGTGTGCTTTCCATTCACTAAAATAATGAAGAAGGTGGAAATGGTATATTCCTCAATCTAGCCACAAAATTTATCAAGTCAAAGGCTTAAAGTAATTGTAAGATGAATTCTTAAATTATGTAGTCAAAAGCCTTATTAAAATCCACCTTCAAGGCATAATTCTTAAGTGAATTGGCATTAGCATAGTCTTTAAGGAGTTTTTGTGCCGTGAATATATTTGTCCCAATTAGTCTCCCCTTTAAAAAATCACCCTAAGATTGTCCCATCAAGCTATGTAAAGTCTTTTTCATTCCAGTAGCCAGTGTTTTACAGATGGGCTTGTAAATGAAGTTACAAAAAAAGATGAGTCTAAACCTAGTAAGGCAGTCAGGGTTAGGCTTTTTGGAAGTAGGAAAATTTATGTCTTATTGGCTTCCCTTAACATTTTCCCATTCTCAAAGAATTCCTAGATAGTCTCTAACATTGTATACTTGATCATAGGTCATGAATTGTGAAAAAAAGTAACCATTGAATCCCTTAGGGCTTTTGGCCTTTATGGGGTTCTGATGGGTGTCGAATCCACCAAAAATAAAATCTACTCCTGAAAAATCAATTAAATTGTAGCTAGAGTGAGTAGAGTCGAATCCACAGAGACTGGAGATTAATCAATCCTATTGACAACCAGGGAATCAGGAACAAAGAAACAAAAGGGGGGGTTTTGTAATTGATGAGTAAAAATACTGAAATTAATAAATAGCAAGCAAATAAAATTAGATTGAAAAGAAATCAGATTAATAGCATCTAATAAGGTAACCTCATTCAAGTTCTATGGTTGATCATTGAAACAAAGAATAAATCCGAATCATACAATAGATTAGTTATGATTATTGAAACGCTTCTAATAATCTCATCTTTCCTTAGTTTTAGATTAGCTGGACACACGCCTTCTAACTAACCCCTTATTGACGAACAACCCCGACACGCACCTAGGATTTAATTCGCTAATAGCTTTAAGAACTAGAAAGACCAACCCTGACCAACAAGATTAACAAGCATGACTGTTTAAATCAGATTATTCACCCTCATAATATAACTTGAGAATTATATTACCTGCCATTGTTATCAAGATTAACTAGACAATTACGGATCTAGAAACTTTGATTGACTAATTACGACCCTGTCAATTGCACAACGAGCTCTTATTGCAACAACGAACAAGACAATAATATGAATAAAACAGAGAATGAATAAATACTGCAGAAATCCAAGGATAACAATTAAGTTTAGATCTCACAACACATATGAACTTGAACTTGATCAACCCTTGCTAGACTAGAGTAGGTTTACCACTCATGGCTATACAAAGCATTGCAAAATAAGAAATAAGAGTCTGCCCTAATATGTGAAAAACCCTCAAAATCGATCTCCCCCAAAAGCCTTCTACTGATGATCCTTTATGTCTAAAGAGTTCTATTTTTAGTGGGAAAGAATCTCTAACTTCCCTCGCTAATCCCCAGAGAAGATCTCTCCTTTCAAAGCTGAATCACATCCAATTAAAAGTCCAGTTACGACTCCAACTCTATATCAGGTGTCTGCTTACGCGCGACCTTAAGCCGTGGGCACGGCGTACTGCGCAAAGTCTGAAGTCAGCCCAAAAATTGTGGTTAAATAGCTACAACCCAAAACTTTAAGCGACAGCAGCCCAAAATACCTCCGGTTTGGCTCAATTGCCATCTCCTACCCAAAATACATAGAACTAGATAAATTCCACCCTTTTCCACATGAATATTTACCCAAAACGTCAACAAAATCATTAATATAATTAGCAAATATTCACATCATCAGGTTCAAATTAAAGATTATGTCTCTAGTTTCTTATGGGGTCACAAGGTAGTATAAGGAAGTTTTGAGTTCTATTTGCTTGTTTTAATGTATGTAATACCATAAGCATAGAAATCGTATATTATAGTACATAATATATTGTTCCCACAAGGATTGGATTAGTCACCTAACAAATTAAATGTACCTTATCTAAGGTAACAAAAGATTATATTAATTGAAATTAAAATAAATTAATTGAAATTAATTATTACTAATTATTATCCCTAAGGTATGCAAGAGGGAGGAGATAAATGTGAACCAATATAAAAACACTTTATAATAATTTATGAAGTACCTTGAAATTAAAAACCAATACGCTTAATAATATAAACAGCAATTATAAAACAAATGCGCAATAATTACAAGTAGTGTTTTAGAACTTCGAACATAGCAATTATTAAACTAGAGATGCCAATAGGTAATGTCGAAGTATTCTTAATCTCTTCAAGTTAGTAGCCTTGTAATATCACATGTCTAGCATATATACATAATAAATTATTATGCATAAATCATAATATGTATAACATAATTCGAAAGAGAAACATATAGGATTTTACAGTGGTTTAGTCCTGTTAGAACTACATCTACTTTCTAAACTTGTTTGGGACATTCAAATCCACTATATCCCTTCTTTATTGGGGGAAGAGAAAATCATTCATCAATAGTAAGGCTTAAGATAAACCTTTTATAACATTTGGTGTTTAGAACTCTCTCTAGCATAACCCTAAGCATCATAATTGCATAACATTCACAAAGTTATCTTACTGTAACACCCCCGATATGGAACCTACAACCACCCATATACATGGCAACTAAATTCCAGTACAAACAGTCATGGTATATATTTCTATTAATTCATAGGGACTGTCATTACACATTTTTCTATTTAATGCAATACATATACATATTACAAAGTTTCATATCAGTTAACATTATCCTTGAAAAGTAGTATTACATCTTTACATTTACATGATAATCCAAAAGAAAACATTACGATTTCCTTCATTATATGTACAATCATCTTTAACAAAAAAAATAACATTCCAAAGGTACTTTTACTCCAAGTAGTTGGCCTTGGTCCCTATAGATGTTCCATGTACCTCAATCCTAATACTTAGACCTACACAAATTAACACCGGTGTTGAACTTGAAAGCTTAGTGGGGAAACACTTAATTTGGATGACCACTCACAGCAATCATCTGCCAAGCACATATATTCATAAACATCATAACTTATATAAATAGTGATGGAATACTTAACCAAAGTATACAATGCAAACATGCTTCAATATGTTATTCATATACTGTAAATTCACATTCATAAGCCAAACATTGATGTTCAACGCTCATTAATACAAATTATCAATACAAATGTAAATGCTCATCAATACCAGTTATTTATAGTCATGTTGTGTTTCTTATTTATAAACATTACGCCTATACATTCATGTGGAAGTGGATAACGAGAGCTGTGGATATTCAAAGATATCGAAATTGTGGATGCCCGAAAGTATCAAACTATAGATACCCGAAGGCATTGAACTGTGGAGACATTATAGTCTCCAAATGTAGACACCATTGGTGTCAAACTATAGCAACTACATTGTAACCCTATAGGTATGCCTAGCCATCCACCACAAGACAATAGAGTGGGCACTATAAGATTTCCTTTAACCATTTTCCCATATCATAATTTATAACATGATATTCACTTGAAGTCATAAAATCTGTATTGAAGCGCATACTAAACACATATGAGCAATAAATATGCGTATAAATAATCTATGTACATGTAAATTGTCATTAGCATGCATTATACTCACTTTTAAATTTTAATGTTTAATCACCCAATTCACACGGGGTAAGTGCTATTTCATTTATTTCTATGTGTTTGAAAATTTTCATACACATTCAAAAAGGTTAAGATAAGATACGGTAAACAAATCGGAAATGAAATAAGGTCACGGTCGTGATAGAAGACCCTTCTCTAAGGTCACGATCATGTTTGGAGTGTCACAGTCATGACAAAAGAGTTTTCTATTGGTCATGATCGTGATACCCATGTCATGATCCTGACAAAAGATCTAGATGTTGTGTCACGATTGTGACACGACATTTGCCATTCATATCTCTAATTGTTTCGTAATATGCATATATAAAAAATTTGAATTAGGTTTTAAGTTCTTCTATACATTTGTTCCCCTATGTTTTGGTTTCCAAAGAACTAAAAATCAAGTCATTTGGACTTCTAAATCATGAGATATAGACTAAACATCACAAGATGTTCCAAAACAGGGACACCGTCAGGTCACCAATTTCGATCTCAATTTCCAATGTCATAAAGCCATAATTAAGTTAGAGTCTCTCTAAAGATTTCCAGTAATATGTCTTAGGTTTCGTACGCAACTAAAATCACCTAATTTAGAGATCTACAAGTTGAGTTCTGACCTAAGCAATATGACTAGTTTAAACAAACCTAAGATAGAATTCCACTGCACGATACTCTCTTGTCAGTTCCATGCAAGGTAACACCAACACATTATCCCAACAACCATTCCATATCCAAATGAATCTTTGTATCCATCCAAACATACACATAAAGATAAATAAACTAAGTGTAGTCCTAAACCTTAAAATTGGCCAAGTAAATCTTCTAATGTCTTTCCTTCCCTTCCTCTTTGGCTTTGCTTGACTCTAACTAGAAACACCACAAATACACATCTCAATCCTAATTCCAAATTTATAATTCCAATTATTCATAAGCAAGTAAGACAAGAAAAAGATGAAGAGAAAATCACTAACTTTTACCTTAATTTCTACCTAAGATTAGCTTGATCCTTACATGCAAAATGATGGGATGAAGAAGATGAAGTGGAAAGAAAATGAGAGAGGAAAAATCTAGAATTCAAACTGTAATATGTAGTCCCTCTCTCCTCTCCATGTGCCCATTTCATGTACTTTCAAGACTTACACACATGCTTAATTCCTATTAGATACACACGCTTTGTTCTTATTGTTCACATATACTTTAATCTAATTAGTTCATGTGTTGACTTTAGGAAAATTGCACATTGGTTCTTCTTCCTTCAATTCCGGCATATAATCTCATCAATTAATTTCATTCTCATCCATATTTCATGTCTAAGTATGTATGTGTATGCCCAAAATGAACAATTTACCCATGTCTTTTACATTAATTGCCTTTATGTCTCCTACTATGCTTCGATGCTCTTAATTAGTTATGTTCACTTCTTAATAAACCCTAGACATGCTATAATACATCTAGGGTATATGTTGGGGCCGTGTAATACACCCACAGCTATTCATACCTGTATTGAATAGCTGTGGGTATTGAATTCTCATCATCGATTCAAGTTTCGAAGTTACTTCTTCAATGTCATGATGTTGTTAGAGCACCTTTATAAGAGGAATTTTCTTATTGCTTAACTGTCTTACTTCTCGAACCAGGATTTCCTTCGGCTCTTCATCATATGAGAAGTCTGGTTGGATCTTTATTTCTTATACTGGTAACACATGTGAATCATCCGATCGGTATCTTCATAGCATTCAGACATGGAATACTTCATGCAACTTGGATAGTTCTATAGAAAGGGCCAAACTATATGCCACCGGTCCAATTCTTTCAAGGATTTCATACGAACCTATAAATCTAGGACTAAGTTTTCCCTTTTTTCCCAAATCTTAACACCTTTCTCTAGGGTGAAACTTTTAAGAAGACTTTGTCACCTACCGCATATTCAATAACTTTCCTCTTCAAATCAGTATATGATTTCTGTCTATGATTTGCAGCCTTCAATTTTTCTGTACAATCACCACTTTCTCTTATGTTTCTTTGATTATGTCAAGCCAATCATCTTGTTCTTCGACAATTATGTCCAACAAACAAGGGTTCTACATTTTCTATCATATTATGCTTCATATGGTTCCATGTCTATACTGGACCGATAACCATTGTTGTAGGCAAATTCCATCAAAGGAATGTACCCATCCCAACTGCCTAGAAATTCCATAACACATGCTCTAAGTATAGCTTCCAACACCTGTATAACTCTCTTAGATTGCCCATCAATTAGTGGGTAAAAGGTTGTGCTGAAGCTCAGTCGACTACCCAAAGTTGCTTGCAGATTTTTCCAAAATCTCGATGTAAATCTTAGGTTTCAGTCATAGACGATTCACAATGACACTTAAAGTAGCCTAACAATCTCATTAATATACAACTCAGCTAACCGATCCATTAAATAATCAGGTCAGACCGGTATAAAGTAAGCTGATTTGGTGAGCCTGTCCACTATAACGCATACCGAATCATGCTTTCTCTATAAGAGGGGTAGATTTGTTACAAAGTCTATAGTGATATTATCTCATTTCTACTATAGAATTGGAATGGGCTTCAATAGGCCAGGCGGAACTTGATGTTCAACTTTCACTTGTTGACAAGTCAAGCATTTGGACACATACTCCACTATGTCATGCTTCATTCTTAGCCACCAGTATTGTTGTTTCAAGTCCTGGTACATCTTGTTACCCCTAGGATGCTTGGTAAACACAATATTATGGGCTTCATATAATAACTTCTTTAAGTCCTTTACTGTTGGTACACACAATCTACTCTTAAAGTATAAACTTTTGCCTTCTTTCACTACAAAATCAATATGTTTTCCTTTTTGCACTGCTTATACAATTTGTTGCAACTTGGCATCATCTTTTTTTGCATGTACCATCATCTATCTCAAGTCAGGACTCACTTTTAACTGAGCTATCAATGCTCCATTTGGTGCAGATCTCTATCTACTATGTTGTAACGATAAAGCTGAAATAGAATTCCTGCTCAAGCATCTACTACCACATTACCTTTTCCCAGGTGGTAGTTAACTATACAATCATAGTCTTTAAACAATTTTAGCCAACGTTGTTGCCTCAAATTTAGCTCCTTTTGTGTGAGCAAGTACTTTAAACTTTTATGATTTGTGTATACTCTACGTCTTTTCCATATAAGTAGTGTTGTCAAATTTTCAAGGCAAACACCACTGTTTTCAATTCTAAATCATGTGTAAGGTAGTTACATTCATGTGGCTTTAACTATTTCGAGGCATAAGCCACCACTTTCTTGTCTTGCATCAGTACATAACCCAGACCATTCCTAGAAGCATCATTGTACATGGCATACTCTTTTCTTGGAGTTGGTTGTGTCAACACTGGAGCTTCAGTAAGCATCTTCTTTAACTGCTCAGAACTAGCTTGGCATCTATCACTCCTTTCAAACTTTGCACTTTTCTAAAGTAACCTTGTGATTGGTGAAGTAATTACTGTGAACACTTTGACAAAGTGTCGATAATAACCAGATAAGCTGAGAAACATTCTGAGGCAGCTTCCAATTAACAATTGCCTTAATTTTACTAGGTACCCTGATATCTTCTGAAGAGATGATGTGCCTGAGGAAAGAAATTTCCCTTAGCCAAAAATCATATTTGCTCAATTTAGCAAATAATTGCTTCTCCTTCAAATCTTGTAACACAATTCTCAAATTCTGAGTATGTTTCTCTTCATTCCTCGAATAGACCAATATATCATCTATGAACACCACAACAAATTGGTCTAAGTAGGTTGAAACACCCTATGTATTAAATCATGAAAGTAGACAGTGCATTAGTTAGCCTGAAAGGCATCACTAGGAACTCATAGTGGTCATATCGAGACCTGAATGCAGTCTTTGGAATATCTACATCTTTTGCCCGAAGCTGATAATAAGTCGACCACAAATCAATCTTGGAGAACACTCCTACACCTTTCAACTGATCAAACAAATCTTCTATTCTAGGCGATGGATAATTATTCTTTACAGTCACCTTGTTCAACTATCTATAGTCTATACACATTCGTAGGGCGTCATCCTTCTTTTTGATAAAAAAGGACTGGCACTCCCTATTGTGACACACTGGTCAGATAAAACTCTTGTCCAAAAGCTCCTATAACTAAGTCTTCAATTCTTTTAACTTTGAAAAAGCCATTCTATAAGGTGCCCTTGAAATAGGAGCAGTACCAAATACAATTTCAATAGATAATTCTACCTCCCTCTCGGGCAGCAAACCCGGTAACTTTTCTGGAAACACATTAAGAAACTCTTTTACTATCAGTATGTCTTGTAAGCTTACCTTCTCCCCTTTTGAATCAGGTACTAAAGTCAAATAAGGATTATAACCTTTCTTAAGAAGTCGTCTTGCTTGCGTAGTTGATATTACATTAGTAAAAGGACTAGACCGAATACCATGCATCACTGTCTCTGAACCATCAAAATTTTTAAGCACAGCTATTTTCAACCCACAATCAACTATAGCTTGGTCTTTAGACAACCAATTCATGCCCAAGATCAAGTCAAATTCATAAAAGGGTAGCCCTATCAAATCAACAGCAAACTGCTTCCTATGGATCGTAATAGGGAAATCTCTATACACTATATTCACATATACACTATGGCCTAATGGACTAGTCACGTGTATATAACAGGCTAGTCGATCTACCGATAACATCCTATCTCACACTTCCTCAGTGTAAATGTATGAATGAGTGGAATCAATATCTATCAATGCATGCATATCAAGATCAAAGAGAGAGAAGATAACAGCTCTAACTTCTAGGGTGTCATGTTCCTCACGAGCCTTTATAGCATATGCTTGTGCTTGACCGGTTGATGTTGTAGGATGATCAACAGACTTAGATACTATGCTAGAGGTGGCCATAGGCTGCCTTGGTCCACCTCTCCCCTTACCACATCCTCTAGACGCAATATGTGAATTGGATGTCCTACTGCTCCCTTGAGATGCTCTAATATATCCTGAGCCTTGTGGACAATTAACCATCAAGTGATCCATCTCCCCATATTTAAAACAAGCTCCAGTCACCCACCTGCATGTGCATCAATGTCTCCTGGTACAGTATGGACATTTTGGTACAGTGTGGACATTCTGTTGATCCATCTCCCTGTCTAAATGAAAAGCCTCTACCAGTATTAGACGTCGCAAACTACCACTCAAGTCTTCCTTTGCTGGTGAAGCTATAGATTGACTCTAATATGGATGCACCCTATGAGTCTCAAGTCCTTTTATATGAAGATAAGCCAGTCTCTTGCTTCTCTACTCTAATAACTGCTTTAACCAGTTGATAGTAGCTTACCTGTTGTAGAGAAGTTACTGCCACTAAATTCTCTTTGATGGAACCATTCAATCAATCCTCAAATAATCGGCATCAAAAGGCCTCCTTCAGAATAAGCTCTAAAGTGTACCTGCTGAGCCAACTGAACTCTTTTTCATACTCAGCCACATATAGGTTTCTTTGTCTTAGATTCAGTAACTGCTTCGATTGAGCTGCTTTATAAGCTTCTGTGACATGCCTCTTTTTGAACTCTTAGGTAAAGAACTCTCAAGTTAGAGTTAGGCAGCTGAGGATGCAGTAGAATTATTTTCCACTAATCATAGGCTACTCCTTATAGGAGAGAGACCGCTTAGGTAACCATTTCTTCGGCTGGACACTTTATCTAGTCTAGAACCCTCTGTGTCTGCTCTATCTAGTATCCTACTTTGTCTTATTCTTTTAGAGTCACGCACACAAATTCTTCTGCCTCATGCTTTCTTAAAGCTTTTATAGGAGCTTTAGGTGTGGTCATTCTATCCATCAATCTCAACATATCATGGGAGAGCTTTAGAAACATCTCCCCAGGTGCTGACGGTACTGGTATTTCATCCCTTAGAGGCTCAGGAGAACCCAAAACTAATTGATCTCTCCCTACCACACTATCAGTTGACTCCTCTTCAGCTTCACGAGGTCTTTCCATCTCTACTATCTATAAGAAAACAAGGACATCTACATTAAGCCAACACAAACACCAAACCATATCACATATTACTAGACTCTTATTAGTCAGAACCACCTAAACTGTACTCTGATACCACACTTACAATAAAAACTTCCCACACTACAAAAATCACAACTCAAGATATCATAACTAGATTTCACTTGTAACTCTTGTAAACTTTGATAGCTCTCTTTTTATTATTGTTTCTTGCACCTACGAAGGCTATTTATAATTGTTCTATATCTTAAAGTCATTTTATGGTTAAATCTTTCTATATTGGGTAAAATATGATTGCTTATACGTAAAACTGGAAATATTATTTGGTTAACCTTAAAACTTTGATTAATTGATGAATTGTTGTAGCACCCCACTCCCGCAATGACCCAAACCCGACATTGTGGATGATATCTAAGTCCGTGCCCCGCGAGGGTGGCATGCTAAGCACTCAATCATTCAGAAATTGGTATAAATTTTCTTTCTATCTTTGATACCAAAATCAAACATATTATGCGGAAGTCAATCATCACATAGGGCCCACTTTATTACAAAAATATTTTCAATAATCATTTGGGCCCTTTCACAAATACAATACACTTTAGTCATAATGCCTTTACATTACAACATAAATCAATTGGACAATAGTTCCAAAGGATACAATTTTATACAAAAATAGGAAAACACAAATACAGACGCAAACTAATCTCGACCTCTATCCTTCACTTGTATGCTATAGGTATATTCCCGTTGGCCTAATGGGGTATTCTTCTTATCCTGAAAAATATTTGCAAATTTTGGGTGAGTTTTGAGAACTCAATGAGTGACTATCATCGATGGCTCACCCATTCACATAACACATAATTCACATTTTACATTATTTCACATTTTACATTCAATTTCACACTTTACATTCACTTAATCATTTATATTATGCATATGCAGTGCACATGAGACTCTCTTTCCATTTGTTACTTTGTTGTGACCGAGTGCCTAAATTGTCCCATACAGGGCTCATTGATAACTATCCCTTATCCGCTTGGGAGATACAGGGCTCATTAAACGTTGAGCCTGAGGCTCTGATTCACTTTTGGGCTCGAAGCTCATTTTCACTCATTGAGCTTTAAGCTCTAATCGGTGGCTACTTTGTTCACAACTCCATTATGTTTCATGCATTCATGAAATGGAATGCATCAATCACATTTGCATGATCCCATTCAATCATATCCACATATCATCGGACCATAGTCCAGCATTCAACATTTAGTTGAGAATCACATTTCATTTACATACAAATGCACATTCAGAACACATTTAACACTCACATTAGGTACACTTAATTCATCCAATTCACATTCACATAGCACTTCAATATCTCATACATATAACACAATCATCGGACCTTTTGTCCGGCATCCAACACAATTAATCCCATTCATATAAGCATTCAATAATCAATCAATACAAAATTTTAAATAAAACAAACAATGGAGTGAGACCATCTAGGTCTACTCACAGTACGCTCTAGATTAGCATTTACTTCCAGATTCTGGGAACACCTGAAAGTGAACACTTGACCTGCACAACCCATTTATGCAAGACACACATTGCACACTCATCAATAATTGCACACGTATAAACATTTATTTATGCACAATTGTATAAATGGACTATGTACAATGCAAGCTCAATAACAATCCCGGGTATATGTTCTAGAACACATATTAAGCTCATTCCCATTTCATAATTCATATGTGTCTAATTGAACTTAGCTTTACACTTTATTTGTACATGATCTTTCTAAATTCTCCTTTTAATCTTTACCCTTTGCATGTGTCTAGCTTATTCATAAGCTTATACCTTAAGAACACTTAGTTACTTTATATCATAACTTAATTTCTCGTCATCTCTTTTCTAACCTCATATGATCTCATAATATCCAAATTCTCATCCAATAGGAAATCCAATTGAAAATCCCACAATGTAAAATCACAAAATTTGATTTTAGAATACTTGAACCCAAACATTTTCTAAACTCCATGAACTAGAATCCTTCCAAAAATTCAAAATGAAGATCTTTATTAACCCAAACATTACCTTGATTCTACACCAAATGAAGATCTTTAGCTCAAATGGAAGCTCTTTTCTTCCTCTTCCTTTTTCTTTTCTTGAACAACTTTAAAATCTTTCTTGAAGACTAAAAAGAATTAAACCCTAGCTCAACTCTTTTCTTTTCTCTCAAACCACCACACTCTCTTCTTTTTTTTCTTACTTATTTTCGTTATTCTCTTCTACTTATCCTTCCATTCATGTTTTTCTTCTTCATTTATAAGCAAGACAACACTTCTTCTTCCAATTATGCCCTTAATTAATGAGAATTGTCCCATTTGCCATTCCATTTATGTCTTACGTCTTTTATACTTAATTGTCTTGCCAACAGTACCCTTGAACATTCTAACATAACACTTTCTTCCATAAAAATGCCCCCCCATTGTCTTAAGTTTCTAATGCCTTCAAAATCATTCAATTTGGTTCAGTGATTCAAAAGATATACTTCAATCATTTTTGGACTGCTCTTGTCTATAACAATATACTATGCACAACTTCCATCTGAAATTTAAAAATCTTAGAGACTGAATTACATTCCAATTTCTCATACCATTTGTAGCTCCATGTCTCTAGTTGAGAAATTGCTGGACCCCGTTTCCGGAGCCCAACTATACACAACAGGATCACAAACGGAGACCATTGGGCCCGAGTCCCGACTCTCCCGAGGCTACACCCG
>JAOQMR010000009.1:430374-465083 GCA_027563865.1 Erythroxylum pelleterianum | reverse complement strand
CTGACCCTATTTTGACCCCCCTCTCATCTGAGTCATCCATCCAAGTGAATCTCACATGAATGAATGGCTCAGATAGAGTTGAGCAGGCGGATAAGTTGAGGGAGGGGATCCTCTGTCCCCTTTTCCTGACCCTATTTTGACCCCCCTCTCATCTGAGTCATCCATCCAAGTGAATCTCACATGAATGAATGGCTCAGATAGATGGAGGCCAGAGTAGGATCAGAAAAAAGGGGGACAGAGGTTCTGGGCTGTTAAGTTGATGATGGCTAGGATGTCTATTCAACGGCCAAGAGCAACAGATAGCCTATGACAAGTCATGTCCTATCTTTTTTGAGCATATCTTGATCACAAGGTGCTTTGTCAGACTTCTTGTATATGGATGCGAGACATTACTGACATTTAATAGTATCCTGTTCATTGTCAGATTTACCATCAAAACCTGTTCTCGGGCCCATGTCACCAGAAGTGCATGAAGTTCCATATTGGGCTGTTGTAAAGCGGGCAAGTAGGTTTGAGCTTTGAGGACTTCAGTCAACAAATTTTGGTGCTTCCACTCACATTTCTTCCCTCCTCCGCAGAAGACAGTCAAAGAGAATGATGGGTGTTATCCAAGCTGGGCAGCTGGGGATGATCCAAATGTCATATATCATATGAGGTACTAGATTAAACAATTGTCTCAAGTGGTGACTGAGTTGATTGGATACAAGTGAATAGAAAGTTCCTTCGTGGGGAATAAGAAGAAACTATGATTCTGCTTTCAAGGATGTTATGCATAACTGATTCGAAATGGAGAATTACGCAGGTCATGTTTTGAGGCAGTCTTTTACAAGTACTAATAAGCAAATGTCTGTCAATATCTTATGGTTGCAAAGGCAGGCTTCTAATCAATCACCAACTTTTGTTTACAGTTACATCCGAATGATGCTTGTGGAATATAAAAACCGTAATGAATGACAAAGAGCAGCTTCCACTTTCAAGTTGTTTGGAAGTCTCTTCTTTTGCGTCAAAAGACAAATACTTTACTTGGAAAGAATTAGAATCGGCGATAGATGAGTTAGAAAAAAGCATGAGATGCAAAAGGTGAATGTTGTAATTCATAAAAGGAATATTTCTGAAGCCATCTGTAACTCAAAAATCTTAATATCCCCCAAGAACCAAATCCTGCTTTCGTGAAACAGTATCATATCAAGTACAGAGTGAGACTGAGGCTGCTGCGATCTTGCAGGACACATCTACTAAGAATGCTTGCATCTATAGCCAACAAGACTTCCCTGAATCTATTAATGTGCATGCAGCTGCTAGCTGGATGAAGAAATAGGCCAAATGCAATCAGTTGATAAACAATTAATTGAAGTCATTTTCATGAGTCTAGCACCAGATACAATGATCTAACTGTACCATGAGGAACCAAATAATCTACTCCAGCTGCCTTATCCTACATATATATCATTGCTTGCAACGTAACCATTCACATAAAACTTCATACAACTGTTGTGCAGTTCAAAAATAGCACAACAGATGAAGATTCTTACCTGCTTATACTTCCAAACCTGAATGATCAACTTTGTTCTATATATCATCTATATTCAACAAAGACTACAATCCTGTCTCACACTCAATGTGGACCTCAAATGATTAGAAAGAGTCACAATCTGACAGTTTTCAAGATTAACTCTGTAAAAAAATGTAATTGGGCAGTTCAAATTGTAAACATATAACATCACCAGTTTATTAACTCTGCCCCATTAACCGATTCCTCTGGAGATTCTCTCAGATAAATCTGAAGCAAGTGCATGCATGTTGCTCTCATGACAAGCAGTCATAAATGCTGCCAAAGTTACATGATCTACGTTGCACTCCTTGTCCAATAATTTATGGAAGAACAATACAGCAATGCCAACTTTCTTCTCACTACAAAGCTTCCTAATCAATGTATTAACCGTTCGAATCCAGAACCTTTTGTCTAGCCTCTCTAAGATGATCATCGCTGTAGCATAATCATCTTGATTACAATACTCATAAGCTAATGTTAGCCTTGTAACTTCGCATGGCACCAGCCCTTGGTCAACCATGTTTTCATACAGCTGTCGAGCCTCATTCAACATAGACTTTTTGCACAACCCGCTTATTAAAGCTCCATAAGTAAGATTATCTGGCATGCAACCATGAACATTCATCTCATGGAAGAACTTTATAGCTAAATTGACATTTCCTCCTCGACAATATCCACAAATCATGGATGTAAATGTTTCTTTAGTTGGAACTAATCCAAGTCCAACTAATTCCTCAAAAAGTTTCTCACATTCCCCCATTCTCTTTTTCCTACAGAAGAAAGCAATCAGAGTATTGTAAGTATAAATATCAGGTGGCAAGCCAGATTTGAACATCTTAGTTAACAAAGCAAGAGCTTGTTTATCATCAGCTCGCCTACAATGCTCAGATATGAGAATTGTATATGTTACTGTATCAACTTTCAATCCACGTTCCATTCCCCTTATCAGCAGTTTATATGCCTCTTGAATCCTTTGTTTTTTACAGAGTCCATCAACAAGTGCATTGTACGTGACAATTGTTGGATTGAAGCTTTCTTTTCCCATTAGATCCATCAACTCATATGCTCTACCAAAATTACCAGCCTTGCTGTGGCCTTCAATAAGACAAGTGTAAGTCTTGGTGTTCGGAACTAATCCTTGTTCTTTCATTCTGCTAAATAACATCTCTGCTCTATTCAGCTTTTCTTCTTTGCAATACCCAGAGATCATTGACGTATAGGTATGTACATTTGGCTTGTAATGATCACTTCTAACAAGCTTAAGAAAGAGCCTAAATGCTTTTTCAGTCCACCCCTTCTTGCACAGTCCATCAATTAGTGATGTATGAGTGTACACATTTGGTTTCCATCCTTTCCTAACCATATCCTCCAACATCTCAAATGCTTGCTTAATCCTACCCATTTTGCACAATCCATCAATCAAAGAGGAATAATTGATCAGATTTGGTTTTAAGCCCATTTTAACCCATTTGTCAAAATACCATAACACTCTGTTCACAAAACCTTTCTCAGAAAATGTGCTCATAATCAAAGTACAAGTAGCATTATCAACAGTTAAACCACTCTCAACCATATCCTTCAACCACCTATCTGCATCTGAAACTCTACCCATTTTACAGTAACAAATAACCATCAACTTATAAGAGCTAGAATCAGGAAACAACCCATTCTGACACATCTCATTGAAAACATTCTCCGCATAATCAACTAGGCCCATCTCACAAGCAACTCCAATGGCACAATTCAGCGTCCTAGCACTCAATCGCAAGCCATGTTTTTGCATCTCGAGAACCATACAAACAGCCTCCTTTAACATTCCAACCTCAGCAAAATTTCTCATCAAGTGATGCATCACTTCGTTGGCTCTCTCCAAATTGGCATTAGCAATAAAAGAAGTTGCACAGACGATGTATAACCTCATAAAGTGCCTAAATTTAGGAAACCTGACGGCCCAATTGAAGAAACTCAAAGCCACCATCGAACCCGCTTCATTTGCAAGGGAAGCAACAATTGTAATAGCATGTTCATGAGTCAAAGAATCAGGGTCAACCTCGAGATGGAGATGTCTTTGCTGGAAGTAGGATTCACAAATCAGTGAACAAATGGACCTAACCGGAGACGTGGGTGCCTGTGGTGACGGAGGCGATAGTGAAGATGGGGTCTGATCATTGTGATTGGAGCTATGGTAATAGCATGTGGGATTAAGAGAGAGGAAACACAGAAGAGGGTTGTAGCAGAAAGCATTGGGAAAGAAGAGTTTGTTTCTCAGTGCAAAACTGAGAAGAGAGACCATGAAGGTTCCAACTTTCTGTTGTGTTTTTTTTGGAGAAAACTAAAACCAGCAAAAGCCATTAAGAAAACCATCTCCATATAACAAATTTAACAAAGCAGCCATTAAGAACCAAACTCTTAACTCCGAAGTCCAAAGTGAAGCAAACCTCACCAGTTTCAATCTATGGCTTTCCTTTGTTTTCAGTGATGAATCTCTTTCCTTCTTTCTTGATACGCTACACAGAGATGCCGTTTTGCTCACAAAATGGAAAAGGGAGTGTATATTGGTATAGTAATTAAAAGGAAACGAAAATTTGCACCAATTAATACAAATTAGATATATTAAACAGCACTAGTAATTAAAAATGATAAGTAAAACAGAGACAAAGTCAAATGCAATAGAATGATATCAATGCAATCTCACGAATACTGTACCAATACTATTATCAGATTTAGTTAACTTATAGTACAGTACGATACAGCTACTAGTTAATATTAAGTACTATTTTGAGTAATTTTTAAAAATTACAAATTAATTCATGAATTTCTTAAAATCACAAAATAATTCCTCAATATATTATCCTATATAACATTTAGTTTTACGTTAACCATGTCCCCAAAATTATAATAATATAAATTTGAAATAAGAATTATCTATTTATTTATATTAATATTATTTTTCACATATAAAGAATAATCATAATTAATATAAGAAAAAGATCGTTTAATCATCATCATATATATATATATATATATATATATATGTATATACATATAACTAAGGAGAATGAAAAGTACCTGAAATCTTATAATTTCATCATATAATAAAAAATAAGTACATCAAAACGTTAAATAAGTATTTTAACAAGAGTTTGTATCCAGGAATACAACCAAATAGAAGCAAAACTTAGAACAAAAACATTTACAATTAAAATTTTATATTTATATTACATATACAGAGTTTAACATATGCATCAAATACAAGTGAAATTAAAAGAATAGAAGAAATGAAAAACCTGAAACTTCATTTAGTCGAATGTCCGCTCAAATCGTATTAATCTCAATTTTCATTTGGTACAAAATTTTCGTCATTAAGAGGAGTCTCATCATCACTATTATTTAAACTCACTGTACCAAATGACACATTAGTACTTCCCATCCAAGATTATCTCCCAAGTCACCCTCTTATATCAAAACTGGTTCCTTAGAAGCCCAAATTGCTAAAAGATCAATACGATCAAGGAAAATTAGATTTATAGAACTATTTGTTATATTAAGAACCTAGTAACCAAATAAAATTAAATTATAAGAAATTAAAATTAATTAGATTCAACTTAATAATGACAATAGCTTGTTGAAGCTTTAAATTGCATCGAAAAGACCAAGTCGTTCAATTTTTTGTGTTCTAATCTGTTCCTTTTTCTTGTAATGAGTGTTTGCAATTTGAATTATAAGTCAATGTATGAGTGTAATAGGGTGTGAAAGGAATTAGAGCATATTTACAATTTTAGAACACCACTTTCGAATTAATCCCACTAAGTAACTATAAGGCAATAAAAGTAACCTTATAAACAAAATAAAGTAATAGTTAATTTCCAACAAATAACTAAAGTGAAAAATATATGTTTGGATTAAGTTTGTCTCTTTAACGAATAACAATTAGCATTCCAAAATCACCAAAAGTATCCTTATAAACTGCTGATTATAAGCTTAAGAGATCATGCACCATCCCATGAGCATTGATTATTGTAATAGTTAATAATATCCCCTATTAACTTTAGTTTTCTTTGTAAATCTTGGTCTAAAATAGATATTAGGATTTAAAAATAACCCAACTGCAAATAATAGAGAATAAAATTGCATTTCCCATTTCTCACTGATGACTGTAAGATAAGATATGTATAAAGAATACTTATTGTTCATATTGGCCTTATTCCTTCGCCCTCCCTGTGACATCAGAAAACTAGCTCATTGTTACCTGCTTATCACTATCAACCAAATGAAGTATTCTTACTAAAGGCTAATAAACTCAGAAGACAAACTCATATTGAGACTAAAATTAATGATCTTGAATTGATAATAAATTAGTCGTAAATCTTGTAATAATAAGACGATATAAATTTTTACTATTGCTGAACTTCTTTCTCGTCAAGTTTAGGACCCATGTATGATTATAGATGAACTTGATCGTTATTTTTTGCTTTCTACACAATTTCATCAATCATAGGAAAGAATTATACTTGCTTTGCAATCTTTTTCCAACTGTTTTATAAGCATAATCATTTTCAATAATGAAGTTAACAATATTTTTTAGCCCAACTTCATTCAAAATTTCTTTAAATATTTGAAACAGAGTATCAACATTTCTAACGAGACCAGATGCATCAATAAACTTCAAAAACGTTGCCCCTTATTAGAGTAAACCAAAAAATTGTTAATTGACTCATGTCTTTTATTTGTCCAACCATCATACATGATTGAATACTCATAAGTTGCCCAAGTCATTCTTCTTTCATCCAAATAACTATTTCATAAATTGAGATGCTCAGAAGTTTGCCTTTGTAGTTATTAATTGAAGGAGCTTTATATCGTAGATAGTAAAAGGCAACAACATCCAATATAGGTTGGTAATAATAAAACTGGACAACATTGAATGATATACTTGAATCATACCATCATTTAGCCATTGTCATGTCCACATTTGGAGTCACTTCTTTAGATTCTAAAGCTGTACAAATTGAAGACTTTGTTCCATGAGTTGTTCATGATTTGAAAAAGTTAGACATCTATCCTTTCTTTTCCTCACATCAGGAGCAAAATTCCTTTCTTTTTAGATAAGACAACCACCTTCAACATCCCCACTATTATCATGAACACCAGAAAAAGAACTTCTACTACTAATTTCACAATTCAGTCATTGCCTTTTATCTTTCTCATACTATTACTTTTTAAGAAAAGTTTTTATTTTCCATTTCATGTCACGGCTCACTTTTTTACGAGACTTAATGTCACCTTTGATCCTATCTAAATGCTTATTTAATCTTCTGATTCTCCCACCTTTCAAATTCTTGTTACAATATAAACAAATGGTAGTTCTTCATTATAGGAACCAATCTAGCGTGAGTTCAAGCTAGATTATTAAATCTTCCTAAAGTGGCTGAATTATAAGAAGTACATGAACTTCTCTCTATATATCTGTAAAAATAAATGAATGACATATATCAAAATTAACTTAATAACTTCATATCAAAATAAAATTGTGTAAAATAATAAGAAGAAATAGAGAAACAATAGTTTCTTAACAATCATATGATATAGACATTCAAGTAAACTTCATAAACTTGTATAAATAATTCCTTAAGAAAATTCAATGCTTAAGGACATTCTATCTAAGAAATTCTCATGTTTCTTAACCCAAACTTCAAAACATAACTATAACCCATTTTATATAATTAATAATTCAAATAGAAAGTCACAACTATAACCCTTTGTGTGATTACATAATTCAACTATAAAGTCACAACTATAACCCATTTTGTATAATTACATAATGCATACACAAACTCACAATTATAACCTATTTTGTATGACTACATGATTCAACCATAAACTCGTAACTATAACTCATTTTGTATGATTACATAATTCAACCATAACTCATTCGTGATTATATAATTTAAACATAAACTCATTTCTATAAATTCAATCTAGATAATCACATAATTCAATCATAAAGCTACAAATATAACTCATTTTATGTGATTACATAATTCAAACATAAACTCACAACTATAATCTACTTTGTATAATTATATGATTCAAGCATATACTCATAACTATAACTCATTTTGTATGAATATATAATTCAACCATAAACTCGTAACTATAACTCATTTTGTGTAATTACTTAATTCAACCATAAACACATCTATAACTTAATTTGTGGAATCACATAATTCAAGCATAAATTAACTAACACCATATTGTATGACTACAAAATTCAATTTATAATATATAACCTAATTTATAATAAAGACCAACATTTTATCAATATTTCTCAAATTTAAGACAATAACACAAACTATGATTCAAGATTGAATCTACAAATTTCAGAATCCAGACAATATAAAAGAACATCTAAAAAACACACACACTATGAGTATGAGTGTATAACACAAGTCACACAACACAAAATCAGTCAACTCAAGCACATGGTTTGACATTTTGACTTTTGCAACCTTAGGGTTTGATTATCTACTTAACTAGGATGGTAGAGGAGTGATTACGATGTGTGACTGCGAGAGAGAGTGAGGCAATAGGGGTTGCCAGTTGCGAGGTGCGATTATGAGAAAGAGTGAGGTGACTAGGAATGATGTAGGGACAAGGTTGTGGAGTGCAACATTGTGACTACGACGAAGGAGGATGAAGAGGCGACGAGGGATATGACTGGCGATAAAACATGAATGAGGGTTGTGACTGATTGCGAAATACGATAAACAGACGAGGTAAAAAGGTGGCCAAAACATGAATAAGGTAGGGTTCGGGGTTTTTTTAAGATTAAAATTTTCTTTTTACAATTTAGTCCTCATTTTTTAAATCTTTTATTTAACCTAATATTCAATTGATATTTTGAATATCAGTCAACACTGGTCGGTACTAGTTGAAAAGACCAATATAGGCCGATATCATAGGTAAGTACAATATTGGTAATTTCAATACCAATTTTCGGACAATATGACAGAACCGGTTGATACGGTACGAAAACATAAATATTGTATCAATGACATTATCACAAGGGGCCAAAGATATGTTTTTTTTTCAATAACACATTCAAACTTTATTTAACTCGTATTCAATTGTCTTTTAGATTTCTTTGATATTTTGAATATCAAAAATCCTAAAAAGGCAAATGTTTCTCTTATGTCATCTATATTCGTTAACTTAAAAAGATCTTGAAAGAGTAAATTGATGGTAAGGAAAATAAAAATAAAAAGGCAAATGTTTCTATACGTTATTTTTATTATCACTTTTAAAAAAATTAAAATTCTATTAATTTAGCAAAATTGTGGAGATTTAATAAGTTAGGTTTCTAAAAACATGACCCAATGATAACAAGTAGAAAAGTCTCCCTCTAAAAGAAATCTAGTGCCCTGAGAGTTGCAATGGGTATTATTTTAGCGAGATTAAAATGCAAAGTATTGCAAATGATATAAATTAATATTAAAACAATAAAAATTTTACTTATAATTTATATAAATTGTTAAGGTGAAAATTATAAAAAATGGGGAAAGAAATATGCCCTTAATTATATGATTTGTGTTATGATAAATGATTAAAAAACTAAACCTAATTGATTGGTTCAACTGGGAAAACTTTGAACCAACTAATTTTTAATTTAGTTTTTAACTTTCCAGTTCGAGTTATTTTAATAATAATTATTATTAAAAATTGACCAATTTATTAATTAATCAGACGATTTTTATTAGGGATGACAATTTTTGGCCCATGAACCTAAATTTAGTTGTTTTTAATGAGCCCAAACTGACTCGATATCTAATTATTTTAAGCAAAACAACATTATTTTATTTAGAAGAGTTAGGCCTCAGGTAAGCCTAAGCCTAGATAGCTCAAGTCTGGACCCAATTAAGAAAATTACGTTGTTTTTATTTTAAATTTAAAAAGAAATTATTTTAAAAGAATTAGCGGGGGGCTATCTAATAAGCCAATCCTAATTTTTGTAAACTGATTAATTTTTATAGAACAAAGAAACTAATTAATTTTTATTTAACAATATTCTTTTTAATTAAACTTTAAATTAAAGATAAAGCTAGCCAATGTCTCTTATAAGAAGATCACTAGTAGAAGAAGAGACCCACACCCACGGCCAGAGAATAGGCGAATAGGGGCTGCACATGAATAGGGCTTGGACAAATAGGGTTTCCACAATTCCATTTTTAAGAGAATGCCATCAGTAGTCAAAGCAAAGGAGGAATGATCTACGAATGCCGGGAATGAAAAAGGATGAAAATAAGACTCAAAATCTTTCCCAGAAAACAAACACTGTATGTAAAGAAACTCACCTTTAACCTATGATCTTTGCCTGGAATGGAAACCTCTTATAGAACATGACTTTGTCTAGGTTTTGGTCTCTATTGGGATTCGTTCTCATAGGAGTTGCCCCTTCCAAGTCTCATTACAGAGGCGAGCAACAATTCGTTTGGAATAGTAGGCAGCATTGATGCGGACCTTTTTTTGGCTTCATTAAATTGAGACAATAATATCATCACAAAGATAAAGAAAGGCCAGAACCCTAGGAATAAAGAAGGAGTGAATCGGCACACCTAACCGACCAATCTATGCAGAGCTAGGTGGCACAGCACGAGACCCACTTTTTTTGAAGCATGGGGTGCTAAAATTAAGATAACATGTCTAGTGGACAAGGGCGAGGAAGGAAATAGAATCTCAGTTTCGTCACCCTCTACTTCAGTCCGAAGCCGAGCATTTAAATTGGAATAAGAGAGAGATGAGATTGCAAAATGTTGAGTTTGGTTGTTCAACAATGTAGAGAGTTTGTCTTTCTTTCATCTTTCTAAAAGTGATCTCTCTGATCAAATAAGGGATTAGACCGTTCCGGGTGTTCGAACTAATCATTAATAGTCGGCTTTATTAGAACTCAAACCATATGAGGAAAGTCACATCCGTCTCATCGCAAGCACCTACAATGTCATGATCATATTGGTTTATCCTTTTATTTTTTATAGTTCAATGGACGGTCACCCCTCCAAAAATAAAAGATATAAACTCTTTTAATTATATTTTAAATTATATTTAATTTTTAATATAATTGATTTAATAGCTGTTAAGATTAGAAAAAAAGACTTACCAATTTTTTGAAGTTTTGAGTTTTCCTCTCGAGTGCTAGGTTTGTCATGCCCTAGTGCATGTTTCATCTTGCTGGTCAAGTTGTGTTTTCGTTCTGCTTTTCTGTAGTTTCTTTTTGATTTAGGGGTAATGGAGCCGGATCTTAATCAGTTGTCTCTTGATGACAAGGAGAATGAGGAGTTGGTGGTGAAAGCGGCTGATGTCGAAGGTTTGGATATTGACTACAAGCTGAGTCTGGTGGGTCGTTTTATCGATGAGCGAATGATCAATTTTGAAGCCATGGAGAGGACTTTGCTGAATCTTTGGCAGCCAACTAAGGGTGCGTGTATCAAACCGATGGGAGGGAATGGAATGTACCTCTTTCAGTTCTTTCATGAGGTTGATCTAAGAAAGATGATTGCTGGTGGCCCTTGGAGTTTTAATAACTGTCTTCTGCTGATTCATCATTTGAAGGAGGGTGAAAACCTCGAAGATATTGATTTTCATGCTTCTGATTTTTGGGTCAGAGTCCATGATCTTCCTCCTGGCTTTGCCTCCGAAACGCTTGCTCGGAACCTTGGTAATTTGATGGGTCGGTTTTTGGAGTATGACTCGGGTCTAAGGAGGGGTGCTATGATGAATTTTATGCGTATTCGAGTTCGATTGGACATTACGGTACCCCTCATGCGAACCAAGAAAATCAGAAAGGAAGGGGGAAATCAGTTTGAAGTTTTGTTTAGTTATGAACGCGTTCCTCTTCTCTGCTACCTTTGTGGTATTATTGGGCACAGCGACACTCATTGCCCAAAACTCACAGAGCTACCGGCGGTGGAGCTTCAACGGGGATGGAAGGAGGACATCAGATCCGAGATTCGGGCTCAAAAACGAAATCGCCCCAATCAATGGCGAAGAGATCCATCCAATCTGGGGAACACCGGGTTTAGCTCCATGAATCAAGGATTTCCTTCTGGGGATATGGCAGGAGGATCGAAACAGAATATTTTTAACAATTATGACTATTATCCTCGGCAATTTCTTTTTCCGTCAATCAATGGGCCTTATGTTGTGGACTTTCCGGGGCTTGGGCCGGACTCTACAACCCGCTCCACTTTTCCAGTCGAGCCCAGTACTGATAAGGAGGTCTTTGTTATGGAGGTTGATGATTCGAAAAAACGATTGCGGTTCTCTCCAACCACGCTGAAGGAAAAAGATGGGGAAACAGATGGTAGCGTCCCTTCCTCTCTGTTCAGTGGAGCAACGTCAGCTACAACTCAATCGGCCGGTCTCTTTCATGAGGCCCGCCGTACATTATGAATTGCGTTGCGTGGAACTGCCGAGGCTTGGGCAATCCTCGTGCAGTCACAGCATTACAGGACATTGTCCATCAGCACCGCCCCTCTTTTCTTTTTCTTTGTGAGACTCTTGTATCCTCTTCTAAAATGGAGGAGCTTCGTGTTAGGTTGAAATTTGATAGTTGCTTTTGTGTAGACCGGATTTATCGTAGTGGAGGTCTTGCCCTCCTTTGGAATTCGAATAAAGATGTTTCTGTTTTGGGTTACTCTAGCAATCATATCGATGTCGAGATTATCGTGTTAGACAATTTCAAATGGCGTTTCACTGGATTTTATGGTTTTCCAGAAAGACACAGAAAGCGTTCTAGCTGGGACTCTATTGAAGTCTCTGTGTCATCTTTCTTCCCTCCCGTGGGTCTGTATGGGAGATTTTAACAATCTTATGTTTGCTACTGAGAAAATTGGTGGTCATGAGTACCCTAGAGGTCTTTTTGATGGGTTTAAAGATTGTATTGCGGAATGTCAGTTAATTGAAGTTTCGCTCACTGGCTTCGGTTTTATTTGGGAGCGTGGGCGAGGTTCGAGTAATTTCGTTATGGAGCGGCTGGACAGAGCTTTCGTTTCTGCCAACTGGGTTGATCACTTCTCTTACCATAAACTGTTTAGTCTAATCAGCTCTTACTCAGATCATAACCCTATAAAACTTTACGCGAACATCAGCTTCCCTGCAAAGAAGATTAGCAGATTTAAGTTTGAAAATAAATGGTTGACCGAAGCTGGGTTTATGGGTGTTGTCGCCGCAACATGGTCGAGTTGCGGTAGTTCCAGTGTGCTGGCGAAAATCGCAGCTTGTAGTGAATCGTTTATTGAATGGAACAAGTCGTTGGGTTCCTCAACTTTGGGTCGGATTATGGATGTTAAAAAACAGATGGCCTCTTTACGTAATTCTAACGCAGCTGATCCAAATTTGCTGGCTCTAAAATCTGAATTGTCGAGGTTATTGGCCCATGATGCAATTTATTGGAAGCAAAGGTCCAAAATTTTCTGGTTAAATCATGGGGAAGCGAATGGCAAATACTTCCACGCTCAGGCTTTAAAGTGTAGGAGAATTAATCATATTGTTGCTTTGGAGGATGACTCCGGAAATTTATATTCGGATTATGACACTATGACTGCCATTGTTATGGAGTATTTTTCGAACCTGTTTGCCGCTCCTATTGGAAGTCACAATTTTGATGATTTTTCCTGTCTTAGTTCTGTGGTTAGTGATCGCGACAATGCTCTTCTCCTCGCTCCATTTACCCAGGCAGAATTTAAGAAAGCAATTTTTGATATGCACCCTGATAAAGCTCCTGGTCCAGATGGCATGAATCCGGCCTTTTTCCAAAAGTGTTGGGATATTATCGGAGGTGATATTTTTAACCAGAGTTGTGAGTGGCTTGCTAATTGCGAGTTTCCTGTGGGGTTAAATAATACTACTATTGTTATTATTCCGAAAAAGGACAATACGAGCAGTATGAAGGATCTGAGGCCTATTGCTTTGTGTAATGTGATTTATAAGATTATTGCAAAGGTTTTGGCTAATAGACTCAAGCACATCTTGCCCAGACTTATCTCACCCATGCAATCGGCTTTTGTGCCGGGGCGATTAATTTCTGATAATATTATGATTGCGTTCGAATTGATTCATTATATGAAGAGTAGAAGTCGTGGATCTAGCGGGGATGTTGCGTTCAAAATTGATATTAGTAAGGCTTATGATAGGGTGGATTGGAGTTATTTGGAGTTTATTTTGCTTCGGTTGGGTTTCGATGCTAAGTGGGTTGGTTGGATTAAACTTTGTGTAACTACTGTGAACTATTCTGTAGCGCTCAATGGCAACTGTGTGGGGCCTATCAGTCCGAATAGGGGACTTCGTCAAGGGGATCCACTTTCCCCGTATCTTTTTATTCTTTGTGCGGAAGGCCTTTCAGCCCTATTGCGTAAAGAGGAGTTGCGTGGTGATGTTCATGGCGTCCGTATCTGTGAGGGTGCTCCTACTATCTCTCATCTGTTTTTTGCAGATGATAGCTTCTTCTTCCTTCGTGCCTCTCCTACTGAGTGTGGTCATTTAAAGAAAATTCTAGCTATCTATGAAGAGGCTTCGGGTCAAGCTATCAATCTTCAGAAGTCGGGCATCATGTTTAGCTCTAATATGAAGCAAGATGTTAGACATGCTATTTCTACTATTTTGGGGGTTTTTAACCCGATTGATCATGGACGTTACCTTGGGCTACCATCGTTGATTGGGAGGAATAAAAAGCAGGTATTTGCCTTCCTGAAGGATCGCTTACGTAAACGAATTACTAGTTGGAAGAATAAGCTTCTCTCCAGGCTAGGTAAGGAAATTCTGTTGAAAACAATTGCCCAAGCCCTTCCTACTTATTGTATGAGTGTTTTCAGACTCCCTTTGAGTATTTGTGATGAATTGCAAAAGATGATGAATTCATTTTGGTGGGGTTCTTCTTCGGGTGGCCATACTAAGATTCATTGGGCGAAGTGGGAGAGATTGTGTGTTCCTAAGAAGTTAGGTGGTATGGGTTTTCGTGACTTGAAATGTTTTAATCTTGCAATGTTGGGCAAGCAGGGTTGGCGGTTTCTTTCCAACCCTGATTCTTTAGCGAGCCAGGTTTTCAAGGCCAGGTATTTTCCTACTTCAGATTTCCTTCATGCTAATGAAGGACGAAACCCCAGTTTCATCTGGAAGAGTATTTTCTCAGCTAAAAGTATCCTAGCAAAAGGTGTTAGATGGAGGGTGGGTGATGGGTCTTCGATTGGGATTTTTAAAGATCCTTGGCTGCTTAATGATTCCAATTTCTACGTGCTCTCGAGTCCGCTACAGGGCATGACTGACATGAAGGTTAAGGAGTTGATTGACCCTATTACTCTGACTTGGGATCCATCATTGGTAAATGGCATACTAGCTCCTCAAGAAGCCTCACAAGTTTTTCAAATCCCCATCTCTCCTTCCAGGCCGAAGGACATTTTTTGCTGGCATCATACTACGAATGGGATCTCCAGTGTGAAGTCTGGTTATAGGATGGCTATGTCTCTAGATTTGGCGTCTCAAAGCTATGATGTGGTTGGTCTGTGGAATGGTATTTGGGGTGCCCATCTTCCCCCCAAGGTAAAAGAATTTACCTAGCGTATTTTACGGGATTTTGTTCCTTGTAAACAGCGCATTCTTACGCATGGGGTTCAATTAGATCCTGCATGTTCACGATGTGGTGAGGTGGAGACCATTGATCATGTTCTAATTTCGTGCCCCCATGCTCGTCATGCATGGACGGTCGCAGGTATTGACTTACATAGTGATGCTATTAAAGATTGTATTATTGACTGGCTTTGTGTAGGCAATTTGGAGCTGCGAGGTAGAGCCCTTACCATTTGCTGGAGTTTGTGGTTTCATTGTAATCTTTTTTGTTGGAAACAACAAGATACTTCGTCTTATGCTATCGTGGCCTTTGCGGATGATTATTTTCGAGATTGGAAAGCGACAAAGATTACTTTTGGACAAGCACAGGTTGTTCCCAATAAGCCCGGTGCTCGTGTAGGGTGGCAACAACCTCCGGTTAGTTGGGTCAAATGCAATGTTGATGCTTCGTTTGATAAAAGACGAAACAAATCAGGTTTTGGGGCTGTCCTTCGTGACCATCAGGGCAAATTTATGATGGGGTTTTCGGGGCATTTCTCTTCTTGCTTCAACGCCACTCTTGCAGAAGCCATGTCGATCAGAGAGGCTTTAACCTGGCTTAAACGGCTTGATCTGGATAATGTGTTGGTGGAATCAGATTGTTTAGAGGTTATCGATGGCCTCAATTCTAGTTCTTCTAATTTCGCTGAAGTTGGTTTGGTGTTTGCTGACTGCCAGGAGCTTACGACTCAATTCCAACATCTGTCCTTCTTATGGACGCCTCGAACTGCTAATAGAGCCACTCATTTTTTGGCAAGGGTATCTCTATTACATGCAGATCATTTTACTTGGCATACAGTGCCAAATTTTCTTTCTTCTGTTATTCTTGCTGATGCTGCTTCTGTTAGATTTATTTCAGAGGAGGTTTAGGTTTGGGTGTACGGGGAAAGCCTTTTGGCTTTGGGTTTTAGTTTACCTCTTTCTTTTTTTTGGTGTTGACGCCGTGTGATGTTTTAATGTCAAAAAAAAAAAATGATTTAATAGTTGTTGGAATTTTTAAACTTTTAAATTCTTTTCTTACAATTTTAATTTTCAGTCCGGTTTTTTAAAGATTGCTTCTCATTGAAATATGATATCAACCAAACAGCAGGCGCACTGGCACTTGTTCGGTTCCCTCCCAACAAAACGCTCTCCCTTGTCTATCTCTGCTTCCGTGAAAACCAAAATGCTTAAACTGAATGTGCTTCGACCCCCTCTTTCCCGATCCTTAAGCCTAACTCTTCGCTGTCACTCCGTTTCGCCGCATAGGAATTATGCTACTTCGATGAGCAACAAGAAGCTCTTATTCCGTCAGCTTTTCGAGAAGGAATCTTCCACTTATACCTATTTGCTCGCCGACGTTTCTCACCGTGATAGGCCTGCTCTTGTTAGAAACCATCGCTCTTTCTATGCAATATTCTACTTACTACTTAAGTTTAGATTGTTTCTTTACTTGAAAAGATGACATTTTTTCTGTAGTTGATTGATCCAGTCGACAAGACGGCGGATAGGGACCTGACCCTTGCGAAAGAATTGGGATTGAAGCTTATCTATGCTATTAACACCCACGTCCATGCAGACCATGTCACTGGCACTGGCTTGATAAAGGTCTCGGTTCAGTTTGTTCCTTGATTGGGATGTGAGTTTATGGTGATCCATTTTGTTTATAAGATTGCAGAGTAAAGTTCCCGGTGTCAAATCTGTTATCTCTAAATCGAGTGATGCAAAAGCTGACCTTCAAATTGATGCCGGAGATAGTATTTATTTTGGTGATTTGTTCTTGGAGGTATGTACCATCCATCTAAGTTTCAGCCAAGAGAGACAGTATCTGGTTACTGAAGTTGTCTATAACTGAATTGTTTAGAATTTGGATTAAGAGTTATCGTGTCTGACGGTTAGGGTATCAAAGAGACAAGTTTCAACCAGGAAAGGCGGTTTATGCTATCATTTTAACTTTTAAGCAAGTTTAGGGCGTACTTGTTTGCTACTATTATTAAATTACGTTGTAACATTACCAAATTCCTAGAAAGGACAACATATATAGAGGAGAAATTAAACCCATAATATTGCTATGTAAATGTTAGTAGAGCTTTCGATGGAGTTGTTTCAAGTCCTGTTAGTTTAATTGAACAACTACTTTCTAATTTGAAGTCTAGGGTCTCGTTTGGTAATCGGTAATGAAGAGGTGAGAATGAAAATACAATCTGTATTTCTAACTTTCCGGGAGTAGATAAGATGGAGAATGAAAAAATTGGAATGAATCTTCAATAATCCCAGACTTTTACTTCTAAGGGAGTGTGGGTATGCAGGAATGAAAAATGGGAAATAATAGATAAAGATATTATTAGAATATTATTAAGGTATCAAAATATTATCAAGATATTGATTCTTATCATAATATTATCATCAAAATTATCTCATTTTTTCATTCCGATTCCTTCATTACTAGTTATCAAACGAGACCTAAGAGTAGTGAAGCCTTTGGTTTAGAAATTAACCGTATATGTTTAGGTATTGGTTACAGCAAGTAGCAGCACTGTCATTCTAATCAGAGATTATCTTCTAGTGTTTTCTTAAATAAATGAGACCGATCAGTCATCTGAAATGTTATGCAAACAAATGGTCTAAAAGCAAAAGTGGTACTTCTGATAAGACTTCCAGTAAAATGCAATGGGTTATTACTTATACTACCATGGTTGCCTTCAGTATCTGGTGCTGAAGTGAGATATTTCTTTAAAATTTTAATACTTCTCACATTCCTCATGAGTTGCGAATATTACTTGCATTTTGCTAGTTAATGTCCATCATGTTGGGCAAAAGCAGTGGCTGTCGTTTTTCATGTTGGTGTTAATCTGGTGATTTCACAATTTCCAGAACATAATATTTGGAGGACACTCCTTTCAGTATGACCATTGCTTCCCACTTTTTATTTATCCACCTATTTATCTTGTTTTTTTTCTAGTATCCTTTTAAATGTGTTTAAGCTTTGGATTGCCAGGTACGAGCCACACCTGGCCATACACAAGGTTGTGTAACCTATGTTACAGGAGATGGGCCTGGTCAACCGCAACCAAGGATGGCTTTTACTGGTGATGCACTGCTGATCCGTGGATGTGGACGAACTGATTTCCAGGTTTTAATTCTTGCATTTTAATTCATTCTGCGAGATTTTTCATTCTTTGCTCAACTCTGGCATTTTAGGACCTACTCCTTTTTATACAATTACTTCAATTTATTTGTAGGGAGGAAGTTCACATCAACTATACCAGTCAGTCCATTCACAGGTAAGGAAAAACATATATTGTCTTTTCAGATACTCTCTCTTTGTTAGTAGTTAAACCACTTTACATATCTAAATACCAACTGTCAACTTTGTCAGATCTTCACATTGCCCAAGGACACTTTGATCTATCCTGCTCATGATTACCGGGGGTTCACTGTATGATACTCTATCTTAGCTCGCTCTTCAGTTATCTGAGCATATTAAATGGAGGTGCTTATTCTGAACCATCGTGTGAGTTGCAGGTGAGCTCTGTTGAGGAAGAAATGCTTTATAATCCAAGACTCACAAAGGATGAGGTTCATCTTTTGCGTTCTTTTGTCTGTCTGCTATTTTTTTGTGAATTGTTCTTGTACCTAATTGGTTCAATTGTTTTAATGCCTTTTGCCAGGAAACATTCAAGAGTATCATGGCCAGTAAGTAGCACCATCTCTTTAGCATTTGTTTAAGGCTGAAATTAGTGAATTTAACACAAAATTTTCATTCACAGATTTGAAGCTTCAGTATCCGAAGATGATTGACAAAGCTGTTCCTGCAAACATGGTTTGTGGATTGCAAGATGTGTCTGCAAAGCCTGCTGAAGCTTTTTCCAGCTAAACATACGCTGGTACAGTTTGCACGCTGTTATTGGATCAAAAGGGTGCAAATCTATGTTTACAAAATAATAGTGCTACTGGTTGGTTAAAATTTTAATTCAATCACTAACATGTAAAACGCATAATAATAATAGTAATAAGTGTAAACATATAATATGCTATCCAAGTTAAAGTTTGTGCCATGCTTTTTTCGTATCCTACAATCTTGGATTTGCTGTATGTTGATCTTATAATACACATTTTAAGTTCATTGAATATGTATCCTGCTGCCAGCAAATGTAAAATGGCCATTCTTGCTAATGCATCTAAATGGTGCTTATCTTCTTCTTGGTATGCCTATATTTTCAGTTGAAGAAGTACTGAGCCAGACAAATATTAATAGTTGCGTAACAACATGGAAGATGCAAAGTGGATAGAGGTTAGAGGTGAAAAACAGATCTCTGTTACATGACATCAACCTAACAATTGACTACACGTTGAAAGTCATTTCTGGAACAAACCGACAAGTGGAAGTCCTTGTATTTTACACGCAGCTATTGGAAAGTGATGCTATTGATAGAGCATTATATTATTGCATTTTCATTCTTTTACTAACCAATTCTGGACTTGATCATCAAAATCAAATGTTAAAAGTTGTTTGTACACTTGATTTTGCAACACTTTTAAAAGGAGCTCCTAAAGACAAACATATAGTAATCTTAACATTAGATTTTTGAGCCCCATACACATCCTTTGATGCCCACCACGTTGTTATAAATAGTTGATTTTAATGTATTATTGGTTCTGAAATGGCACACAAGAAAGAGGGTAAATTATGTGTATTCACTTTTCCCCCCTCTATTTCTAAACTAATAAATGAATTGCATATTCTAATAAATGATAATGACAAATTGATATAAGATAATTATAAAGCATCATAATAATAATAACTAAAGAGAGTAGAAAAAAAGTGACAAAATTAAGTTATAGTATTCAGCTAAATAACTCATGACTTATATCTAGTCTCCAAGGTCCACTTAGGAATGTACTATCTTCTTCCTTTTGATTGGTAAAGAACAACCCTTTATGTAATGTCTTCCTTATTATGTATGAAGAGAAACCTTTATAATCATCTTGCTTTGCCAAAGGTTGAAAATCATTTACAAATCTTGTTCAAGATCAAAGGAATCCTTACAATGTCTATCCTAAGTAATTTCTCCAATTGTAATAATTATACAACTCAAAAACTCATTCTCATGCTTACCCCAATGAAAGAAGAATTAATACGAGTCATATAATGCACAAATCTCTCAAAGCTCTTAGCAACCTTTTGATATGCCCAACTTACCTCTCACAACTCATATATAATTTATTTATACACAAAATAATCTAAAATAATCATTCAAAGTAACATTGGTAAACTATTTTGGCATATTATTCGACCACTGTGTACATCTATAAACTAATGTGTCATATTAGTCAACCAATATGGTCATAAACTTATAATACATATTTTTAAAGGTAATTGTTTACTAAATTGCCAAGCTAGTGAACTAGTCTATCCAATGTCTTAATATTGGTCACTCAAATCACCACATTGATCAACTAAACTTCTTGAAACAAGTTTTCGTACCTTTTCAATTCATTTTATAGATTGAAATACGAATATTTAAAAAAAAATAATCCAAAACCATTTCATTGCCCCAAAATTTATTTAAATATAAATATGTTTTCTTAAAAGATTAAAACAAATTTCCTTTTAATTATGAAATGATTTATACAATATGCCTACACACAAATGATTATATAATTATTAAGATCCTAATTCACTGAAATAACCAAGATAAGGTTACATGAAGGATTACGATGATTTGCTTAAGTCTTAATATGCCTGATTCCTTCGTATTATTGGTTCTTCACTTAAATGTACATGTGCTTCACTTTATTTATTTTCTTCATTTGTTGATTGCTCAATTGGCTCCTTTCCTCATTTTACCAGTATATAGAGTTTGATCTTTCACATATTATCTTTTTAATATCACCAACATTAATAGTAACATGTTTTTTTAATGATCAAAATTATGAGTTAGGACCTAACTTTGTTCAAAATATATGATTAGCAATCATAAAATCAGATCTCTCTTTGTTTTAATAAGAAATTGAACCAATAATCGTGCCTCCTTTTCCCTTATAACCGCCTTTAGGCCTTCTTCCTCCTTCCTTATAATTGCCTTTACACTTTGAATAAACAAGTTTGCCATCAATAATCGGCAATGTACAATAACAACTGTTAGTTATACCTAACACTCACAATCTAAACTTGCAGCCATAGAAACCTGCCCACCCTATAGTATTTAATAAGTGAAACCAATATTAGATGAGGCAATACCATAACTAACCCTCATTGTGAAAAATGTCTTCAAATTAGAATAATATCATAGGCCTACCCACAACATACCACTATAGACCTACATTACCTAATATGTTATTAAAGCAGAACTAGGAGCCTATATATGATGATTTTGATAAACCTTTTATAAGGATCATTTTTCTCAAATATCTGCTACTAGGATTGTGTTAGCTTGGAATCCTGATAGTTTTTTTATGTCCTATAATAAGCTCTAATGACCAGCTACTTCACTTAGAGTTGTCCCCCAGGAACTATTCTTCTTCCTTCTTAGCAACTTGTGTTTATGGGTCCAATAACCTCAGTCATAGGAAGAATCTTTGATCCGATCTGTCAAACATTAACCACTCTGTAGGTAATCTTCCTTGGATTATTGTGGGGGACTTTAATGCTATGTTGTGTCCTCATGAGGCAGATCCTATAAATCCCTCTGCTATGAATGGGATGAGTGATTTTCAAAAGTGTGTTGAGGGCAATGCTTTGTTTGATTTAAATCCCAATGGTCCATGTTTTACTTGGAATAATAAACAAAGTGGAGATTTCTTTATTGCTAGGAAGTTAGACAGAGCCCTCATAAACTCGGCTTGGAGCTCCAGGTATCCCAGTTCATATTATGTTATTCAGAACCCAAACACTCCAATAGTGGTTAGGTCTTTAGTTAATATGCAGAAGAGAACTTCTCCCTTCAGATTCTCAAATTTTCTAGCTTCTCAGCACAATTTCTTTTAAACTGTAGAGGATGCTTGGTCCTTTCAAGTTCAGGGTACTCCTATGTATTGTGTAGTGTCTAAACTCAAGATGGTTAAAAAAGCTCTCAAAATCTTGAACTCTAGCCAGTTAGGGGATGTGAATGTTAGAGTTGAGAATTGCCAAGTTACTCTTAATAACATTCAGGATCAAATGAGACTTTTGCCTAGGTCTTCTCGTCTAATTGCTTAGGAATCTAAGGCCATTAATGAGTTAATTAGAGCTCTAGAGGCTCAGGAGTCTTTCTTTAAACAGTCTTCTAGGATTAAATGGCTCAGAGAAGGGGATAGGAACACCAAATTCTTCCATAATTCTCTCCTAGCTAACAGAAATAGAAATACCATACTTTTTTAGTAGTGGGAAATAGGAACAGAATAGTTGGTCTAGAAGAGATTCAAGATCAGTTTCTTGAATACTTTCAAGGTTCTATCGAGGATAAAAAGGCTCTTCACTCTTCTAAAGAATTTATGGAAAATCTTTTCCCTCATTCGTTGCCTGATAATCTTTCTAATCCTTTTATTGCTGAAGTTTCAGTATAAGAGATAAGGGAGGTATTCAATTCTCTTAATCCCAATAAGGCTCCTTGTCCGGATGGGTTTAATGGGTTTTTCTTCAAATAAACCGGCATATAATTGGAGAGGAAGTTACCAGTGCTATTCACAAAATTTTCCACCATGGGAAACTCCTCAAAGAGCTTAATTCCACTTTCATTTCACTCATTCTTAAAAAAGCTCACCCTTCCACAGTGTTAGACTATAGACCCATTTCTTGTTGCAACATGCTTTATAAGGTGATTGCTAAAATCATAGTAAATAGGCTTAGAGAGATTCTTCCTCAAATTGTTAGCCCAAACCAAAGTGCCTTCATTAAGAACCGTCGAATAGGGAATAATATCTTGTTGGCCCAAGAGATTTTCACGAATTATCACCTCTCTAATAACCAGAAGAGGTGTGCTTTTAAAGTGGACCTTCAAAAAGCCTATGATTCAATTCAATGGGATTTCCTCTTTAATGCTTTAGTAGCTGTAGGCCCTCCTCTAAAGTTCATAGAATGGATCAAAGAATGTATAACCTCTCCTTCTTACTCTATTTTGATCAATGGATCTCCCTTAAAATTTTTTAGAGGGAAGTCAGGCCTAAGACAAGGAGATCCCTTATCTCTCTTCCTCTTCATTATTTGTATGGAAGTTTTCTCTAGGAGTTTGAAAGTTTGTATAGATGGTAGTCCTTCCTTCAAATACCATTGGAGGTGTAAAGCCCTTAAACTCACCCATCTCTTATTTACTGATGACCTCCTGATGTTTTTCCATGCGGATTTGATTTCTGCTCAAACTTTACTTGATTGTATGTGTACCTTCTCTAGTTTTTATGGCATGGATATGAATCCTGCCAAGAGTCAGTTTTCCTTATCCCCTGATATGAACCACCTAAATCATCAAATGGAACTTATCTCTGGACTCAAGAAAGGAACTCTCCCCATAAGGTATTTAGGGGTACCTCTCTTAACAGGTAGGTTATCTAGGAGGGATTGCCTACCTTTATTAGACAAAATTGATTCTAGGATAAACAAATGGACTCATAAAAATCTTTCCTGTGCTGGTAGACTCCAATTGGTGATTTATGTTCTTTCTTCTTTCGAAGTGTACTGGTCTACCCACTTCATTCTCCCTTCATCCATTCTTAAGGATATAGAGAATAAACTTAGGAATTTTCTGTGGGCTGGGAAGGTGGATTCTAAATCTCATGCAAAGGTTAAATGTAGTGACATTAGTAGATCGAAAAGAGAGGGAGGTTTAGGGATTAAACAATTGTCAACATGGAATTATGTCCTATTAGGGAAAAGAATTTGGTATCTGTTTGTTGATAGGGAGTTGTACAAATTTCATATTGAAGAGAAATAACCTTACAAGTCTACTAGAGGGAAACAAGATTACTAAAAACCTAAAGAAAGATGGCATGTCTAAAGAAAAACCATAAATGAAACTGCCTACACTGTATATGTCCATGAATCAAAATTTGAACTTCATTAGGGAATGATTTAGCAAAACCACCTCGATCAATTCCATCAAGGAAGAAATCTAAACAAAGTTATTGCATATTCCATTGAGATTATGTCTATAACTTTAAAAAATTACAAGATTTAGGTGAATCGTCAATAAAATCTTGTAACGAGGACACCTAGAATAATTTCTCAGAAAGGACATATATTTTTATACATGTAGACATCCATCACAAGGGTCAGACTTGATAATGCTTATAGGTAGGTTGAAGACCCCAAACTAAAGGAAAGGAGAAGGAATATCTACATGAGTCATTAACATGATTTTCGGGGGAGATAATACTTATGTCAAATCTTAGCTAAAGAGGTATACCTGATATAATGAAGTAAACTCTAAAGTAGAAATATAAATCAAAAGAAGACAAATAAGAGGGTAGATTGTGTTTGATAAAGAGGATATGTCACGCCAATGTAACCTTCATAAAGACGTGATGGTCATAAAAGAGAACATTACAAACTTTAAAGCTAAATAAATCTTAGTGGATAATGGAACCTTTATTGATATTCTTTTCTAAGAGGCCTTCAAAACAATATGACTAGAATTGTGACATCTTTGTTAAATATATTTTACTTTGATTGGGTTTAAAGGAGACTATGTCCTTCCTAAAGATAAAATAGATCTTCTAATTACAATTGGCCATTGCCCTAGGTACATCCCTAAGATGGTAGAGTTCCATGTCATACATAAGCCCTTCGTTATAGATATCTTGTCACCATATTAGTTACTTATAAAGTTCCCAATTGAGACAGGCATAGGAGAAGTTTAAAGGGATTATGAAGTTTTAAGAAAGTGCTATGTGGATTCTTTAATAATTTGTATTTGTTGGAATAAAAACAAGACCCATAATTGTCAGTTATTATTTGTTGGAAAAAAAGACTTGTAGTAGCAATAGTAGTAGCAATATCAGTAGTAAAAAGATAAGCCCTTTTTTATAGATATCTTGCCACCATATTAGTTATAAATTTCCTAATGATAAAGGTATAGGAGAAGCCTAAGGGGACTATGAATTTTTAAGAAATGTTATGTGGATTTTCTAATAGTTTGTATTTGTTGGAATTAAAAAAACTTGTAATTGTTAGTTACTATTTGTTGGAAAAAAGGACTTACAATAGCAGTAGCAATAGCAACAACGCTAGCAGTAGTAATTAAAAGTTAGACTATTTAATCGTTAGTTGCTATTTGTTGGAACAAGAAAAGGCTTGTAATACCAGTAGGAGTAGGAGTAGGAGCAGTGGTAGTAAAATGATAATTTATTTATTTATTTTTATCTATTTATTTTTAATCTAATTTAGTTAAATGAGCTGTCAAAAAAGAAGAATCCACTTACAGAGAATGAAAACAAGGAAGAAGTCATAAAAGAAATTTGAGAAGTTCAAGTCATGGATGTGAACTATAACAGGGTACTACGAATAAGATTCAATATGGATGAAGAGCAACTTACCAAAATGGTACAATTTTTAAAAGAACATTAAGAGGTTTTCATATGGTCACATTCAGAAAGGAAAAGAATTGAGCCGCACATATGTATTGAATGTGAGACTTGGAGTTAAACTTATGAAATATAAGAAAACAAATATTTAGGAAAGATTGACAATAGGCAGTGTATGAAGATATGAATAAACCTTTAAGTGTAGGCTTCATCAGGGAGTTGATATGCCTATATTGACTCACTAAAATGGTTATAGTGAAAATTTCAATTTTATGGACACGTACTCAAGTTATCACTAAATCTACATAGTGAAGGCAATGAAGAAAAGATGACATATTATTAAAAGATGATTTCATTCATACTAAAAAATACAGGGGAAACCTATCAAAGGTTGGTAGGTTCTATGTTTTATGACATATTAAGTGAAATATAGAAGTTTATATGGATAATATGATCGTTAAAATGAAATCAAGGAGAGATTACATAGTGAACTTGCAAGAATGCTTAAAGGTTATTGAACTAAGGAATATTCCAATTGATATTATGATAATAATAAAACATGACTGCCGCTAATGTGTTTATTATTTTGATGAAAAGATACATTAGAAAAAAATGAAGCCATAAATTCAAGAAGATAGTGTATGAAGTTGAACAAAAGAAGTTGAAGTTTACAACCAATGAAATGAAGATCATAATAAGAAAAAAAGAAGATCAAGGTTAATCAAGGTTATTTTACATTTTGTATTATTATTTGTAATCTTACATCATTAATTTGATGATCCAAAAAGCTCACCATACATAAACATTTCATTTTACTTTATTGTGTGAATCTTTACATTCATCAAGAGGGATTGAGGCTTTTGATTTAAATACAAAAGTATCTTAATCCTTCAAATAATCTTTGGGAACATTTTAGGAAGTGTTTTAATCATATTTGGATTAAAAAAATTGGTTTTGAGCATTTGAGGTTATTAAAATAATGTGTTTTTGGGTTATTGGTTGACCTATATGGGTTAGTGATCAACTAATATAGGTTAACGTTGCTAAATTTAATGTATTGTGAGTTTGTAGTAACAATGATTAATGTCTTGGTTGAACAATATGTCAGATTAATGGTCAACCAATATAGGTAAAAGTTAAATTTTATGTATCATGAGTTTGTAGCAATATTGGTTAATGTATTGGCATATTGGTTGACCAATATGTATATTAATATACCAGTGTCCAATAGCTGGTGAATCTAGTGCTATATACTAGTCGACCAGTGCACTATATATAGCTATTGTAATGGCTAGTTCTTGGCTCCAATGACTATTTTAGGTCCCAAAATAATATAATCTCAATGTTTTTAGCGTCAATAAGGTTTGAGTGTTATATACACATATTTCAAAGAATTTTTCAATCATTTGAGAACTATTGTGTCATTTTTGTGTGAGTGAGCCATTTTGAGTTATCAAATGAATAAGATGGTTTTGAGTTGTAATCTTTTGTCAAGGTGTTGGATATTGTACTTAGTAGTTTTTAAAATGGGATTAAGGTTCTTCTTCACTTTATAAAAAGATTATAAGAAGGGTCTCTTTTTACTAAGAAAGATTATACAAAGGTTATTCTTCGTTTTGAAAAAAGAATTATAATATAATTTTAAGAAGAGTCTTGGGAGTGGACATAGGTAAGCATTGTTTATCAAAATACTATAAGCGTTGTTTGTTCTTCTATAGTCTAGTGCTCTTTATTATGCTTGAGAAGAAGCCTAGTTTAAGTGTGGGGGAATTGTTGTGTCTAATTTCTATTACTTTTAATTGCTTTCATATCTTGATTTTAGTAACAATTCCTTGTGTTTTGATTCAAATGTGAGATTAATTGAGTAAAAATGGTGTGAATATTGCATGAATTTTAATCGGGTTATTTTGTGAATTTTGCATTAAAACACCAAAGTAACGTAATTTTTGCATTAAATGTTACGTCACCACCATGCAAGGTGGTGGTTTTATGTCACCACCGTGCATGGTTAATGCACGGGGGGTGGCATGCACGAGTGTGCAATGGGATGTCACATCCGTGACTCCCTATGCATGGGTGTGCGAGGGGATGTCACACCCATGACTCCCCATGCACGCCCGTGAGAAGTTTTAACATTACTTCTGACTTTAATATGTGGCAACTCATGACATGAGGGCATGCAACCCTAATCCTAAAGAGAGTCTAATAAAAGTAAGAGAGGGTGGCAGCTGATGAGGATTCATTCACTGTTTGATTGGTTCACTCATAGAGAGACTCAGATAGAGGGGAGGCGTAGAGGATAGAAAAGAAGAAGATAAACATAAGAGAGAAACAGAGAAAGAAAACAGAGTGAGTTGGGACGAAGAGCAAGATAACAGAGAGGTGGAAGCTTGGGAGAGGCCGAAATCGAAAGCTGGAGTTGAATCCTATTCAACTTGAGCAAACATTCGTCTGGGGAAGAAGCTGAAGCAGAAGGCGAGAACCAAAGCTGGAAGCTTGAGAGGGACTGGAGATCTCCACAACTCTTCATCTGATGATTTGTTTGCCTATTTTATTTTCATTCGTTGCTTTGTTTCTTTCATTTTACTATCTGTTATTAACTGACTTATACTCTTATTAGTTTATCCGACTGCTATTTGTTTCTTTTGATAATCCATTCGGTATTTAATGTTTTATTATTTCTTTAATACTTTTGTTAACAATAACATGCGATTAAAGTGTTTAATGATGATGAATGTGGTGATATCTGTGATAGGCTGATATCTTTTCTTGAGAATTAGTGTAATTGTTTAGTTTAATATGCATGATTGGGTTACGGATATGTTGTCTTATTTGCTATGGTTTCTGAACTGAATGGATGTAATAGAATGGCCAAACTTTGCAACATTTTAGTGTTAAATGAAGATTCGAGAGATGAAGTTTAATACAGATCATGAAACTATGGACACTTAGGTTAATAACTAGAAATATATTAACTTAAGTGGTAATTGGTAGTCGAGTTTTCATTATTAATCAGGATGGTAACTTGTTGATACGAAAGTTAGACTAGTTCATTATTCAAGTCGATTTAGAACCTAACTATTAATTTTAGTAAGACAATAATCCAATCATTTTTCCTTTAATCATGCATAGGAGATTAAATTAGTGAAATTATTTCTCAAAATTTTTTCTACTTCAATTAATCTTTTTGTCTTTTCTCCCAATTGATTCCATCTACTTTTCAATTTAATTTCGTAATTTTCCTTAAAAACTTTCACTCAACAAGAATGCATTGTTTTTATTTTTATTTTTAATTCAAACTTAATTTAAGTTGACCAATTTCACCTCCGTGGGAGACGACCCTAAGTTATCAACTACAACTATCTCCGTATACTTGTGAGTAGGATAGCCTAGGTCTTTTTAGAACTTTTTGAGAACAACAATTCATGATGAGACAGAGCAGTATTAAAGTCATTCCTCAAAAGATTAGGGCAATCATCAACATGAAACTACCAAAGGCCTTAAAGTAAGTACAAATCAACACTTATAAAATGACAAGCTTATCATGTTATCTTTACAAGTATGCCAAAAGGTATCTCCCATTCTTTAAAATAAAGCAAAATAAAAGATTGAATGAAGCAACGAATGTTAACAAATGTTTGAGGATATGATAGACCAGATGAAAATCTACCACTCTTTAAAATAACAAAATTTTCTAATGATACATCTCCATTGCAATACAAGAATTTAATTTAGGGCTAGTTTAATAAGAAGAACATTAAAGGTCTATTTACTATTTAAACAAGATCTTTTAAGTCTCAAGAACCAAATGTACCCAAATAGAGAAAGCAGTGTTAGTTATTTCACATTGGCCAAAAAAAATTTAAGTCTACACTTTCATACTCATTATATTGTTGTTATGCCAAATTTGCCAATGTGACAAATCTTACACAAACTCAAAATGTTAAGAAGGAAGATCAAGTAGTTAGTAATACGTAACAAGTTTAATATCAAATTAGCTCTACAAACAGTAGCAAAATATCAACTACTAGTAAACTTCATGGTTTTACTTCCTGGAAGGATAAAGATCAAATTGGCACGGGATTTACTTCCTGGAAGGATAAAGTTCTGAATTGGGAAAGAGATAAAGAGCGTGCATATGCTGCCCAAGACAAAGTGCCCATCGATCTTATTGCTGCAGGTTTAGTGAAAAAGGGTTTTAAGGATGGTGATCAGGGTGGTTTTCCTATGTTTCAGGTTGACCCCAATTACTTAGCACGACTGGAGAATCCATGGCGCCAATCAGTGGTAGTGAAATTACTAGGGCACACAATTTCGTTCAGAGTTCTCTACACAAAGATTGAGTAATTATGGTCTCCTTGTGGTGGCTTTGATGTTCTAGATATTGGACATGATTACTACTTGATCAAATTTGATTTAAAATCTGATTTTGATAATGTTATTGGGGGTGGCCCTTGACTGAATTTTTATCACTACCTCACAGTTCGTCCATGGACACCAAACTTCTCTGCCATTCATGCCTCTGTTGATTCTACTTTTGTGTGGGTTCGTTTCCCTGACGTATCGGTTCAATACTATGATGAAGATTTGTTGATGGCATTAGCTTCTGGAGTGGGTCAATCGATTAAAGTTGATAGGAATACCACCCTTGCAAATCGGGGGCGTTTTGCAAGAATGATACGCTCATATTTTCACATGTGTTTAGGACTTAATTCGTAGTCTTTTACATTCATTTTATGTTTATCTATGGTTTGTTTATCGTGTTTTAGCATTATTTGAGGGCCGTTGACGTAAAATGCATAAATGATACAAATAGACTTGAATTGCATTGTTTTTGAGTTGCCGGCAGATTTGACCTCTAGTCATTGTTGGATTTTTATCTCAAGATTGGTTAAGCCAAAAATTCTGAAATTTTAAATGTAAATTCTAGACTCATTGACGGATTTTTTGGGACCAATTGTAGATTTTTTGGAGCTGAAATTTAAGAGAAATAAATTTATGAAAATCCACGTCATATGTTGGAGTGCCAGAATGACCTATCGACGATGTTTCGGACATAACTTTTGACTCAGATGTCAAAATCCTGCGATTCAAGTCTCGTATCGAAGCTAACTCAAAGATGAACATACTGATAAATTTGAGCTCCTAAATCATTTCCATGTATTTTTATGGACTGTCGAAATTGACCTTGAAAAATCTCTTCTACAGCCAACGTCCACCACGCATGCACACAAGAGAAGAAAACGTACAAGGCACTAGGAGCTCCAGCAGGATTCACGCACCAGCCAAAGGAGCAGATCATGCATGCACTTAGGGGGAAATCATTGCCACAAGAAGAAAAAAAATGAAGACAGCTGAATGCAACACGTGGGACGACGCTACAAGGGTTTTTGGAGGGACAACAATTAAATTGTCAAGAGGAGCTGATTTAAACGTACAGGAAACACGCACACAAGAGCATGAGGTTTGCAAAACTTAATTGTCTTGTCAACTTAACAGTGGACAAGCAATAAATCAGGCGATTAAAACGCAATAGAAGAGACTGGAGGATCACACTAGAGTCACGCACGCACAAAAGAATAAAGGAGGCTGGACGTTTGTCACTTTAGCTATAGCAGGAGGTTGGATGTTTGTGTAGGTGTTGTGTAGCATGCGTGGAGACGAAAAAAACCAGCAGAGAAGTGGATGCAGCTGACCACCAGAAGAAAATGACAAAATCACCTAGTGGAGGATATGGGCGTGAGCAAAAGGGGAGCAAATTAAAAATCAATATAAGAGGCAGCTGTTGAAAGGGACATGGCAACTATTCATATTGAAAAGAGGGAGCTGGACATTGGCTGGATTTTGAATTGCTGAAGAGACTCCACCCACGCACATTAAAGGGGCCACTCACTAAAAACCTTGTCCACTAACGTTGCTCCAGCAAGTTGCTCTCAAATATTACACTAATAGTAAGGAGAAAGCCACCAACATTATGTGAAGAGAGGGCTGGAATTTTTGACAAAACAATTGTCTCTACTCACTCAACATTAAGCATCATCGTTACACTCACTTGGAAAAACGCAAAAAAAAAGAGAGGAGAGGCTCCACCAAGGATTAACATTCTACTCACGTTACAACAAAGCCCTTCACCTCCACTCACCTTCCCACCAAGAAGCCTTCATACAACCTTTCACCATTCACAGCCAAGGAAGCAACCACGCAAAAGAGTTTGGAAACTTTTGTTCTTAATTTTTATTTGATTTCGTCATGAGCGTGTTTAGAGTTTTTATTTGTGGCTAAACCTTTAATTTCTCTTAGGGATTTGATATTTTTGATGATGCTTTAATATTAAATTTTGTTAGTATCCATGGCTGAATATTCAGATGTTTGTTAATTTTTCCTTGTATTTATTTGTTATTCCTTAGGACAATTGGAAAATATCTTGGTATAAATTCGCCTTTGGGAGAAGGGAGTTTTTACTAGAAGATGAAAGGAAAATTTGACTAAGATTTTCTTGTAAGTTGGGAGACCCAAGAAGCTTAGGAGGTGAAAAATTGAAGTTTTGGAACTTAAGAAACTCTAGGAAAAATTTAAGTAAGGGATTACTAAGTGACATCTAGAGTGGATAAATTAATTCATCTTTGGGAAAAGGGGATTAATTATTCTTAAAATTCACCTACAAGGGTAGAATATTTCAGTTGTGGAAAATAGCTAATTTAATATTAAGGTTGACAAAAATATTATTCCATAAGAGAAAGTCATTCCTTTTGTTGTTAACGCTTTTAATTGGCAAATTATTAAAATATTTTCTTAATTAGTTACTACGTAAATTTGTCATTTTCATAGTTATTTTGGTTGCATTAATTTGGTAGTTGTTAAGAAATTTATTTAAGTTAAATTTTTGTTTAAAAAAAAAGAAATTTTTTTTCTTTACATTAATTTTAATTTTCTTAAATTTCATCCAAACGGATTTCAAATATCGTTAACTAGCGTAGAATTAAATTTTCGCATAATCCTTGTGGACACGACTCGGTTCTTACCGATTTATTACTCACTTCGACAACCGTGCACTTGCGGTTCACGAATAAAGGGTTTGTGTTGATATTGATCTAGCTAAACCTCTAATTGGGCAAATTGAGGTTGATGGGCGTACATATAATGTGGAGTACGAAGGCCTCCATACTATTTGTTTCAAGTGTGGAAAGTATGGGCATAAGGAGAATGTGTGCCCTGTTACTTTAGCAGCTGAAGTACGTCAGGATCAGGAGGCCCAGCCAATAGCGACAGCCATGGGCGGTGGTGCGATGGTGAATCAGAGTATGCACAAGAGTGACAACGCCCATAATCCCGAATTAGGCGCTTGGATGGCTGTAGAGAAAAAACTTCGGCCATCCGATTATGCCCCTAAAATCTTGCGCCATTCTCCTAACCCTTTAAACGATAATGATTACGATGTTGCTAGCTTACAGGCCTTTGCTGATTTGGGCCATGAAGAGGAAAGTCCACCAACTTATAAATTTGAAGTTGGTAAGGCTAGTGGATCCACTGTAAGGCAACCTAAGAGGAAGGACGTGGCCGAGACCACTAGCAATCCCTTTTCCCAATCTAAGATGTCTGTCTCTAATGAGTTGAGTACATCGACTGACATAGCACCTACATCCAATACAGAGTTTTCATTTCAGGCGCCGACGATTGAGAAGCATTCTTCGAGGAAACCAGTCACCATATTGCCCTTTAGATGAGAATTTAGTTTAGATAGTGGCCTCCCAATTCGGCATGCCTTCCAAAATACTCCTCTTCCTCCTGGTCTCCCTATTTCTACTGCGGTGGTGCATGTGGGGAGTAGCCAAAGTCAGGATATAACTTATCAGGATGCCGAACCACCTGATCCTGGTCAAGAGGATCTTGCTCATGATTATATGGCTACTGGCCAAAACTTTAACGATAGGGAAGATAACGCTAATTTGAGGCTTGATTCCGATAATGAGATGGATGTTGATATGGTTCCGAGCAGTGTTGCTTGACTGGATATGGTTCCCTCCATAATTTTTCCTCTCAGTTTTAATGATTAATACACTCAATATTTTATCTTGGAACTGCCGAGGAGCGGCTAAACCTGACTTTTCTCGTGGGGTTAAAAACCTTATTTGCAGACATAAACATGATATCTTGATTATTGTGGAGCCTCAAATCTCGGGTGCTAAAGATGATAAAATTTCAGAATCTCTTGGATTTGATAATGATGTTCGTGTTGACTCCACAGGTGATAAGTGCATATTTGTCTAAAATTTATGTTTTAATCATTCCTTTTTATTCCTCTTATTGATTTAATTATTGGGACTTAATTTGATTTAATATTTCCTTGTAGGGAATGATAATATTCGCATGATGTGGGAAATTAAGAGGAAAACAAGGCACAAGTCGACTTACACCACATAAGTCGACTTATGGAGGAGCGAAGATGAAGATTTTACGGAAAACATTGCCACAAGTCGACTTACAAGTTTCCACAAGTCGACTTACAGGTTTCCACAAGTCGACTTACACCACATAAGTCGACTTATCGAAGAGCGGAGATGATGTTTTTACGGAAAAATCCCCATAAGTCGACTTACACATCACACAAGTCGACTTATGGGTATAGCATCAAGTGAGGCCCATCAAAAGTGTCAAAAATTAAGGGCCCACTTCATACAAAAACCCTAGGGCTCTTAAATAGAAGGAAAGAAGACAACTTTTGGACGGAGAAGCCGCTATTAGGAGGATAGGACTTAACGGCCGCACGAGGTGGAGAACAGGAGGAAACGACAACAACTCTCGTGGATCGCATTCAATCATTCCGTTTTCTAGTTTTTCTTCTTTTCCTTGTTATTTAGATTATGTCAATCAAGAATCTTGTTAGGTTTAATTCCGTTATGAGTAGCTAAGTTATTTTAGTCGGGGAATTCCAATTGTTATGCTTTGAATCGTGAGACCTATTGTTCTGATTATTTGGTTTATAATATTCGTACTGTTTCCGTTTTACTGTCATTGTTTATTAATT
>JAOQMR010000009.1:391703-402860 GCA_027563865.1 Erythroxylum pelleterianum | reverse complement strand
GTTTTTGGAATGAAGTCAAACATTATTCTTTCTATATTTGTTCAAATCTAATGGTAGTAGTTCCTGACATTTAGAATATACCGAGAAAGACAAAAATGTTTTGAGTGGTTATAATGCCTATAGTCTTGGGCAATATACCTATAAATGTTTGTATTTGTGTTTTTATGGTATGTAATTTGTAGATTCCTTCAACATTTGAAAAAATGCAATGTATAAACTTGGAAATTCATAAACAAAACGGAATATATTTCATTGACATCAAAAGATAAGAGTTTTATAAAGCTTTAATGACATTTCAAGCCACAATACATCATTGGTTTCATAATCCAAAATACATAATAACCAAAATATCATGAGCGAATAAAAACTTAAAATGTTGCTAAAGCCTTGGGTTTTACATAAACTACTTCAAAATACAAAAAAATGCAAATTTTGAGTGATGCCATGCTTCTCGATTACTCAATCTCTTGCTTGTCACCTGAAGATGGGACGAAAAGGAGGGTGAGCTTAAAGCTCTTAGGTAACAGTTTTATAACCAGTAACAAGCAAAACCATTGAAATATTCATTTCCATTGTAAAAATTTACATTGAATCATAAAGCACATATTTCTCAAATTCTCAACCAAATTCACAATAATGCAATTCATGTATGCATCAATCTTGTCAACATATCATGAGCACATAAGCACATCAAAATAGTTTTGGTAGATCCAAAAACAGAACGTACTATACATTTTCACATAATGGTCTTGTATAGCAGTGAATAGAACGTACTATCGCAATTCCACTTAATGGTCTTGCGTAGCCGTGAACTTAGGAGAGTACATGAAGTAGCTCCATGTCACTAGCGAACAGGCGGGAAAAGCCTTTTGTCAAAGTGCACTTGACCTAACTTAAGGGACCATCACAAACCTACATAATCATGCATTTCACATCTTGTAGACATATTGCCCAAAATGACACATTTCCGAAACTTGATTTCATAAGCATAATATCATTTCAAAAATCAATACTCTTTCAAAATCATTTCCATCATTCATCTCATAAACTAATAATACAATTCATAGACAAACATGTAGCACATTCTTAAAGCATTTAAAAAGCAATAAATGCATGTGAATAAAGTATGTGTAAATCATTTATTTCCATTTCTTGAGAGAAACATTAAGGGCTTATTATTTAATTATAAAAATATAACACACCTTGAATTCCTTGCTTATAACTTGCTCAAATATGCCTCTCCTCTTGCTCCTCCTGTTTTCCTTGATTTTCTGCTTATAGGCAAAAATCTCAACTTCAATAGGGTTGCAAAATTGAAAACCCACAGAGCATATTCAATAAAATTGATCATAGAATACTTAAACCCATGTATTTATTAAGCTTCATGAACCAAAACCCTTTCATAAATCCAAAAGATTAAAATCGAACTTACCTTGAATCTCCACCAAATGAAAAGATTATTGGCTCAAATAGAAACTCTTATCTTCCTCTACCTTTTTCCCTTCTTGAACAACCTCAAAATCTCTCTAGAAAACATAGAAATGATGAAACCCTAGCTCAACTCTCTTCAATTCTTTCAAACCACCGAACTCTCTTCCTCTCTTTTTCTCATTCACGTTTTTTCTTCTTCAAATGCAAGACAAAGTTTCTTCTTTCCCTTTTTGCCCTTAATGATTGTAAGATGTCCCTTTTGCCCTCCATTTATGCCTTATGTCTATTTAAATTTAAGTGATCTTCCAAAAATGTCCTTTATGCATTTTTACCACTTTAATTCAATTTACATCGTACTATACTCTAACTTAATTTTAATTTCTCCTTATGCTTGCAAAAATGACAGACTAAGTTCTAAGAAAATAAAATAAAGTAAAATGAATAAACACATAAATAAAGAAAAATTTTGGGGTCCAACGGAGCTATTGTTATGTGGTCCCCCAATAAGCCATTCTCTATAATATATGCTTTATCCTTATGTTTATCTTTTCTAAATGTCCCATAAATAGGATCCATGGATTTCCCATGGTGCACTGGATCCTTAATATGCACTCATTCATGTAGTCTTTATCACTGATGACTCCAACATCAAGCCTTAACCACTCATCTAGGGCTATAGAAATATTTAGCAATTCATCAAAGTCATTGTCTTGTCGTTTAACCCTCCTTCAGAATTCAGGGACCAACCAAGATTGGCACTGCTTTTTCCAAGAACACTAATGCTTGACTGGGCCTCCATAGATGTGCCATATTGGATTTTGAGCCCTTCAATTAACATTGCTTCAATTTTATCCATTGCTAAAAGAGAAAGTTCTTTCAAAGTTGTATAATTCGACCCAAGGTCAATACCATTCAGGCTGGAGTAGTTAAAGAACTTCTACATCCCAACTTCAGGCCATCTCAGAGATCTATTTTTATTCAATCATTGTTAAAAACTAGATAGAGAATTCATGCAACACTATTGATTTGAGTCCTAGCCAGAAAAGGACACAACTCATGGTGGGTCAAAATTACTTGCATTTCACTTCAACTCAATAACAAACAGGACCTAGTGAGCCATGCGTTGTTGAATAAACTCATCATCATACCTTCTTACTGTTTTTTCCTTCCTCTACTTTTTAATACTTTTTTTATTTCGCCAATAATTTCCGCCTTCTTTATTGACGGGCATTTTACACCATCGCTAAAGTCTGTTGCAAATTTTTCCAAGATGATTTCCCTCCATATTTAGCGACGGATATTACTACCATCGCAAATTTGATAGAGTTGTCATAAGAGTAGCATAAACACACCAAGATGAAAATGGGATATATTAATTCAAAGGATGGGATATGAATTTTAGGTTGAAATATGCCACTATGGAGAAAACAAGATATAATGCGACCAAGGTTCAGACAACGATTCGAAGGTACTTACTGTCAAGGTGAACCATCATACTTTGCAGCTGCACCTGAATCACCTCTTCCCCTCTAACTACTACAGTTGTAGATAAGGCATCACCTTTCGTACCTGATGCTATACCATCCACCACCACTACATTATCCACTACCCTTATAATGATAGAGATATCAGATGTAAACAATGTGGATAAAGGAGGTAGCCGCCAGTCTGGAGCTGAGGTACCTGATGGAAAAACTTATATCAAAATTGTCAATAATCTGTAAGTGAAAATATATAAAACACTATATGTTTATAATAGTTATAGGTTTAAAATTTAAAAATGGTATAAAATTATTTGTTTTTATAGTAGGTTGAATCCGTCTGGATTGTACTCTAGAAACATGACATCCAAGTTTAAGGAGAAGATTGATCTTGAGGGTTATGTATGGAAGAATATCTCTCAGGCCACAAAGGAATTTTACTATCAGGAGTTTGAGGTGCAATAAAACATATTTTTTTCTATTTTTAATTGGTTTGTATACATTAATTAGATAAATATTATTACATTATAAGTATTTATCAAAATTTTTCCTTTTATTTCGGAAAGATTTTTTTTTGTGATTCTAAATTTGACACAGTCATAAATAAAGTATGTGAGAGACGAGCATGTATACATTATTGGGACTTTGTTGGTGCAAGACACAGGGCTAGTGTATGACCGCCTTATATTTATGAACAAATATGGAGTCGTTGGCAGCAATATTGGACATCACCTGAGGCAATGTCCATTTAAAAGCGTAATTCTACCAACAGACGTGGAGGACCGAGGGGAGAAAGTCTTCCTGTACATACGGGAGAATCTATTACCCACCACAAGCATGCAGAGAGACTTGTAAATATCTAAACTTTACACTTATATTTTAATTGTTTTACTTTGCTGTATTTCAATTTAAATTGATTTGTGAATTTTGGAATGAACATATGTGTATTATAGATAATGATAATGGTATAAATGTATAGTGCCATATATGACTGTGTTCAATTATTTTCTTTGTTCAACAGGAGATAAATATCATAAAAATAGAGGAAGCTCTGTCGAAATTTTTATAAATTCTAGTTCCCTTATAACATTTTATTCTTTTGCGGGAAAAGTCTATGGGCATGAGGCCTACACCTCGTCAGCTCTTTTTGCACACTCACAATAAGAAGCATGACGGTGTGACATTCGTCAACACTTGGTGTAGAGAACTTAATGTATGTGATATTTATGATATTAATTCTTAATAATTATCACTTACTAATATAAACATTGCCTTCTAATAGAACTAAATACAAGAAAGCATTCAGCGACAATCTCAGCACAAACAAGAAGTTGATGAGAGTCAGACATATCTTGATGCAGTGGATGGTAAAGACTGTTGTGGAAGGATCTTTGCGTTAGGTTCATTTGCGAACACATGATATTCGCAATTCTCCACGTCCAGTACAACAGCATCTAGTAGACAATCGACAACCAATGAAGTCAATGAGCTTCGGATGTAGTTATTTCGTTTGAATTACAAATACTTATTATGTACAATTTAATGTTTTTATTACCAATTAAGATAATTTTAACTTTATATCATTAATCAACTTTTTGTTTAAACAAATTAAATATATAAACAAATCAAAATATTATGCGCAGATAATTCATAACTGTTGAAATTTTGTATTAACCATAAGATCATGAGATAAAATTTAATGTCAGGATTTTTTTTAATTTTTAAAAAATATTTACCGATGGAAAATACAAGTACGTCAATAAAATCCATTATATTTACTGACAGATCACAACAAATCGTTAGTAAAATTCATGATATTATCGACGAAACAAAGAATAACCGTTGGTAATATTGACAGCCGTCGCCAACTTTACCGTCAGGATTTGCTGAACCGTCGGTATACTCATCGACGAAAAATCATAACCGTCGATAATGTTACCGACAGAATAACCAATACTGTCTACAAATATTCCCATGAAAAGAAAACAATCATAGGGAAATTTACCAATGGTCACAGCCAATTGTCGACAGTTACATAAATGTCCATCAGTAAATTTATATACGGCTATTTTTATGATGCATTTGTCCATCAGTAGACTCTGTCGCAAATTTATGTCACTGACAGAATTCAAAGGTTTTTTTTTCGGTAATATTCATCGCTAAACAATATTTTTCTTGTAGTGCTAGCTTAGCAATCTTGTTTTCCTGAGGAGGACCCAGTTCTAGTAAATAATAAATTAAGTCATTCGGAAGAGAAGACAATGGTAGTCGAACAGTCATTAACAACGACACTTGATTATCTTCGAAGACAATTTGTCAAAGCCTCAGTTTCTCCACCCATATACCCAGAATATATATTGAAATGAATCTTCTAATCACATTCCAAATAGTAGTTATGGCAAAGCATGGTGATATTACCTTGAGATCATCATTTTCTTCTTTCAACTTGATGATTACATGTTGGACATTTCCCATGTGATGTGTCAACATTATCAATATGGGCACTATGGTACGCTGGCTGAGCCCATATAATATCTATAATCTAAAGGGATAAAAGGTTAACTATGCTCTGAGTTAAGAACTGGAAAGAAAACTATGATCTCAATGTGTTGTTTGCGCTTGTGGAAAGAAAAAAAAAAAAAGACAATGGGACTTATTTTTCCTTCATAATGAAAGAAGGTGCAGTGCTAGAATTTGACAAGGACCACATGCAGCTGTTCTGCAATCACTATCACAACCAAAAAGTTGTTATGGGCTCTGTAATTCGTCTTGGATGGTTCAAGTTCAATTACTTACCGTGAAACTTTTTTCTTTTCTCCTTCTTCTTCTTTTATATAAATACATGCATACTATCTTTGAAGCATGCCAAACACAGCGCAATATCCCCTAGTGGGAAGCAGAAGATAAGTTTCCACTTCAAAACATTCAGACCTTTTTCTGCAATAAACTTGACCTTTTTCCTTTGTTCTAATTTCCACATTCTATTCCATATTCTGTCACAGTGAACCCCACCATGGCTGAAATCGCAATCCATGCGCATTCCCTACACTCACTTTTCATACTTTCAATCGTCTAAACCCAACAACCTCCACGCAATCATATTACGCTAGTTTAACTATGGATTCCTACTCTGATTGTTTAATACAGAATGATATCATGGAATGTAAGCGTTTATTTTTGATCATTAATATCTTTTAGAATATAATTCCAGTCTCTAGAACAACATAGTCCGTGAATTTTACGTAGTAAATAGATAGATACAGAAAAGATATAGTGGTAGGTGGTAACACACATCTGGCAGCTCACGAGGTGGTAAAGGGAGATTGATAGGAGAAAGAGACAAAGCATCATTCCTGCTGAACCTGTCTTCTTATACAAATACTCCAAGCTCAGCCTCAACTAGCTCGTGACCACTCGTTCGTAGCAGAATCTGTGTGCTGCTTAATGAACCAAGCCTAGCACTCTCATTCCACGATAAAAAAGTAGGAACTCGTACATTGGTGCATATAGAAAGTTGAGGCGTCTCTCTCTCTCTCTTTTTTTTTTCTCCGGGGAGCAATGCAAATGCTAGAGAAACTTATTTCCATCACAGTTCATGTGATAGCATTTCTGCCATTTGTTTACTCATCTCAAGAGCATGAAAAATCCACAGGAGGCACCTATGCAAGCAAGAAGAACAGCATGCACAGGGTATGAGATTTGTTCCTCTTTTTTTTTTTGAACTGTTCAGAATTCGTAGATCCTATCTAACTCTCGAACTCCCGATTGAAGTTTATGGTGCCATATTTACTTTGCTGGGATCATATGGTTTAATTTTATCAGTAAGAACGTATATTTTTTTTTCTCAAAAGCTGACTGGTGATTCCGTCCTAAAAATATTAGTTGAGTCCCAAACTGTCGTTTGAGGTTACAGTCCATGGATTTCTCCTCTGGGCTTCAATGGGGTTTCTGATGCCTGCTGGCATACTCGCCGTCAGAATGTCGCACAGAGTGGAATGTAGAAGGAAGCTCAAGATTCTTTTCTATGTTCATTATACTTCACAGGTATGGCAACCTTTTGTCTTTCTGTTGCATATGCTCATCTCTGCTGAAAGTAAACATTAATCATTCGCAAACCACATTCTGCACAAAGATGGCAAGACCTTGTTAAAGCTCTCAACTCTACATATTACAGGTAGATAAAGATAAGTACCCCACTCCTTTCGTCCTTAACGATGGTGAAAGTAGAATAAAGTGAAAAAGTTTCCTAACGTCCATGTGTTTTTTATATACGATGTGGCTTCTGTCATTATTGCTTGACAAGGAAGCAAAGACAACTATCTTAAAGTAAATGCTGATTGGAACTTCATTAGATGGCAATCTTATTCTAAATAATTAAGAGTTAGGTGTTGTGTTGCATATGAAGATTAAAAGGTACGTAATGCAAAGTTATAATAGCATGAACTGTGATTATTGGGTTGGCAGGTAGTTTCTCTACTTCTTGCCACCGCAGGAGCTGTGATGTCAATTAAGAACTTCGACAACTCCTTCAGTAACCATCATCAAAGAATAGGAGTGGCTCTATATGGTATGATATGGCTGCAGGCCATTTTAGGTTTCATAAGGCCACATAGGTAAACCATGGAATTCATCTTAATTAGTTGCAGACTGACTGTGATGAATTACAGAAAATAATATATATTTTACGTGTTAATTAATGTATTCCTTATGCACAGGGGATCCAGAGGAAGAAGTGTATGGTTTTTTGTTCATTGGATACATGGAACTACTTTGTCTCTGCTGGGAGTCATCAATGTATTCACAGGATTAGTAGCATATCATCAGAGGACGTCAAGAAGAATAGAGGTTTGGGGAATAGTTTTCACTATTCAGCTCTCTCTTGTGATCTTCTTTTACCTATTCCAAGAGAAATGGGTATATATACAAAAGCAAGGAGTCATCTTGGGGAACCCCACTGATCATGCAAGAGACGATCTCAAAATGGTCACTACTCAATCCTTTTGAACTTTTGATTTACGCTGACCTAATTACACACAATTTAACTCTAGACCCCCACTGGATATTGGACTACTGTCTAATAAATACAACAGCCACAGAATCTGCAATAAATATACATATATAAGAAATTTTGTGCTTCATAGAGAGGTGATTGAAAATTCCCAATACCTTGGGGTCTACAGTTAAATTTTATGACCAATTATGCTTTTTTCTTCAATCAATTCATGTTTACGTACTCCTAGAGGAGTCTTTATCATCCTCTATCATAAAGACCACTGAGTTCGGACCACCAAACTGATTAGACAGAAGAATATACAATTTGGTCTTCTTTTTCGTCTTCCGGCCTTTTCAATTCTATGTTTGATGTCTATTTCAGTACAACCGTCTGTCATTCAACGGTTGTATTGTAAATAGCGTAGCCATTTGACATACGTTCAATCTTGAGTTGAGACCCTTAACTCAAGATTTATGACTCAATGATAAGCCCCGCTCTTAGAACCCAACATTCGGAGTTATAAGACGGTTGAAACTCATTATAAATATATATATTTTACAATAAACGCATATGTGAAAAATCGATAATCAAACGGCTCGATTTATTTAAAACCAATTCAGTCACAAAAGATGTAAACATTACTGAACACATCAGAATTTCAGTAATCACTTGGGCCCATTATAGAACAAAATTTGTTTTCATAATATCTTTACACTTCAAAAAAAAAAACCACCCCTTTGGCTTATTACAAGATACAAAATACAAAATACAATTGAATGCTTATGCTTATTATGATTTTTAAATACTAAAAGTTTCTTAACTAACTTAATTACAAAAGTCTCTATTTTTGGTGTTTGCCAAATTTTGCAAGGATCAGTGCTGTTCTACTTTTTCTTCACCTACGGAGTGGATCAGTGTTGTTACCCATAAATAGAATGAGTCCAATTTCGGAGCTCATATGCCATAAGCGTGCAGTCGGGAGAAGGCTCTTGTCAACGTGCACGTGACGAACAAAATGGTTCCACTCTTGCCCAAACAGAAGCACATAATCATGCTCAAAATCATTTTATCAACTTTCATACTTTTTTATGTTCCTTCCTTTCTTTTCATTTATACAAAAATGTCATGACATATTTCAAGGCATAACATGATCAAAATCACAATTCAATTATATCAAAATGTCATACATCTTTCATATACTCACACATAGGCAAAATGCTCATTTACATAATTACCATAAATATATTATTCACCTAATTTTGATTGCAAAAATCTAAGTCAAGGTTATCTTTCCTTTTCCTCTTGGGTAGGATTCTCTTGGTTTCCTAAAATAAACTAATTCTCATTCAATAGGACTTCAATAGTAAATTCCACAATGCAAAATCACTAAAATTGATTTTAGAATACTTAAACTCAAATATTTTCTAAACTCTATAAACTAAAATCCTTTTAAAATTTCAAAAGATTCAAAATGATCTTACCTTCATTCTTCACCAAATAAAGGGATCTTTGGCTCAAATGGAAGCTCCTTTCTTCCTTTTCCTTTTTCTTTTCTTGAACAGTTTCAATATCTTTCTTAAAGACTAAAAAGAATTAAACCTTAGCTCAACTCTCTTCTTTTCTCTCAAACCACCAAACTCTCTCTCTTTCTTTCTCATTTTCATTATTCTCCTCTTTTATCCCTCCATTCACGTTTTTCTTCTTTATTTATAAGCAAGACAACACTTTTTCTTCCAATTATGCCCTTAATGATTGAGAATTGTCCAATTTGTCCTTTCATTTATGCCTTATGTCTTTTGTGCTTAAGTGTCTTGCCAAAAATATCCTTGAATATTCTTACATAACAATTTCTTCTAGGAAAATGTTCTCTGTTGTCTTAAGCTTCTAATGACACCAAAATCATTCAATTTGGTTCATAAATTCGAAAATTGTAACCCAAACATTTCAGACTGTTGTTAGATTGAAATAGTACACTATAACCAACTTCTATCCAGAATTTGAAAGTCTTAGAGACTGACTTACAATTCCCTTTCTTCAAATAATTTGTAACTCTATGCCTCTAGTTTACCACAAGTCAGAAATCATCTCATTTGAAGCTTTACAGATCAAGATATCATCAAAATACTGAAGTATGTTCAGTAGAATAACACCAGTTCATATTATTTAGGAGCACACTCACTATAGCCATCCCACGTTTTTCACTCAATCTTTCTCAATTCATTTCATATTGCTATGATTTTTGTTAGAGATATAGAGCAATATCTTACGAGTCCAATGGTTTAAGAATAAAGTCATTTGGGTGTCTAGAGAAGAAGTTATGGTCAAAGAATCAAATTTGGTTTTGTCCTTAATCATATTAAACCTGTCTTGGGACAATTGGCATAACTTTCCCTATCAATGTGGGATGTAGATGTTCTTTAGATGGATTAAAAGAGGACTCCAAGATCTAAAATTTAATGAAGGCTTAGAAGAAAAATTCTATCATATGAGGGGTCAAAAATAGGAACAGACGATGTGACATCATTTATAGATGAAGTGATGTCATCAGACAATACAGGATTGGGAAAATTTTCATAACTTTCCCTAAAGATTTTGGATCAAGGTGTTCTTTAGATTGTTGGAAAAAGAACTTCAAGCTCTAGAACTTTTATGAAGACCTCGAAGACAGATTCTATCTTCTGAGGGATAAAAAATGGAGCATAAGATAGGTATAGACGAAAAGCAGACTAATGGAAAAGGACAGACGAATGGGGAAAATTGCAATAACTTTCGTTACAGATATTGGATTGGGGTATTCTTTAGATGGCTCGAAAGAGACTTCAAGATCTACAACTTTCATGAAGACCTCAAAGATTAATTCTATCATCTGAAGGGTCCAACATTGAGCAGAAGATAGGCCAAGCGAAAAAGCAGAAGAAGCAAAAAGCAGAAGAAGTAAAACATAGAAGAAATAAAAACCAGAAGAAGCAAAACATAGAAGATATGACATCATCACAGACCATGTGATGTCATCACAGAAGAAGCAAAAAGCAGAAGAAGGAAAATGCAGAAGAAGCAAAACATAGAAGATGTGACGTCATCACAAACTATGTGACATCATCACAGGAGAAGCAAAAAGCAGAAGAAGCAAAACATAGAAGATATGACATCATCACGGACCATGTGGCGTCATCACAGAAGAAGCAAAATATAGAAGATACAACTTCACTCTTGAACATCTTCCCTCATGAGGACCATAACTTTCATCGCAGA
>JAOQMR010000009.1:229647-249657 GCA_027563865.1 Erythroxylum pelleterianum | reverse complement strand
CTGCTTTTTGTACTTTGCTTCCGTCTGCTTTTTATGCGTTGCTTCCGTCTGCTTTTTATTACTTGGCTTTCGTCTGCTTTTTGTACAAAGCCTTCCGTTTGGTTTTTGCTTTGTCTGATTTTTGTTAAGGGTATATTTTATCTGCTTTTCTTCTTTTTGGTTGTCATCAAATTCAATATACGTAAAGTCATTTTGACTTAACACTGGAGACGAAGGAAAACAACGATGAACACAAAGAAATCAAAGAAGATGATGACGAAAGCAAAATGGAATAAGACGAAAGCAAAGGAAAGAAAACGACGACAAATGTAGAGACATAGAAGGGCTTAAAAACGTCAACAATGTAGACAAGGTAGCCCTTTTGCGATGATCTTATAGAAGCGTCACTAGAGATAGAATTTTGGTAACAAATTAATAAAAATGTTATCAAAGGGTTGACCTTTTGTGTTGATTTACTAAAATTGTTGCCAAAAGGTTATTCTTTGGCTGACATTTTAGTGGAAATTTCACTAAAGGAAGTATTTGGTGACGATTTTATAAATCATCACCAATTATTTCCAAATATATATTTTTATATATTTAACAAATTTTTTTGTAATATATAATTTCTAAAAAATAATATAGAATTATATATTATAAATAGAGTTTTGTGACATCACATAAAATTATCATATCATATATTTTAAAATAGATAAATTAAAATTATAAATTTATGCAATATAAATTAATTTTTTAGTTATATATATTTTTAAAATGACATTATTGTTAGCTAAATTTATTTTTAGACTTACAATCATTGTCAATAATATTAACTTTGATTTTTAAGAATATGATGTTAATATTCAATATTGACTTCCATTTTTAGTATATTATAATTATGTTGCAATAAATATAATTATATATGGTAATTAATATTATGTTATATGAGTTTATAGATAATAATTGTAATTATTATAATGATTTATCAATTTACAGATAATAGAAAATTTTCTCATATTTAATTTATCAAATTAGTCTATTTAATCATAATTTTCTATTTATTTTATATAAATTCTATACTATTATATAGATTTTATATATTGTATGTAATTTTTATAATATATAGAGTGCAATATATAGGAATAGGGTTTGGCGATGAATTAAAATATCGCCACAAAAATGTGTCAAAACTACAACATTTTATGAAATTGAAAACCTAATTTCCCAAATAGAGGACATAAATTGGAGACCTCCCCCACCGAAAGAGTCTCCAGATGCTTCCTAATTAGGGTTAAACCATCGAAGGCGATTTTTCTCTCCGAGTTGGCCAAGTTGCCAAGTATGGGTTCCTCTATTTTGCTTCTCATTTGTTCTTCTTCTTTTTACCTTTGGTCGTTGTTTTGTAGTAGGAGTCATTAGCTTTCTCATGAAGGAGTTAGAGATCACTCTTATCCTAGGTGAAAGCCAACATCGAGATATGAAATTACGTTATTCTTTTGTACTAACTTAGTGTTTTCTTGCTTAATCCAAATTTTCAGCTAGTAGTTAGAGATCATAGGGTCTTGTTTTGGAGAGACAACTTCAATCCCTAATCTTCATTAAACTTTTCAAGTAAGTCTTCCCTCTTCGTAAATTTGTGCTTAACTACTTTAAAGATTATTTGTTCATCTGCTTGGATTTCTTGCACTTGTTTTCAATGTAATTGTTGCATCTTATTGATTATCTAGGTTTGGCCTTACTATTTATGAACTTCATTTTGTTAACATACACAGTTAACATTCTCATCCTTATCATATGAAATAGTCTTAGTTAGTAGATCACAAAATTAACATTGCTAGACTATTGGAACATTCAAATAAGAAGTTTTTCTATACTTAAAGATGCTAAATCACTTATTAATCTGTGGCATTTGCTCTGGGTTTTATTTATCTTAACGGGTGAGTGGCAAACATAAAATGTGCTTGTGCAGGGGATTTTTGGTTGGTTAAAAAATTAAGTTTCGATGATCTTTGCTTCTTCTGTGAATATTTTGTTAATTCAATATAACTTCATATAATTTTTTATTTCCTTATTAAATTGTACACTCTGCTTCTATATTGATTATAGTTATGGCTTGTTTTTGTTACTATTAACTTTTCAGAATAAAACTATTAACATAAATTCATTGCGAAATGTCGACGTGATAGATAGTTTTTGATGGCAGAAATGAACTCTGATAGGAGCAATGTGGTAGACTTTTCCTTGATGAAGAATAAATTGATGCACAACAAATCTCCTCATCAAAGTCTAATCACCACTTGCCTTCAATGGCTAATATTTTTCTTTAAATTTGTTAATATCATCTAAATTGCGTCTCTTTCTTTATTATTTGTATCTCATATTTTGTTAGGAAGCTATTGGGTGAATATATGATTATATATACTATGTGTTGTGTAAAGCCTCCTCAAATCTTCAAAAGAACATAGATGAAAATGAAAGCAGTGGTAATATCCTGATTGTCCATATAAGATTAGGGAAATAAGTTCTTTTGGAACAATCATCAATTGCAAAAACTTTGTCTATTCATTGTGATTATGATGGAGTCATTAAATCGGGAATGCATGTGTTCAAATTTAGGTTCCTTATACTGTTTGATTTAGCTATTTAAGTTCTATAATGTTTGTTCCTTAGGTAAAAATGCATGGTACTTGTTTGATCCCAAATTCTTCTTGGAAGTTAAAACCATTAAATCAGAAATTTTGATGATTAGTTATGAGTAAAGAAAGAAAAAGGGAATTCTTGAATTAGAAATGAAGTAGGAAATGGTTTGGGTATAAGATGGATTATATGTGAAATGTTGGAAATTAAAGGCTGGAAGATGTAGTTGAAACATGTTCAATAAGTATGCTTCAGTGTTTTATCCATAACGTTTTCTATAGTTATCTAAATAAGATGATTCTTGATTTAGATTAAACTAGAGAGATAGGGCTACAAATGGTCTGATGAAATAGAGTTCTAATTCAATCTTTAAGAATTTCAGTTTTTGGATGGAATTTGAACACAGAATATTGTTTTAGTATAAGAACATTTCAGAAATGTTTGAGGCATAACTTTCAGATTACCTAACCAAATTGAATGATTTTAGTGTCATTAGAAAATTAAGACAATGAGGAACATTTTTCTAGAAGGAATTATTATCAAATTCCTTCAATTTTTCCATGATTATTAGTTAAGGAGTTAGAAGTATAAGATGTCAGTTTTAATAGGCATAAGGGGGTAAAATTGGAAAGGCCATGTAAGTGAGGGGGAAAATGGGGAAAAGACCAAATAAATGGTCTTGAATTAGAAGAAGAGAAGAGAGTGTCATGATAAGAAAAAGAGAGGAGAGAAAAATGTGAAAGAAGAGAGGAAAAGAAGAAGATCGTAGAAAGCCTGGAAGGAAGAAGAAAGAAGAAGAAAAGAAGAGGAAATCAACTTATTAGAGGTAAGTTTATCATCTTTCTTCTTGCTTTAGTAGATAAATAGGTTGTGCTGAGAATGAAGGAGTTAAAGAGAGAAAGAGATTTTGTGTTAGAAGAAGATGATTTAAGGGAACCTAATTGATTTTAAGGTTTCTGAGCTAGGTTTAGGGTTTTCTAACCTAGATGGACTATGGGTAGGTTAGGTTTTAGCTTGATTTGGGTTGATTTCATTTGTTGTGATTATGAAAGTTTTAGGGGATTTCCATTTGAGTTTGGATTGAATGAGAATTTTGGTTATGTTAGGAAATCAAGAAAAACCTACCCAAGAGCAAAAGGAAGGACACAATTGAGTTTGGATTTTTGCAAACAATTAAGGTGGGTAAAATATTTATGATTATTGTGTAAATGGGCAATGTGCCGATATGTGTGTGTATATGCCTAAATTCCTAAATTGTGAATAGTGGTGATGTGAAAATGCATTATGATGTGTTTATGTTATGCATTGAAAGATGTATGACATTTTGATATAATTGAATTGTGATTATGATTATGTTATGCCTTAAAAACGTCATTGCATTTTGTACAAATGAAAAAAGAAAAAGCATGATGAGCATGGAAATTATGAACATGTGAAAATGAGTTAAGCATTGAAATTTGATTGTGTTTGGGCGAGAGAGGAACCGTTTCGTTCGTCATGAGCACATTGAAAAGAGCCTTCTCCTGGCTGCCCGCTTGTGGCATAAAAGATATGAAAAGTGGACTCGTTTTGTTCACGGTGTAAACGTCAGTTTCTTCGTTTCGTTCCACGGAACCCTCGAACCATTTGTTTGTGCATTTTCATTTTGATATGTTAAGTTATAATGCAATTTCAGTATTATGCTTTGATGATAAATTACATCCAATATGTTTTATGTGATGATGTATTGAATTATGAGTTGTGAACTGGAATTGTGAATGTTGAACTTACAATGCTAGATTAAGATAAGATGTGTATGCATATAGGAATATTTACATATATGTTTGATTGTGTGGCTCCTTGCTAATGACTATAAATATATATTAACCACTAAGTTGTATAGCTCAACCCATCATTTTTTCCCTCCTCAGGTGTGAAACTAGAAGATTAGCGATTCTTGCAAGGAAATCAGAAACTCCAAGATAGCCAGAGATCTTTTTTACTAAGTTAGTAACTAATTTGGATAGCTTTATAAGCTTATGAAACTTGAGCATCCTTTTGTATTTTGTATTAAGTTTTATGTGTATGTTGATATGTAAGCAAAGCTTGTTCAAACATTTACTTTGTTCAGAAATGAGAATTGGAAATTAGGAAGTTTCGTTTGAGTATGATTATGTTATTTTATAGGTTGAGTATGATGGTTATGGAAGTGGAATATGTATGTGCATATTTTTCTTCGTTGAGATTGCAAATTGTTGTTTGTTTTAGAATAACATATTAGAGATTGGAAAGGTTGCATAGGATGAATTATTTGAGGTGAGATTCAAGAGTTTAACGAAAAGCACTTAGTAGTTGAATTGATATGAAGAGATATTGCATTTTGTAAGCTTTCATAGGTGTAGAAATTGTGTTCTGAACTCAAAGGAAAAACTGTATCAATCTAGGTTGAATTAGACAAAGTTGTCTTCTTGGAAGTTGTAGAGTATCTTTTTATCTTTCCAACTCTATAAAGTATGTGATTTTTGGATATCGAAGTTGAGAGATATGATTATTAGAATTTTGTGATACTGCACAGGATGGACTTTCAAGATAGGTACATTGATAGGATATTTTAGCACTTTTGGAGGCAAAATATCCTTTTAAAGTCAAGTTGTAGGTCTAGAAGTCTTCTTCGAAATAGTCTTTGAATAAACTTAATCTAATATCTCTAGTGAAAGTTATGCTCTTTTTAACAATATATGTCAGAAGAAGAAAAGGAAGAAGGGGAAAGTCACGATCGCACAACTCTGCGGATTTCACGCAAGTCGCGATCATGACCAGTAGCCCCCCCCCCCCCCAAACCCTGAACATGTTCAACTCTTTTGGCCATAACTTTGTCATCCAACCTCCAAACAACCTGATTTTTAAAGCAGTGGTTTCCTAACACATTCATATATCTTTTGGTATTGATTTGAAAAAGACTGATTGAATCAAAATAAGGGTATGAGTGGGAAGAACATGAATTGGATATTTTTACTAAACATACTTTGGTATTTTGAGCATATCTTGAGTTATAAAGCTCCAAATGAGATAGTTCTTATTTCAAAATAAACTAGACACATAGAACTAAAATTGTTTTGAAGAAATGAAATTATGATTTTCGTGATTAGCTGGTGTGGGCATGCCACCCTTGTGAGATGACGACAAATGAGGGTTCATTGACATAACCCTACAAGTAAACTCGCTCACGCTTTATGACTCTAGATAGTTGGGCTCCAGAAATGGGATCCAACATCTTGTGGTATCAGAGGTTAGGCTTTTTCCTAGGATTAGAATGCATAGTAGGATGAATTGCTATGCTATGTGATAAATTTTTTGCATTGTGAATTGATTATCTGCATTAAGTGACTTATAGATTGTGCATACATGTAGGAAATAAGATTAAAGTGAAAAGTAATCTAATCGCTAGAATTTTAAATTGGAGGAGTAAGATGCCACCAGGTAAAAGAACACGAGGAGTTTTGCAAGGATCTGTTGCACCTTATTTCTCACCATTAGAGAAGGGTACTGATGAGCATAGAATCCCAGTAATTGTAACTGCCTGAGTCACATGTATAAACTTTCGTTAAGAGTTTGGACTATTAGAAACAATGAGAAGAATGGTGTTTTGTCAGAGTGTAAGACAAGGAAAGTTGTGGATATTTAGAAATAAGAAATATTACATAATCCGATATGTTATACATAGATTCAGTATTTGTAGTTATGTCAGCGAATATGGTAACAGAATTTTGTTGTGGATATGTACTTGAATTGATATAGATATGAAAATATTTTCATGAATTGACTGAAAGAGAAATAGAGACAAGGATGGAAATGATAAGATATAAGGTGTATAAGCAAAATGGAATTGAAAAGTTGAACTTGGGATTTATGATCTGGCATAAGAATGTGCTAGTGAATTTGAGATCAGAATTTGAAGATGGCTATGCGTCTATAATTTTAAATTGATTAAGAACGTGCATATGGAAAATGAAAGAAATGATAGTGATGTGTAGAAGTTATGTGGTTACATTGGTGGATAATTTGATTGAGTACATATGAGATCTATATTTGGATATGGTATAGGAGAAAATCTATGATCCCTACATTAAAATTATGAGATGAATCAGAGTAACGCGATGGAAGTATGGTATAGGTGATTATGCCAAAAAGGTAACTACTATAGAGAAGTAATTTTGAATAGTCATAGAAAATTCAGTGGTTGTTTGGGAGCAATTGAGATTGATGTATCATTAGCATGAGATATAAATTAGTGACCTGTTGAAATTACTTTTGTATATATGATGTAATGATCTTGATGGTACATCCCAAAAATATAAGAGTAAACGAGTATGCCTCTTATTTCATTGGGTTTTATTATAAAGGATATTTTGATCATATAAAGCGTGATAGAAATTAAAATTATTGACATATCATGAACAATTGAAATTTATCGTATTGGGGTGTTAAGAATGGCTGAAACAACATTGATGATGATAATAGTTGATTGATAAAGATTGCATGAACAGTATAGATGATAGTGGCAAGAAATCTTCTTTTGAAGAAGAATTTCATTGAATTAGATTAACTAGTTAGATAGTTTATATCAAGAATGATCAATGAAAGAACAAATCATAAATGAATATGTAATGAATCAAAAGTAAATATTAGAGTCTTATTCCTGAAAGAGACTCAGGTGTAAGAAGTAGAATATGCTACTAAGAAGGTATGTATTTTGTTTGATGTAAAATATCCAACTATGTGAGTGGATTTCTGAATTTGAGGAGACATTGATTGCTAATGTGAGGAAATCTAAAGAATGGAGAAAATCATTCGAGAAAGGTAAGTCAATTAGGAAATTGAAAATAACGTGAGATAATGTTACCTCATTGAGGAATTAGTTACTTAAGGAATCGTGAGAACTAATCATATGCATATGGAACTTTGGAAATATTTGTTCGAGTTAATAAATGCCCCAATGACACTTTGGTGTTAAAGATTAAAGCGATTTAAGCAAAATTTGATGATATATTAAATGTATCCAAAAAGTTGAGAAGAATAGTTTGAATACTTAAGGAAAAATGTGTAAATCGTACGAATAATGAAAGTAAAGAGAATTTTGAGGAATTATAACACAGATATTAATTATATTGTCTAGATTTGGAGATTCTATAGTATACAATGATGTTGTATAAGAGATTAAGATAAAATCCAATGCAGCATGGTAAAGTAATTTCATATGCATGGAGACAATTGAAATCTCATGGGTTGATTATTTGATATATGAATTGAAACTTGTTGCAATAGTGATTGCTTGAAAGTTCAAGGCATTATATGCACAGAAAACATCTTAGATATATATAAATATACAAATCATTAAAGTTTGAAGTAATATTTGAGTTGAGAGAATTGAATACGAGATTAAGACAATGGATAAAGTACTAAAAGATTATGATGGTACAAATGAGTATTTCCCAGTAAAGTTAGAGTTGTATATGATAAGTTAAGCAGGAATCCCAATAGCAGTGAAGCATGAATTTAGATATAGAGGTTACCAGATCTAGTGCAAAAAGGAGTATAGAATGTGGAGTTGAATTTGGGGCAAATCAAAGTACTAATTGCTATGGAATTGAAGATCAGTTTCATATAAAAGGATTAACAAAGCCCAAATTGAAGATTCAAAAATTGTGAATCTTATTGGGGAATTGAAAACAGATCTAAATTTTGAGTTCGAAATGGAAAATGATGTTTATGATCGAAATGAGAAGTATGTGTACCAATAAAGATGATTGAGCAAAGAGATTGTTAGAGAAACATAAATAACAACCTATGATATACATCCTAGTAAGAATACACCGAGATAATGTTTGATGGCTAACGAGGTAAAAGCAAATGACCACACTTGTGAGTTGCCAACAGTCTTGATTGTTGTAGATATGCTGGAAGTTTATATTTTGGAGTTCATACGAATATGAAATCAATGTACAGCTTTGATTGACTTTAAGCATAACAACCATTATTGTAGTGATGTCATTAGAATATTGTATAGGGCATTACATGACAAAAGGGAGTCGTCTGCCCCTACATTTAAAAAAATGAATAAGGCCTGAAATGGTTGGAAGTCAGGATTGATTCATGAAATGAATTTTTAATAGAAATTGAGTGAAAAGGAGAGTGGGTGGATTAACACGGAAGGTATGAAGTAAAGTGAGATGAATATAAGAGTTAAGTGTATTAGCACTACAGTGATGTGAATTAATAAGTGATTGAAAGACCGAGTGAGTCTATTGACTATGGTCATTTGAAAGAAAGTATTCGTGTGAAGAAGTTACTTGGGAGACTAAGGAAAACATAAGACAACTTTACCTCCATTTGTTTGATCACTCAGGTAAGAATTTCGAGGACAAAATTCTTTAAGGGGGGGAAATGTTGGATCTCGAATTCTTCTTAGAAGTTAAAAATATTAAATGAGAAATTTTGGCGATTAGTTATGAGTAAAGATAAAAAAGGGGAATTCTTGAATTAGAAATAAAGTAGGAAATGGTTTAGGTGCAAGATGGGTTATATGTGAAATGTTGGAAATTAAAAGTTGGAAGATGTAGTTGAAACATGTTCACTGAGTATGCTTCAGTATTTCAGCCATAACTTTTTCTCTAATTATCCAAATGAGATAATTCTTAATTTGGATTAAACTAAAGAGATAAGGCTACAAATTTTCTGATGAAATCGAATTCAAATTTAGTCTTTAAGAATTTCAATTTTTGGATGGAAATTAAGAAAAGAATATTGTTTCAGAATAAGAATAGTTTGAAAATGTTTAGGGTTTAACTTTCAGATTACCAAACCAAATTAAATGATTTTAGTGTTATTAGAAAACTAAGATAATGAGGAACATTTTTCTAGAAGGAAGTATTATCAGATTCCTTCAATTTTCCATAATCATTAGTTAAGGAGTTAGAAGTATAAGACGTTAGTTTTAATAGACATAAGGGGGTAAAATTGGAAAGGCTAAGTAAGTGAGGGGCAAAATGGGAAAAGACCAAATAAATGGTCTTGAATTAGAAGAATAGAGGAGAGTGCCAAGAGAAGCAAAAGAGAGGAGAGAAAAACATGAAAGAAACGAGGAGAGAAAAACGTGAAAGAAGAGAGGAGAAGAAGAAGATCGTGGGAAGCTTGGAAGGAAGAAGAAAGAAGAACAAAATAAGAGGAAATCAACTTATTAAAGGTAAGTTTATCATCTTTCTTCTTACTTTAGTAGAGAAATGGGTTGTGTTGAGAATGAAGGAGTTAGAGAGAGAAAGGGGTTTTGTGTTGGAAGAAGATGATTTAAGGAAACTTAATTGATTTTAGGGTTTTTAAGCTAGGTTTTGGGTTTTCTAACCTAGATCGACTATGAGTAGGGTAGGTTTGAGCTTGATTTGATATCATTTGTTGTGATTATAAAAGTTTTAGGGGATTTCCATTTGAGTTTGGATTGAGTGAAAATTTTGGTTATGTTAGGAAATCAAGAAAAACCTACCCAAGAGCAAAAGAAGGACACAATTGAGTTTGGATTTTTGCAAACGATTAAGGTGGGTAAAATATTTATGGTTATTGTGTAAATGGGAAATTTGTCGATGTGTGTGTGTATATGCTTAAATTGCTAAATTGTGAATTGGGGTGATGTGGAAAATGCATTGTGATGTGTTTTATGTTATGCATTGAAAGATGTATGACATTTTGGTGATGATGTCGCCTGCAACCAAATATAAAAGAAATCACTTCCGTTAAAATAAAATAATGTAGTAGCGGTAAGCGGATATCGTTCCCACGAGAAATTTTTAACAGTAAAGGTTAGCGAGTTCAAACAGGACAAATAACGAAAATAAAAAGGAGGGTTTGTCCAAACACGGCAATATCAGAAAATCAATAGAAAAATCACAAATCAAATGCAATAATTAAATATGAAAAATCAATGAGAAAATACCTTGGTTTTGGGTCACCGATATTCTCGTGCTATTATGGATCCTCGACATAAAATTATAATTATTAATAAACATTCATTAGGGAAATTTATCTTTAAGTGTAATGACTAGAAACATGTATTATAGCAATCTTATTAAACAATAACCTAGATACGATCATAGGTAAAATTGAATAATAACATTAAGAATCAAGAACCAATGACAAGTGAAAGACATGTACGACATGCAATCAATTAAGCGGATATCTTCTTAGAATTTTCGACTCTAACGTAAAGAAGTTAATCCTAATTTCTACTTACGATTACCGAAATTGAACATCAGATTTCGTTAACCTAGCGATTGAATTAATTAATCTCTAGTTGCGGACCTAGAAACTAACGAATTCAATTAAAAAGACAGATCTAAAAATATCCAATGTTAATTAACAACATGAAAAGTATCCAGAAAATCTCACCATAATAACATGTAACATGGATCCTTCAACTAAGATAAGAAAATTAGCCACTCATTATTGAATTGAAATCAAAAGAAATAACAAATCTATATGTCTCCATCCCTATTCTTTAATGAAAGAAACGAAAATCTTATCTAAAATTCTGCAAAAAACGTAAACAAGAAAAGCAGAAAAGTGCAGCAGCCCAAAACATAACCTAAACCTATTCTAAAACATAACCTAGCTTACCTCCCCCTCTAAACCTAATATGTCTATATATATATGCGGCAATCCCCCAAGTCTTCTAGTTGATGTTAATCTCCTCATTATCTTCTCTTGATTTTGTCCAGATTAGGTGTACTTCTAATTTCGGTAGGAGACTTCTTGGAAAGATGGAAAGAGGATCTTTAAAGATTGTGTTTTAATTGGAATCAAATTCTGGAATTTTATCTGCAGACTCCAGATTTCATCCTTAGGCATGCCCACGCTTAGTCTCTAAATTTCGTCCAAATTGGAGATTTCATATTTCTTTCCTTATTTTGCATCTTTTTGATCCTTTTTCGTCCTTAGGGTGTTGAAAACCATCTGTAAACAATTATAGAGCAATTCCATTAATTTTGGATAATAATTTTAACACATCAACGATAATTAAGTCCAAAATTTATGCAATTTAAATGACTTAACACATTTTGATATAATTGAATTGTGATTACGATTATGTTATGCCTTGAAAATGTCATGGCATTTTGTACAAATGAAAAGAAGAAAAAGCATGATGAGAATGAAAAGTATGAACATGTGGAAATGAGTTAAGCATTGAAATTTGACTGTGATTGTGCAAGAGAGGAACCGTTTCGTTCATCACGTGCATGTTGACAAGAGCCTTCTCCCGGATGCCCGCTTATGGCATATGAGATCCGAAAAGTGAACTCATTTCGTTCACAATGTAAACTTCAATTTCTCCGTTTCATCTACAGAACTCTCGAGCCATTTGTTTGTGCATTTGCATTTTGATATGTTAAGTTATGATGCAATTTGAGTGTTATGCTTTGATGATAAATTACATCCAATATGTTTTATGTAATGATGTATTAAACTATGAGTTGTGAATTGGAATTGTGAATGTTGAACTTACAATGCTAGATTAAGATAAGATGCGTATTCCTATAGGAATATTCATATATATGGTTGATTGTGTGGCTTGTTGCCAATAGCTATAAATATACTAGCTACTGAGCTGTATAGCTCAACCCATCATTTTTTCCCTCCTCAGGCGCAGAACCAAAAGATTAGTGATTCTTGCAAGGCATTCGGAAACTCCAAGATAGCTAGAGATCTTTTGTACTAAGTTAGTAACTAATTTGGATAACTTTATAAGCATATCAAACATGAGCATCCTTTTGTATTTTGTATTAAGTTTGATGTGTATGTTAATATGTAAGTAAATCTTGTTCAAACATTTACTTTCTTCATAAATGAGAATGGGAAATTGGGAAGTTCCTTTTTAGTATGATTATGTTATTTTATAGGTTGAGTATGATGGTTATGGAAGTGGAATATGTATGTGCATATTTTTCTTCGTTGAGAATGCAAATTGTTGTTTGTTTTAGAATAGCATGTTAGAGATTGGAAAGGTTGCATGGAATGAATTATTTGAGGTGAGATTCAAGAGTTTAACGAAAAGCACTTAGTAGTTGAATTGATATGATGAGATGTTGTATTTTGTAAGCTTTCATAGGTGTAGAAATTGTGCTCTGAACCCAAAGGAAAAACTGTATTAATCTAGGCTGAATTGGATAAAGTTGTCTTTTTTGAAGTTGTAGATTATCTTTATAGCTTTCCAATGATATAAAGTATACGATTTTTTGATATTGGGGTTGAGATATATGATTATTATAATTTTGTGGAACTACATTGGATGGACTTTCAGAATAGGTACACTGATTGGAAATTTTAACTCTTTTGGAGGGAAAATATCCTTTTGGACATTTCATGGAAGTTGTAGGTCTTGAAGTTTTCTTTGAAACGTTCTTTGAATGAACTTAATCCGATATCTCCAGTGAAAGTTATGTTCTTTTTACCAATGCAAGTTCGAAGAAGAAAAGGTAGAAGGGGAATGGAAGAGGGTGTCAATAAAACAACACCTGGGGGAAGATCTTTAACTCTTTCAATTGATGCTTTCGAACATGCAAGAAGTCTTCTTGAGAATCCAAACACAAGGAACTCCTTTACTTTATCTATTAAATCTCATGTTACTTGGAATAAAGAAAGATAATTATTTCTTTTCGTTTTTTATGAAATAAGTGTGAAACTTTGTTTACTGATTTGTTTATAAGAAATGTTAAACTTCTAATTAAAATATTGTATTACTTAGCATATATCATTATATTATATTACTTATCATCTATCAATAATTATTGTCAGACTTCATGTTGAAACTATTTGAAAATGTTAACACCATGTAAAATTGTCAAATCATATAATTTAAAAGATAAAAATAAAATATATAAACCTATGTAATATTAATTAATTTTGAGCTTATAGTTTCATAAATTATTGAAATAATTTGACATTTTTAGTAACTAAATTTATTTTTACACTTACAATCATTGTCAATAATATTAATTTTGATTTTTCTCAACTATGATGTTCAGTTAGAAAATGATCAAGTCAAAGCTAGTAAGTTCATATCTATAAATAAGAGAGTGATTTTGTTATTTAAGCTTTTGGTGACAATTTAGAAAATTCGACGCCAAAAATCCTACCGTTCATTACAATTTACAAGATCATGGCCAAAGGCTTTAAATCGTTATCAAAAGTGTTGCTTTTCGCAACAATTTACAAAATCGTCACTAGCCGTCACAAAAGGACGAGCCTTTTGCGACGATCATGAGAAAGCATCACCAAAGAATTGCATTTAGCGACGATTATATAAAAAGTCGCGAAATGGTAAACTTTTGGTGACGTTATTCAAAATCGTCTCCAAAACTAACTTTTAATGACGATTTTGAAATCGTAGCCAAAGGTCAAATGCTAAACTTAACCCTATATTTTTCTTAAAGAGTTTTCTATAACAAATTTTATTGTGAAGAGCCAATATGTTAAAAATATTTATCTACAAAAAAATTGTTAAAAAATTATATGTAAGTTAAGAGGCAACGTATTGCCTTTACGAGGGTCGAATGACATTAATGTTAGATCTGGTGGATACATATAAAGCTTATGTAGATTTTTCTTGTCTTTGGTAGATGCGTTGCAATCAATTATTTATTAGGAAATGTATTTGGGGCCTCATCCTGAGTATGCGTTGACGCATCACTCTGACAAGTTACCCATCTGACATAACAATACAAACATGTTGCTTCCTATGAGAATATTTTTGGTACAACAAACATGTTGCTTCCTTTGATATGATATATCAATACAACCATGTTGATTCCTTTGAGAATATTTTTGCTACAACAAACATGTTGCTTCCTTTGATAATATTTTTGGCACAACAAACATGTACTGTTTTTCATTTGTGGGCGATTTGTCTCCATCAAAACGTAGAGTCGGATACCTTATACGTACAGCAGCCAGACCATCCATCCTATCTATCATTAATATTATTATATCTATCTAGCATTATCTTCATGTACTGATCAAAATACGAGACGAGTAATTGAGTTGACACAGACACTACAGAAGTTACTACACATACGTCAGTAATTAATTCCGTTCTTCCTCTTATGATCCTCATCCACAACTCCATCGTTACCTGCTAGAATCATGTACTTGTCCTTCCTTGTAAAACTTGTGCACTCAAATCCCAAAGCCTCACCCAATGTCTTCTGAATATGGTTTGCCACTTCAAAGCTGCTTCTGCCACCACCACATGTCAACTCTGTTGGCAATTTCTCAAGTATGTGTATGTGATAGTGAGGTTTTGGGTTCATCAAGAAGAATATGGGGTCCAAGAACTTCAGCCCACTTGCCGTTGTCCCGTAAAACATACTTACTCCAGTGTTCATGGCAACTGGAATGATATCGTCACTTAATTCCGCAAATAATGAACTAAACCTAAGCAAGTAAGGCTCTCTACAAGTGGTCCCTTCTGGGCAAATCACTAAATCACCGACACTTAATAATCTCTGCATTGTTTCTGCATCTTGTTTCCTCTGCCTCGTCAACCTAACAGTCCTGATGGGAGCAATCAACTCGGACATTTTGCTCAGGCTGTAGGTCACGGCGGTCAAAGGTTTAGCTAGAGAGGTGCTCAGGATAACAGGGTCTAGGAGAGTCCTGTGGGTGCAAACATAGAGGACTCCTTTTTTGGTAGCTGAACTACCTGCAGGGCTTAACCCTTTGACCCTTAGATCGATCCCACTCCATGTGCCCAACAACATGGCTAACTTGTATGGAAGCACTACACCGATAAGGAGCCTGAAAATGGAGAGAATGAATCCAAATGGAAGCCAAAACAGCATTTCAGCAGTTGCTTTTGGAGTGGGCAAGAAGGCCAGCCTTCCGTCATGAAATATAAGAGGCTTTGGGTATTTGTCGAATGTCATCACTGAACTTGGATGCCCCTTGTTCTCTTCGTTGTTCACCAAATAAGCTTCCTGTACACCATTCAAAAGAGATAGATACATAGATTAATACATTGTCGTTAAACAAAATGAATTTTTTTCTTATTTATTTCTCACCTTGCAGAGGGAGATGAAGAGATGATCGTGGAGGCTTGAACCTCCAAGGCCTATATCAGGCTTTTTGTCTCCAAAATAATCCTCGAGAGCTTTCTGTTTTACAAGCAAACCAGAATGAGACACTAAGCCTGTGTAATACTGTCCAGCTGTGTGTAGTTCTGTCCCTACAGTTTTGTGGACCTTCAAATATCCCTCCAGAAAACCTTGGACCATCACTCTAGGGACACTCGTAAAAACAACCTTTGACCCAGTTGACGCTACTACCTCGTACGCCTGAAGATCAAGATTCTCCAGAAAAAACTTCGGCAGGACAGCTCTGCTAACTGTATCCATATCCGTCAGTCTAAGCCCACAAAAGGTAATGAATATCATAACCCTCAGTTCGCGCTCATAGTCCAAAACCCACAAAAGGGGACATGATAGTAACAACAATAATGCTCTGAAAATGCTACCACCTTCAAAAGCAACAAGCATGAAGTAAGGAAAGAAAGACCTGGTTCTTAACAAACCCCCGTGAATGTCACAAACCAATGTATCAAACTTTCTGTTCTCCAGGCTACACTTGATCACATTAGGGAACAAAGGAGGGTGTTGTTGAGATGATTTTAATGATGGGCTCTTTAGAAACATCCCATAGCTCCTCATCTTCCTTGCCGCCCTGTAACATGAGTTAGCCAACAGCTGGTACAAGATCCAGTCTGCCAGCCTGAGAAGAACCATAGCAAAGACCATGGCTATATTATTTCTGCTGATAGATATATCCCACTGCTATTTGAAGCAACATCAGATAATATATAATGAGGCAGTGAAAGATAGAAATGAAGCACAACGGAGTTAACACTTGAGTAGAGGGGTTTGGGAAGCAGATAATAGTTATAGTGATTAAATGGTCTGGACGTACTACTCCACTTGTGCTTGGCTGGCTAGCATTAATTGCAATACAACTCTTAACTGTGTTTAGGGCCCTTGTTGATAAGCTCTATTGCCACAAATATTAACTGCTTCTCTGCTAATAAATTGCTGGTTCTTCTACACAGATTTCGGTCTCTATCTTCACTTCCCTAACAGCCAGTGCAGGGTAGGGTAAGCAAGTATTGTTGAAGTTCTCTCACGAACACGTGTATATGTGACTTTGGGTTTAGTAAACACATTCTTCTTTCGAGTTAACCTGATTTTGTGTATGTAGAAAAGTTGCGCATTTGTGAGTGCAAGACGGGAAATTCGACGTAAATACGGCCACTGACAAGTATCCATCCCTACCAAATGATAAAAACGTGAAGCAAACGGTATTAAAACTGGCCCGCGGGTTGTTCTACTATCCTTCTTAAGGATGTTATCGGAAATCAAGATCATTCGTTTAATATTACTTTGTTTTATTTTATCTTATAGAATCTCAGCCATTTATTTTACGAAACTTATGCAGAATTTATGCGAGACCTACATAAATAAACGGCTCATATTTATTAGACACAATAAGACACCATAATATTAGACAGATAATCTGAACTATGTTTTCAAGGGGTCTCTTTTCCGTCTAGTCACTTAAAAATTTGTGTAACTTCAAGGCCTAGGTGAATTGATAGGCACTTAAAAATTTGTGTAACTTTAAGGCCCAGTGAATTGACAGCGGGTTTTATTGACTTAAGTGAGATCGCGTATTTGAACCGTCTTTATATATACAGTCGTTTAAAATTTAGGATCAAAGTTTTGCCTCCTATAATGACCTACTTAGTTTGAGCGGAGATGAATCTAAATATAAATAGTTTAAAAGTATTTTTCCTCTTCTAAAAAAAGTGAAGTAAACGAGCTTAACAAGCACATCATTTTCAATTCCACAGTCAGTGTAATTGAAATTGTTGCACTCAAAGCACAAGATGCCAAATTTATTGGTGCAACCGTAAAACTGTCGACTGTTGAGCTCGCAACTGCCCATTTGCTCTTGAGCAAACTCGGAGAGAGCCCACCTAAGCACCACCCTCCCCGCTATGCCTATGTTTGAATGGTTGCCATCAAAGGAATCTTTACCATGAAGTATTCACAAAACTACTATGATGACAATAGTCATCTATGATCAACCTCCTTGTATTCCTCTTAAATGTACTTGGTCAGTTTGATCGTAGTAATTACGATTATCAGAGATCAAGAGCTACACGAAAGCAGTGAACATATTGACCATTTACAAGTTAAAAATTGAAAATAGATTAAAAAATAAAGGAGCCTTCTTACAAGATGTTCACTAACACAAGGGAGTCAAACCAAAAAGGTTGGTGTGAGTGGTTCGGCACTCTTATCCCTTAACCAGATGTCTTAACTTCGAGTCCTGTGAATGGAAAAATCTGTTTGGCCAGCACTTTACCCTTTACGGGCTGACCTGGTGCGAGCGGTAAATAGTCTAGGAGTGGATGGCTTAAAGATGCCTTCTCACAGTTGAGACCCTCCTAAGATACCTCGTGATCTAACAAAAAAAAAGGGAGTCATTAAGGAGCCTTAATGAAATAAAGACAACAGTAATTTGAATTTGTAAAATGGTTTAAAATTAGACCAGAATAAATATGAATCGGCCAAGTTTTTGGTCCGGTTTGTACTCTTAACCTCTATGAGAAAAAATCGGTCGGTTTCTTTAAAGATTGCCCAATTTTTAAAAAAATTGGTTAAGTCAAGTCTTTTTAAGTTATGTGAGACCCATGATCAATTTAATAATATAGGACCTATTGTCTTTTTAATCAAGCGGGAGCCACCAACATTTAGGTTACTCTTTAGGCGAGGCACATCAACCACGACTATAATTGTAGTAGTAAATCTTTTAACTTTGAGTTTTAGTATAATGCATTATAATAATGAAAGTTGATATTTTAAAGGGTAGACTGATAAATCATTTGAATTTTCAATGAAATTTTTTACTTTTCAACTCATTCATACAATCTAAATAAAAAATTATATATTTCAAATTTTATATTCTTTATATTTTAATTAAAAATTTTATCTTAAATTATTTTTTTAAAAACGAATTACTATTTTATTCTTAAAAATACTAAATTTATTTAAACTCACTAATAAATTATATTTGTGAAAATTTAGATTCTTTATTTATCTCATATTTTAATTGAAAATTTTAAAATCATTATGGTTAGAACCTAATTATTATTTTTATCAATTTTTTTAATCAATTAAATTATTAGTTAGTATATATAAGTAATTTTGTTTAAAATAATTAAGAATGTGTTAAAAATAATATTTAAAATATAAAGAAGTATATTTAAAACACATTTAAAAAGAAATTAGAATAAACTTAGAGTTTTTTCTATCGACTTTCTTTAAATATTTCAACTTTTATAAGTTTTTTAAATAAATTATAATATCTAAATACAATTATTATTATTATTATTTATTTTTAAAATTTTTTTGTTAGATTCAATCTTAGTTTAAGTTATTATATGTATTATTAATCTATTATATATTAATAGACATTATTAGTGCATTTTTATTTTAATAAGGAATTTTATTTTATAATATATTTTTACTTATTTTTATAATTTTTATTTCTTATTTATTATATACTAGTTTTATAGCCGTTTAATATCGATTGAACCTTTAAATCTTAAAAATTTTCTTTGACTGGTTTGATGTCCGGTCTAGTTTTGAAAACATTGAATTTTATAAATGGGAAGAAATCTTTCTTTAGATGCGCCTTCAATCCACTTTAGTAATGTTTTTATTATTAGTAAATATTAAAAAATTAAAGAGAAAGACAACTCTCTATTTAAATATCAAGATAGGTCAGAAGTAGCTCAATAGTAATTGAGAAACTGAAGTCCATCTAAAAATTATCCCGACATATAAATTCATGTATGGCAATTATAAATAAATCATAATAATAAATAAAAGAGAGTAGATATAGATTATAGAAAGATAAAAACAACGCCTGACCTATGTCTACTTCCTAAGTTTCACTTAAGAAATCGTTATCTTTTTCTTTCATTCGTGAAGAACAATCCTCTATACAACATCTTCTTTGTCAAAAATGAAGAGGAATCTTTACAATCGTCTTGCTTTGTTACGAGTGAAAAATAATCCTTTACAAATCATGTTCAAGATAAAGAGTAATCCTCACAAAGTGTATCCCAATCAGTTTATCTAATTACAACAATATACAATTCAAAACTCCTTTTGCTCACACTAGTGAACAATGACTCAGCATATATTATGTAATGCATATATTCAATCTCTAGCCTTTTTTGTTAGCCCCGAATTTTTTTTATGTTATTAAGCATGATTGAAGGAAAATTAGAGTCTTAATAGATTAAATTAAGTC
>JAOQMR010000009.1:180608-198457 GCA_027563865.1 Erythroxylum pelleterianum | reverse complement strand
TCTCCTTTCAACAAGTCAGCTTTTCATGCCACCCTTTTCACGCTGCTTTGTTTTTCTTGTTGTCTGCATTTGTTTTCACGCTGCTATTTGTGTCTTTCCTATTCAATCTCCACGCCTCTCTTTATTTGTTTTTATGTCTTGAATAATTCCAGCCCCTCTATTTTCTCATGCATAACTCTCCTTCTTATCTTCCAAAAATGTTAACGTTTTTATTCATCCAACATGTGCCTAAATTAAAAACAAATAACTCTTAATTAGTGTAATTTAAACATTAAATGGATAAGAGTTTAGCAAATTATATATCTAAAATTAATATAAAAATGTCCATTAATACTATACAAGCTTAACAACAATTTTTTTTGGATCTTGTAGACTGCCAATCATGACCAACGAAGCTGATTCAACCACCACCATTCAAGATACTACACGCCCAGGGAACGTTATTGTCTTTCAGACTAGTATCTCGTCTGATAGTAAGCTAACATAATCAAATTATCCTACCTAGAGGGTACAAATTAGGGCTTTTCTCATTGGTTATAATCTTTTCAGCTACGTAGATGGATCGACTTTGTGTCCCACTGAGGATGGACCACACAAGTTGTTATCGATTCGTCAAGACCAATTTCTTCTTTATGCTATCTTGACCTCAGTATCGCAGCCAGTTGTGTCGCTGCTAGGGTTAGTCTTGACCTCTCGTCAAGTATGGGATCTGCTTTCAAGCACTTTCGCCAAAAAATCAAGGCCTCGGTTAATGTCGTTAAAGGAACGACTAATTTGTCTTCAAAAAGGGGACTCCAATATTTCTGACTATTTGAAACATATCAAAGCTATCGCAGATGAAATTGCAATCATTCATTCACCAATTGATGACACCGATTTGGTCATACACACACTCAATGGCCTTTCCGTTGATTACAAGGAAGTGAGTGCAGTGTTGAGCACTCGAGAATCTCCAATCAGTTTTGCCGGGTTCTACGAGAAGCTCGTAGATCATGAAAACTATATGAATGGTCAGGCTCGACTTCTGGATTAGCAGCCTCTTTAGACTCCCTTTACTCACGCTATCAATAGAAATCGCCCAAATCAATCTACAAGGCGCAACTCTAAACAACAGCACTCATCTAGTGCTTCTGACATCAAATCTATCCTGTGCCAATACTGCGAGAAACCTGGACACACTGCGAAAACTTGCTGGAAATTACATGGAAGGCTTGCTCATTTTCACTTTGGCTCGAATCGTTCCATTCCAGCTGCTAACCTTGCACACAACAATCCGTCAACTCCTAGAAAATGGATTTTGGATTCTGGCATGTCCCATCACGTGACAAACGACCTCCGAAACCTATCTGTTCACTCTCCATATGCTGGATCTGACCAACTATAAGTCGATGATGGTTACAATCTGTCGATAGCAAACACCGGTAGTTTCGCTCTCTCCACTACTTCTAAACCTGTTGTTTTTTATCGTGTTCTTCATGTGCCGAATATTAGCAGTAATTTAATATCTATTAAGCATCTTTGTACACAGAATAATCTATTTATTGAATTGTTTCCCGATCACTTTTAGGTGAAGGATCTGCGGATGAGGTCGGTGCTCCTCATAGGACGTTGCCACAGTGATCTTTACAACCTGTCACTTCTCTCCAACAAACCGACCGTCTTTCATGTTCGAGTTCCTTGCTCTACCACTTTTCATCATATCTTAGGACATTTTGCCAATAAAGTGTTGCAATTTTTGCAATTGCATCATAAATTCCAGTCTAGTCCAGTAACTTCTGATTTTTGTGTCTCCTATCAATGTGCGAAAAGTCATAAGTTGTCCTTTTCAGTTCATCATTTAAATTGTTCCAAACCTCTTGAAGTTATTTTCACCAATGTATGGGGTCCATCTCCAATTTCTTCTGTTGACGGTTTTACATATTATGTGATTTTTGGTGATTCATACTCAAAATATATCTAGTTTTATCCACTTAAGTTTAAATCAGATGTATTGATTATTTTCGAAAAGTTCAAATGTGTTGTTGAGAATTTTTTCAATACATCTATGAAAACCCTGTGCACTAATAATGGTGGTGAATTTATTAAACTTAAACCTTTTTTATCAAGTCGTGGCATTACCCATCTTACTAGTCCTCCCTACACACCTGAATTAAATGGCTCTTCTGAAAGGTGACATCGACATATTGGGGGCCCTATTGCATCATAGTGGGCTTCCGTCTTCATTTTGGTCCTATGCATTTCTTACCTTCGTCTACCTTATAAACCATATGCCTACACCAATTTTAAAAATGCATACACCCTTTGAAACACTCTTTGGTCGCACACCCACCTACAAGCATCTTCATTCCTTTGGCTGTCTATGCTTTCCTTGGTTGCGACTATACACTTCTCACAAACTTGAACCTAGGTCCAAACCTTGCATTTTTATAGGTTACTTGCTCACTCAGTTTGCTTACCTATGCTTAGACTCGACTTCGAACCAAATTTATTCCTCACGTCATGTCATATTTGTTGAAGAACAATTTCCGTACTCATCATTGATCTCCTCTCCGCCTACCCCACCTACTATTGCAACACCTGCACCTTCATTCACTCATCGATTCATTCTTATAGATCGCTTGGCACAGTCCAATAGAGTAGTATTGGCCGCAACTGTAGCACTTGCACCTTCGCCTAGCCCATCTGCTCCCTACCCAAACTCCTTGCCTACCCATCCTACACCCTATACCTCGCATCAGCCTACTCCTATATCACCTTCAGACCAGCAATTTCCCTGCCCAGACCCACCTAACTTCACTGAAACTTGACCTGGCCAACCTGAAAACACATTATCGCCTCCTCACCATGCAGCACCTAACCTACCGCAACGTAACCACTCCATGGTCACTCGCAGTATGAACAAAATCTTCAAACCAAAATCTTTCACTGTAACCAAACATCCTTTACCCACCATAGATGAACCTCGTACCATTACCCAAGCCTTAAAAATTTCCCATTGCCGTGACTCTGCTAATTCTGAATATGAGGCACTGACAAGGAACCACACTTGGACTTTGGTACTGGCTAATGAGGCTCGTAACGTTATTGGTTGTATGTGGATATTTCGAACAAAAAACAATCCTGATAGATCCATTGCGCGTTACAATTCACATCTTGTTGCTAAGGGCTATAGCCAGTGTTCTAGCATTAATTACACCGAAACATTTTCACCGATGGCAAAGCATCAAACCATTAAAATTGTCCTTTCGTTGGCAGTGGCAAATTCTTGGGCGTTACACCAGATGGATGTTAATAATGCCTTCCTTCAGGGACATCTTTTTGAGATTGTATTTATGCTGCAACCGCCAGGCTTTGTTGATTTAGACCATCCTACTCATGTTTGTAAGTTACATAAAGCTATCTATGGTCTTAAGCAGGCTCCAAGGGCATGGTATCAGGAACTATATCGCTTCCTTCTACAATACGACTTTGTTACAAGCCGAAGTGACTCCTCTCTGCTTGTGTTTAATCAAGACAAGATAATGATGTATTTTTTGGTATATGTTGATGATCTGCTTCTCACGGGTAACTCCACATCTCATATAGATCGGTTCTTAGAAGCTATTTCTGGTCACTTCTTGCTAAAAAATATGGGATCTCTGTCTTACTTTCTTGGGATGGAAATAATTCCTAAGGTAGGAGGTTTGTTCCTTTCCCAACAGCGTTATATACATGACTTATTAATTCGTTTCCGTATGGCATATTGCAGCTCGTGTACCACTCTTCTATGCACTTCATCTATGCTTATATTGGAAGATGGTTCCGCACTGGCAGATGCAACTTTGTACAAAAGCATTTTGGGGGCACTACAATATGTCACCTTGACAAGACCGGACCTCAGTTTTTCAATAAATAAACTGTCGCAATTTATGCACAAGCCTTTTGAACTACATTTTCAACAACTGAAACGAACTCTCCGATACCTAAAGCACACTTATAAATTCGGTCTATATTTGTCTCGACCAAGACAACTTTTACTTCATGCCTATAGCGATGCCGATTGGGGAGGGGATGTCGATACCAAACTCTCCACCTCTGCATATATCATCTATCTTTGAGGTAATCCCATTTCATGGAGCTCTAAATGCCAACGAAAAGTTGCTCGCTCCTCGACTGAAGCCGAATATAGAGCCGTGGCCAATACAGCTGCTGAAATAGTGTGGATTTGCAGCTTACTCCATGAACTTCATGTTCTACTGTCCACTACACCATGTATGAAACATCCCTCTTTAGACTATCATTTCGTTCGTGAACTCATCCAACAACAATCTGTTCGGGTATTTCATATATCCACGAATGACCAAATTGCCAACGCTCTAACAAAAGCACGTTCACGAGGCAAATTCGAACAATTACGGTCTAAGATGCGCATCGCTGGCCGCAACCTCATCTTGCGGGGGCGTAATAGAGCAATTAGTTATTGACTTAGACTAAGTCTTCCTTTGCTATAACTGAATCCTAGATTTATGTATTTAGTTGTTATTTTGTTAGGTCTGATCTATATCTGATGTATATTTATACACCCTTTACAAGTAATTATTCAGATTCTTTACTTTTGCACATATAGATCAAACTTTTGAAATACAACTATAACATAAATTCTTTTGAAAGTGATATCATTGTAAAATCTCTTGTGCTTTAGAAAGTGAAAATATATATGAGAAGGATCAGTGTAACTCATATCGAGCAAACTGCATTTTCTATTGAAAGCTTGTAGAGGCTAGCTAAATACTACTTGTTTGAAAAGTTGGAGAACCTTGAAAAATATTAGCTTGTGAGCTTGGAGAGACTCGTCAAATTACTACTTGTTTTTATAGTGAAATACTCAAGTTAGATATTTGAGAACTGGATGTAGGCTTGAGTTGTAAGCCTAATCAGTATAACTCGATTGCGTTATTCTCTCTCTTCTCTTAACTTTTATATTTTCGCATTATATTGCGTGTATATTCATTTCAATAAGAGGCTCCTTCAATGTTACAGTAGGCTCCTTTTGTTTTCAACTGGCTAAAGGATCATTTTATTTCAATTGGATGTAAGCTTGAGTTATAAGCCTAATCAGTATAAATCGACTGCGTCCTTCTCTCTCTTCTCTCAACTTTTATATTTCCGCATTATATTTCGTGTGTATCCATTTCAACACGAGGCTCCTTCAATGTTATAGTAGGCTCCTTTTGATTTCAATTGGCTAAAGGATCATTTTATTTCAACAAGAGGCTCCTTCAATGTTATAGTAGGTGACTTCTGATTTAAAATTGCTTTGAACTGAATTTATTTTTTATCAAGCTCCTGTCGTTTAACAGGCTACTATTGTTTGACAGGCTTATATTATTTTTAATTTTTTTAAAGCACCTGTTTTTATCCAAATTGAAAGTAGTTTGCGAAAAAATTTTAAGTTACACACAATTCACCCTTTTTTGTGTGTATTTCCTTTATCAATGTGAAGGGTGAGTAAAGAAACATGAACACGATGGGAAAACTTTGTGTTTGCGTTATAATTAAGAATTGCAAGGAACATGATAGTCTTCCAAATGATGAATTTAGTCTTCCAAATGATGAATTGGTCACGACAGGCCAACTTAGTAAAATGAACCAGTATCAAGTCAGAAGGCAGACCACGTGCCACCGTTGCACACGGCGAGGCAATAACTTATGAGCTTTTTATCTTCCTTATCGAGCTTGGGTACGCCAACTTACTTCATCTGTAATTGCCTACCCTATCCATGTCTCAAGAGAAAAACATCAACAATCCACAGATGATAATTGTCATGGAAACTTTATTAGATGTAGAGATTATAAATAATTTAAGTCCTCTTACTACACTTAACTTTATTAAAATCTAGTTTAATTATTTATTTACACAAAATTTTAAATGTCTCAGTTAACTTAACTAAAAGAAATTTCACAAAACTAACCTTTTATAAAAGATATGTCTAATTCTATTTTTATTTTCATTCTATATTGTTTTTAATGTCAATAAAGTTTTTTATTATATTCTATTCTATTTTTCCTTTTAATTGTCTATTTTTATTTCTTGTTATAATTTATTTTTATTATTGATTAAATATATACCATATAATTATTTAACATTAGTTACTAACATAACTCATGATTAATATAAATGAAAAACAAAAATCAAAGACTAAAATAGAAAAATAAAAGTCCAACTAAAGAATTCTGAGACATTAGCAACTCCTGCTTTCTATAGACACGTCGTCACTCATGTACTACTTGCCCTCCATATTGGATAGCTTACTTTTTCTTGAATGCTCCTTTTTAAAGATAAATTAAGGTAGGTTTCTTTCGTTAAAGCTTCACACTCCCTGTTTTTTGATTAATTTGTTAATCTCCCACCTTCTAAGTTGAGCATTTACAAGTAAAGTGTAGTCCCACAAATGAAGTAAGCAATATCCTATTTTAACAGCTTCTTCGATTTATATTGATAAGACTCCCCTATTTTCTCTTTATTCTTTCATTCTTCTTACTACCTTTGTTGGCCCTAATTAGTGATGACAATTAGAGATTCACCAAAACATTCATAAGCACAATTGCAATGTTGATACTTGTAAATCTTCCCAAGTATCATTTTTTCAATATTGTCTCAAACAACTTAAAAATCCTGTATCAACTTAGCATCCTGTGAGAGCCTAATTCAGAACCGTACTGCAAGACACCCATTTCACATGGCATCCTTACATACCCGAGAACCATGATAAAGCCCTCTCAAAAGTGCACACACGTAAGATAGAGAAAATTGAAAGAGGCATATATCCAACTCTAGCCCATCTAATACTCATATCAGTCTAGTCTAGTGGAGAAACATGACCGACCATTTGAACAAGGCATTTAGCGATGAGAAAGAAGTGTTTCAAAAGACAACAAAGAACAAGGGAGCCTGGAACATAAACGTAAATTTATATCCAAGTGATTACCGTGGTGATGAAAGAGTCGGCTAACTAATGTTTGCTAACTGATATGGTCATCTAGGGATACCATTACCAATAACTTCAATGTTCGTCTAATTTTCTTTCAATTTAAGGCACTTATAACATAGAAAATTTTGCTTGGCCTGCTTCTTTCCGTTCTGCATGCTAATCATGTCCCTGCAGTAACATTGAATTTATTCCTCCCATGCTAATCATATAGCTCATTAGTATTTGATAATTCACACCACTGTTCAGAAAATAAAAGGTGGGCAATTCTCCTAAAGAAAAGCGGATTTAATCTTCTAGAATACAACTAAGACTAAAGGCTACGTTATATGGTGAGAACAGAGTACCCAGTAGGGCAAAAACAGATGTGAACAGAAGATGGGGAAATAGTTAATTCAAGTATGACATGTTTAATAGCTGGCTATGTAATCTAAAAATGACATGGGAAGAATAATTGGGAAACAAAAACCTTATCTACAAAGGATTTTCTTTTCCTTTTTAAAATGTTACAATAAGGTGAGTGCAAATGCAAACCTACGCAAACAAGACTGGAGAAAATTGACCAATATCAATTTTCTGATTCACCTGTCATCCAATCTTGTGAACACATCAAAGCTTGTACAGTAGGAGGTTGCAGTGAACCCCAGTCACGATCAAGCACCCTTCCTCCATTCTTGAAAGCAAGCTCTGCTGTAATTTTAGACATGGGAATTCCCAATATATTGCGTGCCATCATGGATAAAACAGGATACCTTGGCGTGTGAACCTTCCACCAATTTAAAATGTTGAAATCAACAGTTCGAGGAAACAGAGGTTCTTCTAAGTATTTATCCATATCCGATTTTGTGCCTTGACTGTGAGAACTTTCATCAATGAATTTGTCAAATCCCATTAGTCTATCTTTAGACTCCCCTTCCGAACCAGGTAAGCAGCCAGTACTCCCACCCACTTGGAAGGGCAAGCCTTGGTCCAAAGACGCTAAAGGGGAGCCAACAGAATGTTCATTGTAGAGTGCCTTAATATATTCAGTAACTTCATCGATTAACTCTGCGGAACCACTGCCAAATAACTGCGGATAATAATACTCTATCAACTTCATCTTGAATCGAGGATCTAACATTGCTGCAGCTGCTAAGGCCAAATTGCATTTATCCCAGTAGTCATCAAACTTACTTTTCATCTTGACTGCAATAGAAGAAATAAATTCATCTGAATTCTTGGACCACTCAATTAACTGCAAATGGACATCACAGATCTCAGGGAAATATATGTTTGCAGTTGGGTACTTGCTCTTCATGAAAACATTAGTAACTTCAACAAAGAGCTTCAAGTAGCTTGCAAAACTACTGGCTCTGTTCCACTCTAAATCAGACAGGCCCATTGAGTAAGCAGAATCTTCTTCTTGTAGAAGAGCAAAAGCCTGCCTGTATTCTAAGGCAACTTTAAGCATGGCATACGTTGAGTCCCATCGCGATGGATTATCCAGACATAAAGACTTTTGACTATCAACTCCAGCTTTCAAAGCTACCTCATCAAACTTGGCTCGAGTTACTTGAGAACTTCTAATGTACCGAATGCTTTCACGAACCTTACTTAGTGTGTCCAAAAGTGCTTCTAGGACATCATGAGCCATCAATCTCAGAAGATTAGTAGCACAACGTATATCAAATAATTGACCATTACAGAAAAGAAACTTGTTCTGGGACAGCCGCTCTCTAATTTTATGAATAATAACGTCATTTGCAGGAAAACTATCAGAAGTTATTGAAAACAGCTTTCTATCAATATCCCAGTCCATTAGGCATGTCATGATAACTTCTGAATGCATATCTGCAGTATGAGACGGGTCAACACTAACAAAGTTCAGTATTTTCTTCTTTGATTGCCAGGCTTCATCAATATAGTGTGCCCTCAAAGACAAGTACTGGGAATCATCAGAGGCTGCCCACAGATCGGCAGAGAGGCTAATCTTTCCAGTTAATTTGTCCAATCTTTCATATACCTTTTGCTTCTCTTTAACATAAATTTCCATACAGTCGGACTCAAGTATGTCAGATGTTACAAGCTCAAACAAAGGCTGTAGATTCTTAACAAAAACTCTAAATCCAACATGCTCAACCATATGCAAAGGATAGCCATGTAAAATAATCATGCGGGCCAGATCAAAACGGCTTCGTCTTTGATCAAGAAGATTATTACTATTATTATTAATTCGATCATCTTTGACCTGAGGCGGCTCAAATCTAACAACACTAAGTGGGTGGGGTTCGTTCCTTTTGATTAAGTCATGATCAATGTTGATATTTGCAAGAGCATCCTTGTTCTTCTTATCTCTTGGTGAAAGATACTGAGAAATACCATGGTTTAATCTTCTCTGACACCTGATTAAATGGTTCCTCAAATGAGAAGTTCCGCTGGTACTAGAACCACTGAGCTTCCTCTTACAATGCCTACAAATAGCGACAAATGTGTCGCCCTTTTTAACCCTATCAAAGTCATTCCATACAACAGATTTCAATCTGCTGGATTTGACCATCACTGCATCCGACAAGTCCATTGCATCAACCTGGGAGCCCGTACAGAACGTGTTAACCAACCAACCAAATTTTCGTGAAAGCAAAAATACATACATACATACATACACATATGAAGATGAGGAAATCCAAAAGCACAGACAAGCAGCGTAGTGATTAAGAATGGATGAGAAACGATAACATTGTGAATCTCAGCCACAACACCACCAATAATGCGAGAATGCAATTAAGCCTAATTAGGTTATCGGAATAGAGTCCGATATCCCATTGGGCAAACAACACGGACACACAGAAGAGGATATATGGTAGAAAACAACCCAACCGATGCAATAACAAACGGGATTTAGATTCGGAAAACAGAACCAAAAACCCCGAACAGAGAAATTAGAAGAGAACAACCAGCAAATTCAAGATTGAAGTAGGTAAACAAATTATAAGCATAAGGGGGACGGAACGTACGCTGAGAATTGAGAATGAAAATATTTGTAGGAAGCAGGGGTGTGTGCGACCATGCAATGCACAAGTTGATAATTTTAGGAATTAGGGTTTCTTTTCGTTTACCAATTTTAAATAATAATAATAAGAGAGTAAGTAATAAAAGTCATACTCTCTGAGTGAGTGGGTGCTTATTGGGCGCGTGTACCGAACGGATCCAAACATCAAAATAAATACAAGTCTCTTCTCTTGGATTCATCTTTGTTTTTAAAAGAAACTGACACTTGAGGGATCCTCTGCCATTTTACTCGTGGCATAAATTTTAACATTCATTTATATTTATGCAAGACTCATACAAAATTTATATAAATAAATAGCTGAGATTCATAAGATAGTAAGGATAAATAAAATAGTCAGAAAATCTAGATTTCTCAATGCCAGAGTGAAAATAACTATGTACAACAAAAGCTCTCTCAATCTAAGCAGAGAATGGTGCAAAACATAAGAAGATCACATCCAGATTCCACCAAAACATTCCTTATTCCTTGAGTCCAAGCAAAAAACAACCCACAACTTCTGTGGTAAGGATTGAACCCCTCCCAATATTCAAAGCAAACCCCTTTATCCAAACCGGAGTCTTGGGTTCATCTTTGGTGGTAAAGAAAGTGGCAAATAAGAATGTTGAAGGAATAAGACAAAATGGTAATGAGAAAGAAAAGGAAAAGTATATGTAAGGCTTTGGCTTTGGACCTTCGTTTCTTGTTGGTGGAGTAAAGAAAACCCCAACATACACATCATGTGTATATATATCTGTATGATCTCATCAACATTATTTGTGCAGGAAAGAAAATGGGTGTTGTTGGAGCAATTGCAAAGCATCTGGACACTTTTATCGGGTAACATATACATCACACCTACTCTCTTTTTTTCCTTTACTTTGATTCATTCAAATTCAATTTCTGAAATAATATGAATTCAACTGCAGGCCAGGAGTCATGCTTCTGTTTCCGCTGTAAGTCCTACGGATCCTCCTCTTCTGCAGTACATCATCGTAGTCATTATTATTATTAATTTAATAAAATTCCTATCTCACAGATATGCTTCCTTACGAGCTATAGAAAGTCCTTCCACGCTTGATGACCAGCAGTGGTTAACATATTGGATCATTTACTCTTTCATAACATTGTTTGAGTTATCTTTTTCGAAAATTCTTGTCTGGTACGTTACCTTCTTTCTTATATATATACATCATACATTTGTGTTTGTGTCTATGTATATTTGATTAATGATAAATTCATATGCATAGGTTACCATTCTGGTCCTACTTAAAGTTAGTGTTCTGCATATGGCTGGTGTTACCCATATTCAATGGAGGAGCTTACATCTACGAGAATTGGGTGAGGAAATATGTGAAGATCGGTGGGAGAGTAAATGGAAACTACTCAGAAGATCAAAGAAAGGTTCTGCAGATGATGAGCCTCGACGCTAGAAAATCTGTTGTTCAATATGTCGATAGATATGGATGGGAAGCTGTGGAAAGAGCTATCAGAGCCGTAACCAATCCAATTATTTTTCCATAACAATTGTTTTTACTTGCATTGCATCCATAACATGTAACTCTTATTAATGATTGGTGGGTTTTTCTTTTCCTTTTTCCAGGCCGAAAGAGAAACCAAGAAGCACTAGTCAACTAAGAGTGCATCATCTGACACAACACGTCCTCCGTATTTAGTTTCTTTATGTGTATAGCGTACACTGTACATAATGCTATGCGAAAGTGATGTATGGAAACGGAAAACTCTTTACTAACAAAAGCTAAATCTTTTCCCCCTTTGATCCACGCATGCTATTTTCTAACAATTGACAAATTAAACTTGAACAAGCTCAGGGATTACAAACCAAAGCCTAATAACAAGATTCGCTAGTATCACCCAACTAGTTGTACAGATTAAAGATTTTAATTATTGCCTACTAGTAAATAAAGCACTATTGTCCTGGTGACTGTGGATGCTCTGAGGTGCTATCCCTCCCCTTCACCTCATCCATCTCATTACAGAGCTGAGCTATGTACTCCATTAATGTCTACACTGTGCTCCAAAGTTTATTGGCTTTATTGGTTGTCGATCGTCTACTAGATGTTATTGTACTGGATGTGAAGGATTGCGAAAAACATGTGTTCGCAAATAAACTTAACCTGAAGATCCTTTCATGACAGTCCTTACCACCCACTACATTAAGATATGTATGACTCTCATCAACAGCTCGTTCGTGCTGAGACTATCGCTAAATGCTTTCTTGTATTTGATCCTATTAGGAGGCAATGTTTATATTAGTAAGTGATAATTATTAAGAATTAATATTAAAGCATAAATTTCACATGCATTAAGTTCTCTACATTGGGTGTTGACGAATGTCACACCGTCATGCTTCTTATTATGAGTGTGCAAAAAGAACTGATGGGTGTAGGCCTCATGCCCATATATTTTTCTTGCATAAGAATAAAATGTTATAAGTCAACTAGAATTTATAAAAATTTCGGCAAAGTTTCCTCTATTTTTATAATATTTACTCTCTGTTGAATAAAGGAATTTCCTCAACAATACAGCCATATATGACACCAGACATTTATAACAATATCATTCCAAAATTCACACATCAATTTAAATTGATATACAACAAAGTTAAAAAATCAGAATATACATATAAAGTGTAAATACTTACAAGTTTCTCTGCATGCTCGTGGTGAGTAATAGATCCTCCCATATATACGAGAAGACTCTTTCCCTCCGGTCCTCCACGAATGTTGGTATAATTACACTCTAAAATGGACATTGCCTCAGGTGATGTCCAATACTGCTGCCAACGCCTCTATATTTATTCAAAAACATAAGGCGGTCATACACCAGCCTTCTGTAATGCACCAACAAAGTCCGAATAATGTGTACATGCTCGTCTCTCCCATAATTTATATATGACTGCGTCAAATTCATAATCCCAAAAAATTCTTTCTGAAATAAAATGAAAAAAATCGATAAATACTTATAATGTAATAATATTTATCTAATTAATGTATACAAATCAATTAAAAAAGAAAATAATTTTTTATTATATCTCAAAAATCTTGATAGTAAAATTCTTTTAAAGCCTAGGAGATATTCTTTCATACATAACCCTCAAGATCAATCTTCTTCTTAAATTTGGATGTCATGTTTCTAAAGCACGGTCCAGACGGAATCAACCTAATATAAAAACAAATAATTTTATACCATTTTAAAATTTAAACCTATAACTTAATTATAAACATATCTTGTTTTATGTATTTTCACGTACAGATTATTGACAATTGTGATATAAGTTCTTCCATCAGGTCCTTCAGCTCTAGGCTGGCAGCCACCTCCTTCATCCGCATTGTTTACCTCTGGTATCTCTATCACTATCAAGTACGGAAGGTGATGCCTCATCTGTAAGTATAATAGTTAGAGAGGAGGAGGTGATTCAGTTGCAGCTGCAGAGTATAATGGTTTACCTTAATAGTAAGTACCTCCGAATCGTTGTCTGAGCCTAGGTTGCATTATATCACGTTGTCTCTTTGGTGGCATATTTCAACTTGAAAATCATATTTGATTGAATTTTCTAGAAATATAAAAATTTTAATTATATATTTTACACAATATATTGAAAAGGAAATAATTGATTTGTTGAATATAATATTCAATTACAAACACAAATTAATCGTTATCATCATTTAACTGTAAATTACAATCATCTTCTTTTTCTGAAGAATAAGAATCAAACCCAGGCCCCTCTTCAAATCTCTAGCTTTCATCATCCTCTCTAGATGAAATTTCAACATATTCATTAGATAGATCGTTCCAAGGTTCATTATCGTCATATGTGACAGATGCATTTATTTCATAAACATATTTCAATTAACTATTCTCCTTTTCCATGTGATTCAAAAACACCTCTAGGTTTAACTTTACAAACGGCCAACTAATCTGACTTATCTCATCGTAAGCTGGGAAAAGGGACATAATATACCTGAATCGCTTGCATTGCCAACATGAAAGGTTTAAATTGTCTCAATCTTCTTCAGTTGTTGATTTCAACTAGATTATATCGGCTATGCACTTTTGTACCAACATTTATAGTCGAATCAAACTAGTCACACTTAAATATCACACTTCACTTTATTGGCAATGCAGGGTACTTAATTTCAAGTATCTCAATAATTTTACTATAGTAATCCATCAATTCTCCTTTGTATGCAAACTCCACTATTTATTTTTGTCATGCTATGACTATGATATTCTGTATGATATTTATATCCATTAACAAAATACACCGGATATGATTTAAAAATTCGCAAAAGTCCTTTCGCAAGATCACATATGAACTTATTCTCTATTGGATTTTCTAAGGCCTACATAACAGAAATTATCATATCAAAGAGTATAATGTTATTTGAATACTTAAATCTTATAATTCAATCATTTCAATATTTATAAGTGAAAACTTACATATTTCTCGAACCATCAAGAAAAGTGTCTTTCAACTTCTTTATTGATATCATCTTGTGTTTTGTCGGGTATTAGCTCGCGTAACAATCCCTTATATAATCTAAAAATATTATTATGTATTTCAGTTTTGAACAACACTAAATTTCAAAACCCAAATAATCAATTTCAACTTACTACATGAAAGGTTGAACCTCTTGACAGTTCAATAAAATGTAACCATAGGCAGCCTCAATTTCTTCCTCTGTTAACATTCTTCTTGTTAAACATCCATATGTTTGTCTAAGATATGTGAAAATGGATAAGTTACTATCAGCATCATTCGTTCCTCCCCCAATATCATTACGAGGAACTTTTCTTTCTCTTGTGTGATCATGCAGTTAAAAATAATATGAACAAAATGACCTAGCTTCCTCTACTAAATAAGCATTACATATCTAACCTTCAACTATAGCCTTGTTTTTTACATTTTTCATCAAGTGATGCAAATACCTATATTAGCAAATAGGGTTATTACAATTTAGTTATTAAAACATGTTATTACTTCAATTACAATCATTTTTGTTGAATTAACTCTCAAACGGATACATCCATTGATATTAAATTGGACCGGCTAGTTTTACCTCGTGTGTTAAATGCACAAGTAGATGCTCCATATAGTCAAAGAAGCTTGGAGGAAAAATATCTTCACAAATTACTATAATTTCCCTTTCTAATTTTTCCATTTCTGCCAAGTTGATTTCAGATGATGTTAAAATTTTGAAAAACAAACTTAATTATGTTATTACTTCCCAGACCTTATTCGGTAACAACTCCTGAAATGCTATTGAAATTAGCCTTCGCATAAACACATAACAATCATAACTTTTCATCCCAAATAATTTGTACTTCCTCATGTCCACACACCTTGCCAAGTTTGAAACATAACCATCAGGAAACTTTAGACTTTTCAACCATTCACATAATATTTCCTTTTGTTTTTTATCCGAAGTGTAACATACTTTCAGATATTTACTTGTGTGAATATCTTTATGTAACTCATTCCTTCTACAAAAAAGTTGTAAATCAGCTCGTGATTTTGCATTGTCTTTTGTCCTCCCTTCAATGTTCATTATGGTATTGAACAAATTATCAAAAATATTTTTTTCAATATGCATCACATCTAGATTATGATGTATCAAATTAGTTTTCCAATATGGCAAATCCCAAAAAATTCTTCGTTTTCTCCAACCAAAGTTTTTACTAATATTTGTATTAACTTCATCAGCTTTAAATTCTGTAACTTTTAGCAAGCCTAATTCCTCAATCTCCTGCAAAATCTCTTCACCAACTTTGTGAGGGGGAGGAGGTGTTTTTACCATCATATTCTTAATGAAATTTTGTTTATTAATCTAAATGGATGATTTGGAGGAATAAATTTCCTATTATTGTCAAACTAACATATTTTGCCTTGTTTGGAAGATAAAACGCATCAGAATCATTGCCACAATAAGGATAAGCCAATTTTCCTGTTGTGCTCGATCCAGACAACATGGCATATGCTGAAAAATCACTAATGGTCTACATCAATAACACAAAATTTTGTTTCAGATACACGTCATATGTCTGAACACCATATTCCCAAAGATGTTGCAATTCAGATATCAATGGTTGTAAGAATACATCAATTTTATGCTTTGGATTTATAGGCCCTAGCATAATCACTGTTAAGAACATATATGCCTCTTTCATACATATCCATGGAGGCAAATTATAAGAAGTAATTATGATTGGCTATGATGAATATCGCTGGCCAGATTGACCAAAAGGTTGGAATCCATTAGTTGATAATCCTAACCTAACATTTCGACTTTTAACTGCAAACTCAAAATAGGTTCCATTGAATTGTTTCCATGCCAGTGCATTTGATCGATGACTCATTATTCCATCTTCATATTCGTGCTCATTATGCCATCTCATATAAGATGCAGTAACATCATATGCATATAGTCTTTGAAGTCTCGAAGTTAGAAGGAAATAATGCATCCGCTTCCAGGGCACTAATTTTTGTTTCATAGAATGCTTTATAGACTTGAACCTAAGTTGACCATAAAATTTACACTTTTGCAATTCGACATCATCTCCCCAATACAACATACATCCCAATTTGCAATAATCAATATTTTTAACAGGCAAACCAAATCCTCTAATAATTTTCTTCATACTGTAAAAACTATTAACTAGTGTATGATGAGGAGGTAATGATTCATTATACCATTCAAGAATTTTATCAAAACTACGATCATAAATACGCCCTTAAGGCTTTATATTTAATATTCAAGCAATTGAAGACAATTGAGTCATTGTCTCACAATTTGACCATAATTCTTCGTTAATGGGTGTAGTAACTCAAAAAACTGTTTTGCATTTAGGTTTGGTTATTCTTCAAGATTTTCTATATTTTCCTGAAAGGTATAATCGGCTGCATCATAAACTATTTTGCATGTAAGGATTTTCATTTGCATCCACATTATTTGTTGTAAACCCAATCCCCCTTTCAAACTCATTTAAATTCACAGACGATTGTACTTGATTACCCTTTGAGGTGTTACAAATCAATGGTTTTCCATATTGTGTCCACTCAAAATAATTGGGGACAAACTCTTTTCTCAGCAAATTCCCATTAACTTCATTAATAAGAAGGTGACGAATGTGTTTGCACTTTTTACATGGACATTTGATCTTTGGGCAATCCATATATGCAGGTTAAAAACATGCATAATGAATAAAAGCTTCAAGTCCCTCAAACTCTAGATTAATGAAACCATCAGGTGTTAATCGTCTAACATCCAAGATCTATGAACATTACTCATTTATGCAAAACTGTTAATTTCAAACAGTGATTCCATAGTTAGTATCCTTTATGTTCACCAAAGTTTACAGAACATATACACTTAACATAACGTCCCTAAGTATTAACCAATTGAATTAATCATCAAAGTTTACACCTGTGAATCAAGAAAACAAGTTCTCATTGTGACTTCTAGGCTCGTGGTATTTTTCAACGGTAAGCCTCACAGGAGCTGCATCAAGAATTATGTGTTAAGGTTTATGGCTTAAGGTCAATATTCTTTATTAATTGAAGACCTATTTTTTTGTTTGCAATCATATATGATAGAAGAGAATTCAAAGACGCACTCAAGGACATGAGAGGAAAAATTCTTGGTCAACTTGATTTGGTATGGGAACATAAAACGAATAACTTAATTTTATCAAGTTGGAATATTTAATTGAATGGTTTAGATATTATTATTGAACCTAAATTAATCATGCACTAGTTGTTAAGTCAAGATAGACTTTACATACTTAATAATTTTGATGACAAACAAAGAGAAATATAGAAATGAAAAGTAAGA
>JAOQMR010000009.1:90361-103261 GCA_027563865.1 Erythroxylum pelleterianum | reverse complement strand
CTTATATAGGTAAGAGCTTGGCCTCAATTGTTGTCCCCAACCAATATGGGACAACAAAAGGAGCCAAACTCAACAAACAGCACCATATATTAATTAGTTACTTTGCCAGCTAGCCTCTTTGCTTGTCTTCTTTCATCTAAATGGGTGTCCCAAAGGTTTCACACTTACAGAGTCGATCCACAAATCCCGTCGACTTTTCCAGCTGGTAGAACTTCCTTTCTTTTTCCTCCTTTTAATTTGGCTTTTACTGCTATCGAGATTTGGTGGTACGTCATAGCGGGACCACTGAAAATTCTCACGATCATGTTCATTAAATTGACATCTGACTCTCTTGGATTTTACACCTCAACTGACTATGTTATTGTATTAAAGCAAAGACTTGCTCAGGTGATGACTAACTTTCGTAATATCACCTTTCTTTCACATGACTCACGGGCGTACGATAATAGCTAAAAGCGTGGGAGGATTGATTAAAGTTCCCGCATAACATGAGGCAGAATATTCTGCAACGTCATGTCATTTCAATTGCTTTTATTAGTAGGTCATGTCAAAATAGAATAAATTATGTATGACATTGTTACTTTATTTAATAATAATTTTCTTATTTATATATACTTTAATTACAATGCTTAATACCAAAAAAATTCACAAAATAACTATTGTAAAATTAATATCTCATAATTATAAAATTTATATCACAATTATGGATTGCCCCTTTTATGATTTTATTAAAAAGAGATATCAATAAAATGATAACATTAGCGCATGTTTTTATTTTTAAGAAAGTAAGTAAATTAATTTAAATTAAATTATTTAAGCAAACAGTTAGGTACGGATTAAAAAATATGTTCTCTGAATTAATCAAATAAGGAAGATCATTAATAAGAAATTACTTATGAACTTATGGAAAAAAATATGTTCATTGAATTAATCAAATAACGAAGAACATTAATAAGAAATTACTTATGAACTTATGGATGTTTTCATTATGATAATAAGATAATTGATTATTCTTCAGAATATAAAAAGTATCTTATATGAAAATTATTATTTTTTGATGTTGTTTATAAGCTATTTTATTTAGGGTTATTCAATTGATAATATTTGAACATACTATAAACTATATGAAAATAGTATATCAAATTAATAATTGATTCACCATCTAAAGTAATTGGAGAGAAGATTATATTTTTAATGATTAGTAATAATTTAGAATTTATCTAATTAAGTGAATTAAGATTTGAAAAGACATTTAAAGTATCAATTATAAATGAGTTATTGAGCTGATGAAAAAAAAACCATAACAGAGAGTCCCACTAATATTACAATTTAATAAGAAAATAGGGAAAAGAAAAACAAAGATACTAAAACCCTGGGCTACCTAAGCTAGATTTGTTTTCATTAAATAAAGAGCACCAAGAAGTGAGCTATTTTAAAACCCGCCATTGGAAGTGAATGTGCATTATTATTTTAAATTCGTTATGAATAATGATAGAATTCAATCCTCTAATCAATTCTTTAGCAAAAGATGGATTCTCTTATCCAACTAATAATATAACTCTATATCTTAGGGTATTTATATCATATTGGTGAGTTCCTGAGGATTGTGTATCTTTTTCTTTCTAAATTGTATAAACTACACAATCAAAAAAGTCATCATAAACACAACATGAACGTCCTTCTTCTGACCCTTAAGTTTGTAAACCCATTCAACAATATTTAACTAATGTGTTTTTTTTAATCACAATGCAAGGTACAAAGTGTCAGACTTATTTTCCACAATTTAGATGAAAAGTAACAATTGAAATATATTTGATCCATTGTTTCATTGCCTTGCTTATAAAGTGTACAGATGTTGTCTATGCAAGGGTTTCTCAAATTGTCTTTTATTCTTGGTCTTTATTTAAATGTCGGCCATAAGATGAAGAATGTTTAACATATATTGTTACGGTATTAATCTAGCTTATACTGAGGATCTTTTTATGATCCCTGTAAGTAATTATTTGCACAAATGATTTGCGAATTTTAGAGAATTGTCTTAGCCAAATCACAGTGCCCCCTTTCCCTAAGACGAGGTTTTGGTTTAAAGGTGTTTCCTTGATTGAGGTAAATTCTTTATAAGCTTAAACAAATCTTTTGTATTTGTCTTTGTCCCCTTCAATTGTAAAATCAAACATTGACCTCTTTGGCATACCAGCCTTGAGTGTCACTCACATTCTTGTATCTTATGAAATGCCCCTAACAATCACCAATTATCAAGCTAGGAGCAAATACTCTTGTCATTGAGGTTTTTATATAAGTTCTCTTTGTAAAGCAAGGCAATTCGCTTTTCTTCCACGGCAACGCAGCCACCGCGCAGAGTTGTTCACTTTTAGACTTTCAGCTTTTAGGAGACTTGGGGAAAAAATCTGTTTAGACAATGGGCATGAACGTTTCGCCATCGTGCTTTCAGGATGTTCACTTCACTCAATCGATTGAAAATAATTTTCAGGCGGGACAACCTCCAGTCCCTGATTTAGCGGGTTATATGTTTGCTGGTCCCGTTTTGTCGGCTATTGCTGAGTTGCATGCGTGGTCATCAATTTCTTTTCGTGCTTGTTTGGTAGGGCAGTCATCTAGGGCAAAGTCCGCTTCTTTATTAGATCAGAGTTCGACTTTTGATCTTTGTAGTCAGTGGATAGGAAAAATTCGTTTAGAGTATGAAGGGAATGATTATTTGCACCCAAAGGTTCTGGTTGATGATGATATTGTCCAGGAGGTTAGTGGTAAGTGGAAAGATGCTCTCATTGTTAAAGTTTACGGGAGGTCTATTAATTTTACGTACTTGAAAAATTGGTTGACCTTGCTTTGGAAGCCTTGCGGGACTAGATATTATTAATTTGGGGTTTGGTTTTTACCTTGCCAAATTTGAAGAGGAGGATATGTTGTGAATTTTGTTCGATGGTCCCTATATTGTTGGAGATCAGTCGTTGTATATTCAGAAGTGGAAGCTTGGTTTTCGGCCCGCTACGGCTAGAATTTTCTCAACGGTTACTTGGATGTGTTTTATTGAATTTCCAATAGAATTTTATCATGATGAATTCCTATTTGCAACAGCTAGTGCTGTTGGAATGCCCATTAAGGTGGATAGGTAGACGTCCATGGCTATTAAAGGACATTTTGCTAGAGTTTGTGTGGAATTGAATCTTGAACAACCTCTTGTTCCTAAGGTTTTTATTGGCGGTGCAAGGCGACATGTAAAGTATGAAGGAATTTTAAGGATCTGTTCAGGATGTGGCCGTGCCAATCATCGTATTGAAAATTGTATGGATTTGGTGGTTCCGGTGACAATTGGGGCGGAGAATGCTGGTGTAGATACGGATATAGCGATGGTCGATGATAGTTCAAATTTTAAGAAGATATCTTTGGCCCATGGTTGGTTTCACAACGTAAACAAAGTCGTATTATTAGAAGTAAGTCTTCTCCTATTTCTCAAGAGAAGACAGTATCTAACACTATTATTTGTAATCGATTTGACTCTTTACAGGTAGAGGATAGAGTGGTTGTCAAGGTGGATAAGGGCTCGGTTGGGTCTGGCAAGAGGATTTCTAGTGTTAGTGGGACTGTGGGTCCAAGAGATAAAGGTATGAAGCCTGTAGTGGTTAAAGGGGTTGGGAGGTCTAGTAATAAGAAGGGTTAGTTTCGGAATGGGCTTGTTGTAAGTAGGTTTGTTTCTGAGGGTCCAATGGTTGTTATTAGGAGAAAGGAGGCTTTAGAGGTTGTACAACATTCTAGGCCAAAAGTAGAGGGTATGGTGTCTGATGCATCTGACTAGATCTTGGTCGGGCCGACTCAGGTTCCTAGCTTTTTGTCAGCAGGGGTGCCTATGTTGCCGGTGATTGATAACGTTGGAGGTGGGGTGGTGGCAAAATTTGTTTCAAATGAACCAAAATGTCCTGACCCCATTGCTGGTGACGTCATTGTGTGTGAGGAACCAGTGGTAACTTTGGAAGCTTTGGCTAACAAAGTTGACTATGCGGTGACTGATGCGGCTTCGTTGGAGACCGATGATGATATTTCAGATGATATTGGAGATTGTGGTGGTCATTGTCGGAGTCGAAGCCCACCTAGAAAGTTGTAAGATTGTGGCTCTTTCTGTTAATATGTTTTTAATGGATTTAAAAATAATTCAGTGGAAATGTGGTGGAGCTACAAAGAGGGGTTTTTTGACCCATGTAAGAGAATTACGTTGTCTTTATTATCCGAACATTCTGATTATTGTGGAGCCTCAAATTTGAACGACAGAGTGACTAGGGTGGCAAAGAAGAATAGGTTTTTCTAACTTCTTCCTTTCTCATTTTGTTGGTTTTGCAGGTGGTGTTTGGTTGTTTTAGAATAAGAATGTTTGTGATATACATTTACTATAGATGGATACTCAGTTTATTCATTGTTCAATTGCTGTTAGAGGGAGTAGTAGTTGGTTTCTTTATTGTGGTTTATGCTAGTTCTATTTGTAGTAAGCAAGATTTTTCTGGTCTCAGATGTATGGTCTTGCAGATTCTGTAGATGAGCCTTGGTTGTTATTTGGTGATTTTAATGACATTGCATATGCCTATGAGAAAAAAGAGATTGATTTACCATCTATTGCTAACTATAGTAGGTTTTTACAGCATTGGAACTATTGTTCCCTTATGGATTTGAGTTGTGTGGGTTGTCAGTTTATTTAGACACGCTCAATTACTAGAATTGGTGTTATACAAGAACGTTTGGATTGGGCTTTGTGTAATGCTGGTTGGTCGCTGAGATTTCCTTAAGCTTCTATTATGTCTTTGTCTTGGATTACTTCTAATCATTTTCCTTTGTTATTGTCTCTGAGAGGTTTCTCTTCCTTTCCTTTGGAGAGGCCGTTCCGATTTGAGGATGCTTGGACTTTACGGGAGGATTTTAAGCAAGTTGTTTCGTTGGCATAGTTTAAGCCTCATGATTCTATTTCTAGTGCTCTTTTTTCGGTTTAAGAACAAGCTATTCATTGGAATAAAGAGGTTTTCGGTAATATTTTTAAGAATAAGAGGGTTTTACTAAAGCGAATAAAGGGTGTTCAGTTGGCTATTCAGAATCACCCCTCTTCTTTTCTCTTGTTGCTTGAAAAAGACTTGTTATGCCAATATGATTTATGTTTGAAACAGGAAGGGGCACTTTAGTTTTAGAAGTCTCGTGCTGCCTGGATCAAGGATGGTGATCGATGTACTAAGTATTATCGTGCGATTACTAGGGTTTATCGGAGACAGAATAAAATTGAATGTTTGAAGAATGATGCTGGGGAGTGGGTGGATGATCCAACTTTATTGAAGGATATGACAGTGGGATTCTATGAGAAGTTATTCTCGAATGATGGGGTTTTTAATACTATTGGTTTTGCAGGTTTGAATTTTCCTCGGTTATCTGAGACAACAGTTGAAGATATGTTGAAACCCGTTATTCGGGAAGAAGTTTGGTTGACTGTTTCAAGTATGGGTTCTTATAAGGCCCCGAGGCCCACCTATATTTTTTAAGAAGTATTGGGATGTGATTGGTGAAGAGGTTTTCCAGTTTGTATCGCAAACTTTTAATTCTGGTGTGCTGAATGCTCAGGTTGCTAAAGGGTTTTATTGTGCTTGTTCCTAAGGTATATGCTCCAGAATTGCTTTCTTAGTTTCAACCTATTACACTTTATAATGTGTTGTATAAAGTGGTTATGAAGGTTCTGTCGAATCATTAAAAACCATTTATTGATGGCTTGGTTGGCCCGTTCTAGAGTAGTTTTATTTTTGGTCGTACCACTGCTGATAATATTATTATTACTCAGGAACTACTGCATTCTTTTAGGAGGTCTAAAAGTAAATTGGCCATTTTGCATTGAAAGTTGATTTGGAAAAGGCCTACGATAGGGTCAATTGGGACTATCTACGGTTTGTATTGTAGGTCTTTGGTTTTCCTTCTCGATAGGTTAATTCGATTTTAAGTGCTCTTTCTCAGTCTTTATTGGCTATTCTATGGAATGGTAGCCCCTCTGAATCATTCTCTACAACTCGAGGGTTTCGACAGGGCTATCTAATCTCTCCTTATTTATTTGTTCTTTGTATGGAAGTTTTGACTATGCTTATTTTGAGAGCACTGATGAGTAAAAAATAAATTCCGGTTAGGGAATCTAAAGGTGGGCCAGGCATTAGTCATTTACTTTTTGCTGATGACTTGCTGATTTTTGATAAGGCTTCACTTAATCAAGTTAAAGTGGTCAGTGAGGTGTTGGATGTGTTCTGTATGGCGAGTGGACAGAGGGCTAATCTTTCTAAGTTAAGAATTTATTTTTCAAATTATGTTTCTCGGGATATGAAATCCCAGCTACACCAGTCACTGGGAGTAGCAGTTACTTCCGACTTGGGCAAGTATTTGGGTGTTTTGTTGTTGTATGGTCGTACTTCAATTGCTCATTATAGGCATATTGTGAGATCGGTAGAGACTAGGCTGGTTAATTGGTATTCTAAATTTTTGAGTCCCGCTGGGAAGGAAGTGCTTATTAAGTCTTCTATTTCTTCGTTACCAATTTACATGATGTAAACGGTTTAGTTACCTTCCTCTATTTGTGGTAATTTAGATCGTTTGGTTCGTGATTTTTATTGGGGTTCCTCGCCGGATAGTCGTAAGATGCATTTGGTTGGTTGGAATTGGCTTATTCGGCCAAAGAGATATGGTGGTCTTGGTTTCAAAAGTTCTAGATTAATAAATGTTGCTTTGCTGGGTAAGTTGGGTTGGAAGTTATTTTTGAATGATTCTATTTTGTGGGTGGAGGTGTTATGTTTTAAATATTGTAATGGTGGGTTTATTCTCTTTTTTGCTAAGGTTTCGGATTCCAGTTTATGGAAGGGGGTAGTTAAAAGTTTTGATTTGTTGTTTCCTCTTTCTGTTTGAAGGGTTGATGATGGTTCTCAGATTAGTCTTTGGTTTGATAATTGGTGCTCGGGGGGTCCTTTGGTGGATCATATGGATGGCTTGACAGTAGGGGAAGAACATTTTCGGGTAGCGCATATAATTAATGATGATTCTTAGGATTTTTCAGGCTTACATTCTGCCATTCCGGATCATCTCAAGGAGATTATTCGAGCAATTCCTTTGCCTTTGTTTACTTCGGTGCAAGATAATATGTCTTGGAGTTTTTCTTCGAATGGTGCATATTCGGTTCGAGTAACTTATAAAGCACTTCTTTCGGAAGAGGTGTATAATGTTCCTATTTCATCTTTTGTTTCTTGGTTATGGAAGGTGGCTGGTCCATCGAAATTAAAACATTTTTTGTGGTTACTTGGGCACTCTTGTCTTCCGACAAATTTTTTGAGGTTCTTACGGGCTTTGGCTACTTCTAATTTGTGTGGAGTGTGCTCTTTATATACTGAGTCTCCTTTGCATTTGTTGCATGATTATAATCGTGCGGTTGCATGATGGCAGTAGTGTGATGTTCTTTTTAATTTTTTTATGCGGTAAATTTGATTGATTGGCTAGCTTTGAATCTGCGTGCTCATACTGTGGGTCCTTTTGGTTTTGCTTGGACACATTGGTTTCTGGCAGGTATTTGGTAGTTGTGGAAGGCTTGGAACTTATTGATCTTTCAAAAGGAGTTTCTTTCCTTAGCAATTTTGAATATTTGTGTCTTCAAAGTTGCAATGGATGTGTCCTTGACTTCTGTTTCAACACCGAAGCTTTATGGTGTGAGGCGTTGGATTGGTTGGACTTTGCCGCCATCTGGTTGGGTGAAGTTGAATTATGATGGCAGTTCTATTGTTAATTCTGGGCTGACTAGTAGTGAAGGGTTGTTACGTGATTCATTTGGTCATTGACTAGGGGGATATTCATTTCGAATTGGTGTTTCAACTATCTTGGTGGGGAAGTTATGGTCCATTCGAGATGGCTTGATTTTTGCATGGGATCACGGTTTTCGGCAAGTCGTTGTAGAATTTGATAACATGGAGGCGGTACGGATAATGACTTGTGGTGTTATCTTTTCACATCCCCCTATCTATTTTGGTTGTGAATATTCAAACTTTACTTACTAGAAATTAGAGTTGCTCTATTAGGTATGTGCTTCATGAAGGTAATTTTGCAGCAGATTGTCTGGCTAAATTGATTCATGGCATTGTTTCAAACTTTCAGGTTTTGGATGATATTCCTGAAGCCCTCTCATTGATTATATGGACTGATACTTGTAGTATTTCTTTTATGAGGTAGTTTTAGTTTTCTCTTAGTTGTAACCCAAAAAATACTCTTGTCATTACAATGTCGCACCAAATTGACGCGTGATTATAAATTATTTAATTTAAAAATTAAAAATAAATTTAATTAAAATTTAATTTATCTAATTCTAATTATAAATTATAATTATATTTTAAAAAATTTGCCCACATTTAAAAAACCTAATATGTCATACTTCTACAACAATTAAAGAGAAAAGGATGAACACAAATTAAGTTAAACTTAATAGTAGAGCTTAAGAAATTTTGGTTATCAAATATAACATGTTTGATTTTTATTAAATATTAAATTCTAATTATGCAATTATAATTTAGAATTTAATTTTAACTAGAATTGATATACTTTAGTATTTCTTTATGAAAAGAAGAGAAACTAAAGAAATGAATACTTAGCTAGCTAGGTTAATCGAAAAAGGTAGAGATTTTTTAAGTGGATATCAATAAAGAATAGACGATTGAATACTTTCTAGTTAAAAGAAACTCAAATTAAGTTTGTCTTTGACTTTTTTTTAAATTATTAATTTAAAAATTTGTAAAAAATATTCCCTGTGATTAATTTTTTATCGTATAGAAATAAAAGTAAAAGAATGACTAGAGAATCGAGAGTTTGTGTGTTTGATATTCCAAAACTAACCGAAATGTACTTGAAAAATAGTTGTTAACATGGTTGTTGTTTTCCTATAAATGCTAATTTAAATTTAGTTTTAGTCAACCTGTAACAGCATGATATATTCTATTTTATTTTAAAAGATTCATTTTACCAATGAATTTAAAGATTCTTTCTCATTCAAATCTTAGTATAATATATATATATATAATGATACATTTTAATAGAAAAAAATGCAAGTATTCCTCACCCGTATTTAATCTTCAATGATTTTCTATTTTTCTGTTGTTAAATTAACAAAAAAGTTTGTGATAATCAAATATATTTATTTAATATGTCCTGTCCCACGGCCATTCCAAAAGATAAATGCGGACCACCGAAATGAATCCTCGCAAATACTGTAGTTGGCTTGTGCATAGATCTCTAAAGAGAGACCAAAGAACTCCATGGGAGATCACACACTGACCACCAAGAGCCTACATGAGAGGTTACTGGTAAAAGAGCAGGGAGATGGTCTAAGATGGGAGGAGTTGATCATTCCAGAAGCGAAGAGGGTGTGTTACATAGCAGGGCCTATGGTGGCCGTGACTTTGTCACAGTACTTGTTGCAACTTATATGCCTGATGATGGTTGGCCACCTGGACCAGCTTTCTCTCTCTAGTACCGCCATAGCCATTTCTCTCTGCTCCGTCACTGGCTACACTGTTCTTGTAAGTCTTAGTATTAATCATTTTGCTTCTTTTCTCTCTTCTCCGACTCCCCCCAAATCCTCTGTCCCCTTCCCTGGCCTTACTCTATTCTCCTTCCGGTCCCTATAAATGGATGGCTTAGATGAAGGGGAGACAGAGTAGGGTAAGGGGAAGGGCCAGAGGATCCCCTGACTTGGTATGCTTCTCCCTTCCGCTCACGACTTTAATGGCACTTATAGAATGCTAATCATCAAATTGTTAAACTAACTTAGGGAAAAGGTTGATTTTTCCACGTAGTTGAGGGTTAATAAATATTTTACTGTTTAATTTAAAGGCTACAATAGTTAATTATATTTATTTTATTATTATTAAATTCTTTATTATTTTTAATTTCCTTCTTATTATTAATAATTTTCTACTTAATGTTAAAAATTATTATTATTAAATTTATTATTATTATTAATTTTTTCTTAGTATTATTAATTTTCTATTTATTATTATTCTTATTAATATTAATTTTATTTATTAATTTTATTATTATTAATGATTAAATAATATTATTATTATTTATAAAAACTTGAAAGATAAAAAAGTTTTCAACAAATAACTCTATTATTGGAATAATTAAAAACACCTTTTGATAATATTTAACTGATCCTAAAAGTTAGGAATATTTAATATTAGGATTAAATATTATTGTATTTTTATCTTACCAAATAAAAGATTATTTAAATTTTAAAAATATAACAGGAATGTATTGATGTGAACCAAACGTATTCTTAGGAGAGAGAATTTTACACGAAAGTTCAAAGTACAGAATCCCATTTATTAGTCCCACGACAATTTGAAAAAACATCCTGTCCTCGTATGTGTTGCATTCAACTTAACGTGGAATTTAATATCTGAGGGTTTAAATATTTAATTTTTTTAAAATTTTGAAAAATTCAGTGCATCAATAACTTTTAAAAAAATTCCTTCCTTATATATATATATATATATATTAAAAATAATAATATTAAATTTTTTTAAATTTTGGTAGACCATGAACTCCATATACTTCCATCCGTATTTGAATATAGTGACGGACCAAAATTTAAGACAGAAAAGCCTAAATATTTATTTTTTTAAGTTTTGAAGATTCAGTATATTACTAACATTTAAATAATTCCACTCGTTTATTTATATATATATATTAAAAATAAAAATATTTAATTTTTTAAAAATTTAAAAACAGCGGCATACCTCGGTCCTGGTTGAATATTTTTCCGGTTATTATACTTAATCATATCATTCTCTTGTTCTCCTGACCTACCAACCCCCCACCTAATAAAAGGATTACTCATTACAATATTGGACGTGGCGAGGGACCGACAATCAGTGCATCCATTACATGTGGGAAAATGCCAAAAAGCCCACAAGTCTGTGGTTGACTGGTCACTTTGTGGCGCACAAGCCAAGGAAAAGTATAATTAGATGTCTATTCCTAGCCCCTAGGGAGTAACATTTGTAATGTAGGCATAAAACCTCGTCGTAACGTCCTCTTCTCATCGTTACGACTCCTACACGCGCAAATAATTTCTACCTTTCAAGGGCTGTCTCAATTTCAGTTTTTATTGAATAAAATGTTTTTACTGTCGAAGACTCCGGTTCAAAACTACATGTGTGAGCTTGTAGTTTAAATGTGGCGTAACCTGTGCTTTAAAATTTAATAATTTATCCAGTTCTTACTGAGTCAATTTCGAAAAAAAAATAAAACAGTAATCAATTAGAAATTAGTGCTTCATTTAATGACTTTTCACATCAATTTTATGGAATTAAATCTCCTTAAAAACAAGAAAGGAAAAATTTTCCTTTAACTTTCCCAGTACAAGATAGAAATTGATTTGTAGAACTGTATTTCAGTCCAAATTAAGCGGTGAATCAGTCTAGTTTAAGTCATTGGGCAATGCAAGTTAGACTATAAAAATGCCTTGATACAATCATCACATGGTAGAGTTGAGCAATGTCTACCATGTGTCAGGTATAAAGAAAAATTTACTTTGCCTTTGTTTGGATGGAGGGAAACCAAGAGAAGAGAAAGGAAAAGAAATTGTAGTTCTCTTCCTTTCCATTGTTTGGACAAGAATAAGAAAGAATTGAGAGGAATAGAAGGGAAATTTGGACCATTTTTATTCTTATCTTGCAATTCCCCTCCCTTTTTCACCAATTTCCTTTCCTTTCCTTTCCCTCGTGTAACTAAGCATCCAAACCAAGGCTTTCTGTTTCACATCTCACATATTCATGAAATTATGTAGTGTTCGGTCCAAAAAATGTAAAGGTGTATCGAAGCTTGAAGTCAACAAGTACATCCATCATGCAAGGGCAATGTTTGGAGTCTATCTATATTATGACTGCACTGATGATAAATGTAAATAAGATAAGGAAAAATGAGACACTTGATTTAGGGCATGCAAGGCTTGGGCATGTGAGTTATCACAAGCTGAAGGCAATAATGAAGAAGTCCTTGCTTAAAGATCTTCCTCGACGAGATGTACGTGATAATACAATATGTGTTGTATGCCAATATGAAAAAGCACATCAACTTCCTTACGAAAAATCAACATACAAAGCTAAACGTGATTCACTTTGATGTTTTTGGATGGGTGAAACAACCATCCATTAGTGGATTTCAATAGATGATCACTTTTTATTGATAATTATTCAACGTATGTATGGGTTGACTTTATGAAAGAAAAGTTTGAGGCATTAATCAAATTTAAGGAGTTCAAAGAAAGATCGAAAAAAGTAGTAAGAAGAATACTATTCCTCTGTACAAAGAATGGGGGAGAGTACACATCCAAAGATTTTTTTAACTACCTATGAGAAAATAAAATTCGCCGGCAGTTCAGTTGTTCGAGCACCCCACAATAGAATGAGATTGCTAAAAAGAAGAATCGCCACTTGGCATAAATATGCAAAAGCATGCTACATGCCAAAAATGTACCACCTAGATTTTGGGTCAAGTGTATGAAGACAATAGCATACATTATCAACAGATTGATCAAGCTCGACTGCAATTTATCTTATCATTTGAAAAGCTGTGGAATGTCAAACCTACAGTTAGTCATTTTCGAGTCATTGGTTGTCTAAACCACCTGCGGAGTAAGTTTGATAAAAAGGTCATTCGATGCATATTCATGGGATATGACAACAAACGAAAAGGTTGGAGATTTGTGATCCAATAACAAATTGATGCTATGTATTAAGAAATGTGGTGTTCGAGGAGGCATCGTTATGGTAGTTGCCACAAGTTGTTTTTTACCCTGATTCCAAAGCAATTGAAGAAAATCTACAAGAAAGAGTTTAA
>JAOQMR010000009.1:11791-22307 GCA_027563865.1 Erythroxylum pelleterianum | reverse complement strand
AAGCATAAAAATCATAAATCAGGAGTCAACAAATGCATAATTACTTAAGAAAATGGGCCTAATTTATAGTATAAATTCGGTCCAATCAGCAGTCATAATGGAAATTCTTTCGGGGATCACTAATGTAAACATCTTCAAAACTCTCAACTTTATATTGAAATTACAAATGTGGCAATTTGGGTATATCCTAACTTGTATTTGCTAATGATTTCATTATGCTCAGTGGTGCAAACACTAATTCGATCAATGTACTTATTAATCACTAAAATATTTCAATGGAATCTCGTGCCTGTTTTATAACCCTCTAAAAAGCTCATGCTATATGTCAATCTCTTCTTAATCTGATGCTAGTTTACTAGTAAATTCCATATGACTGAGAATTATGCTTCCTTATTTTAAGCATCTAAGAGTACCAATCTCCTCAAAGAGATTAAAATTAGCATAGGTATAAAATTTAGTGTGTTTTCTATGTGTTAAAGTGTGTTTTTAGTTTTTTTAGATGATAATTATGTGTTTAGGACTTATATTTTTGTTCTTATTAGTGTTTTTATATGTTTTGTTTGATTGCATATTGTTTATGGAAAGAATTTGATCATAATTATATGTTTCAAGGGTTTTTTGATGTGATTGGTGATGAGTGAAGACATTAAAAATTAAAGAAAAGATGAAGAAAAAGCTAGAAAATAATTTCTGACATAATCGTACATGGTTATGCATAATCGCGCATGAAGCAGAAGCAGGTTGGAGAGACTTTAGCATGATTGTGCCAGAGATTTTTTTTCATACTTTTGACACTTTAAAGCTATTTTGGAAGAAAAATACAAGGAAAATCCTAGAAGATTCAAGAGCGGATAAGGAAGAGAACAGTGTACACCGTAATTTCAACCTAAACTACAACCATCTTCCTCTAACTTAGGTATGTCATTGGAATATATGGTTAAGCCTCTTGTTATTAACACCTTGTAATTCTAGCAAGATATAAAATAGTTTCAGTAGGTGACAAGATCTCAACTTCATGAGACAAGGTATAGCATTTAGAATTTGAAGACCCAGATAAGTCAAATGGCAGTTGTTATCAACCTTTTAGAAGATCAAAATAGAGGAAATTTTTCATTACAACTAGAGATAATGCAATCACCTTGAGGAGTGGTACGAAGCTTAAGAATCCTAATGAAGAGGAAGTTGAGAAGGATCTAGGAGAAGAAAAAAAACCCTCATCTAGTTTTAAAGCAAAATTTGAATCTTTAAATGCTATTAGCAAAGTCAAACAAAAAGGATAAGGATAAGGAGATCTAGGAGACGTTTTGGAAGGTTGAGGTGAGTATACTATTATAGGATGCAATTGAGCAGGTGTCAAAGTATGCGAAATTCCTTTAGGAAATGTGTACTACAAAGTAGAAGTTAAGACGTAGTAAAATGATCAAGATAGGAGAAAATGTTTATGCGGTCTCCAACTACCATTTAAGTGTAAAGACCCAAGCATGTTTACCATTCCTTGTAAAATTGGTAACACTATATTTAAATAAGTTATGTTAGATTTAATAGCATCGATTAATGTTATGTCTCATCCACTTATGATTCTTTAAATTTGGTCCTATTAAAAAAAACTAGTGTATCATATAATTGGATGATTGTACTAATGCTTATTTAGCTAAGGTGATTGAGGATGTGCATGTGTAGATGAATAAGCTAATGTTTCTTATAAATTATTATGTGGTAGATATAGATGATGATACTTTTTATAATGCCACACCTATCTTACTAGGGAGACCGTTCTTTAACACAACCAAAACTAAGATAGATGTCAAGGTACTCTCATAATGGAATTTGATGAGGAAATGATTCGAAGTATATATGCCATTAATTCATTGGTTGATTTTTCATTTTTTTTCTACATCAATTTCTTTAATTGTGTTGACTTGTTTTCAATTTATTTTCTTTTACTTTAATTCTAAATTATTATATTCACCTTAATTGTCTATTAAATAATAGGAAAAAAGTAATTACTAGTACTCATAGTCCTTGTGAGATCGATACTTGGAACTTTAAGCCTTAAAATATAAAATGATAGGTTCACTTGCCTTGAATAGTCTATAGATTTTAAGAATTAAGTTATATATACATTGCACGAGAGTCCACTAGTGTTGGCACCATAATAGGAAGTTTTTATTCCCTTTTAATTTAAGTCAAAAAGTCAAGTTAATGAAATGGTCATGGACAAATGTGATACAACTCAATAAGGTGCATATCTTGATAAAAAATAATATGAGAGAGATACTATTAACTTCAACTTAGAAGGTTAAATATGACTACCTAAACAAAGTAAGATATAAGATGAAAAGTGGAACTAAAGAAACAAGAGACACAAACTTCCTGAAAGATTAAAGTGTGAATGAAAATTATGACAATTAGTGTTCAGTAAAGTGGTTAAATTGTTCTTGATAGATGAAGGCTTTATAATGAAAGAAGCTTATATATTTTTTAAAATTATTTATGTTGTTTTCTCTGTAGGTGTAATGATTCTTCTTTATCAAGAGAAAAGAAGTTATGTAAGTGATTTCCTTTCACTGAAAAGAGGATATATGTAATAATTCCTCTTCATTCTTTAAAGAAGAGTCAATAGAAACTACAGATTTATAAAAGAAGCTTAAAGATTGGACCTAGGTGAAAGAAACTCTAAACCATTATAATTCATTTGTGCAATCTCATACCCTTCCTCTCTATTTTACTTGCTTAATTTTTTGCATATATTTTGCTTGCAAATATTGTTTTATATGAACTTACAAATGATATTATAATAATATTTTCGTAAAAAGAAAGAGTATATTAGATATATATATTAGTTAGACACCTAAAATTGTAAGATTGTTAGTCCTAAAAGATAAGGGATATTTAGAGATAACTATTGTTGTTTCTTACAATTTAACAATGTAATATACCTAATTAAATTTTTATTATTAAAGTGCATACTATTGATGTTGACATCTTTCATACATTTACATGACTTATATATTTTTTAAATTGAAAGAATATTATTAACTTAAACTCGAAGCTTATACATCACCATAATGTTCAAAACCAAAATAATACAAGCAACCTTTTTAAGGGAGGGCAGATAGTAGGAAATTAAATCATAATGAGGCTAATAAGATCATAATAAAACTAAATAACAAAACATTTTTAAAAACTAAGTTTGAATTAAGCTTCATTTGTGCACTTGCTCTCATATATGCTTTGTTTGCTAGTATGATTTCCCTTATCCAACAAATGGTTCCAGGTTTTATCACATATTTTTCCATTGAAGTATCCTTATATAGCCTATTACTTTTTTCATGCCATAGTAAATAGATGCTTCAAGTAATAGTTGTACTAACAAAATAAGCATTATGATTCAACCATTTTATAATATTCAACCAACCCCTCTCCCCATAATAAATTTGCAAAAAAGTTATAAACTTTGGACCATAAGACTTGTGAGTAAGCATAAAAGAAGAAAAGGTCAGTGTTGGATTCATAGAAAAGCTAACAAAATATGTATAAGCTGTTATAAGTACCATAACATTTGTCCTTAGTTTTTAGCATTTACTAAGCCAGCTAATAAAAGCGACTTTAGGGATCAAATATTTAGCCATATTAGATCATATCAATGAACTTTCTGTAAGTGAAGCTTGAAGAATTCCAAGCATGAATTATTAGTGAACCTGTGAGAATTATCCATTATCCAAATGACATGACAATCTTTAAAAATGATTTGGTTTAAACGAAAATAGATTATCAATAATACTAGCTAAGCCTATGAATTTATAGTTCTAATTTCCATATGGTATTATGTTAATGACATTGGTATTATGAGTAATTCTTATTGTAAGAGCTAACAACTCCTCGATTTTATAATGGCCCTAGATTGAAAAACTAAAACCATATTTGCATTTAATTCCCTATCAAACTTTTAAAGGAGGAGTAAAGTTGAAAATCATATATGGAATTAGTATTCTCTCTCTTTAGAATAAGGCACGCATAAGTTTTGATCAACTATCTGAGCATGTTCTTACAGTCAAACAATTTTAGAAGTGATTCAAACACCAATTCTCTAGTTAAGCTCCATGTTTTCTGAAAGAAATGATCATTGAATCCATTTGGCTCAGGGACTTATTTAGATTTAAGCTAAAAAGTTCCTTCTTGATATCCCAAGCTGTGAGGGCTTTAAGAGGCTAGCCTTCAAATCCTGATTAAAGGAATCTTTAATGAATAAGTTTAGTTCCTCAACAGTAAAGATACAAGTTGAATTCTATCCAAGTAATTTCTTGTAAAAGTTGAGTGATATCTCTCTAATCCTAATTCTATCCTTGCATAGATGCCCCTCTTCATTAATTAGTGAGGTAACAAGAAAGTGATAAAATTTGCGCAAAATAGAAAAAACTTGCAACTGTATCTTTTTTAATTCTAAATATTTCAATACCTTAAGACGTCTCTAAACAAGGATTTAAATAAGACGGTAAACTTAATAGAAATAGGAAACAGAAAATTAAGATAATACATTAAAAATAATACAACCTTAAGAAAATGGCTACAGCTACTCCATGTCAATTGGTGAGGAAATTTTGTTCTTATTCCTTTAAGCTATAATGGAATTATATAAGAACTTGGTGTTGTTGTCCCCATCACTAAGCCATTTTACCCTTTCTTTTTTCCTAAAGAGAGAATTATGGAATTGAAGAGCTAAGTTATAATTATTAAATGTTTTGGTTTTCAGAATTCTTAGCTCTTAATTTGGTGGATCTATGTAACAATCTTCTAATAATCTTTTAAGTGTATCCCAAGCCTCTAAAGATTAAAACTAGTATTTATGTAAACTCTACTATGGAGAGCTTTAATCCCCCCCCCCTTTGATAGCCTTAAGTTTCCTCATTCAATGGAATGCCTTACAACCCACAACTCTTATAGTCATACCTATCTTGACTACCTTTTCAAATACTTTAACATTAGACAGAAAATTATAAAATCTAAAAGGAGCCTTAGGAAGAAGAGAAGAGCTGAGATTCAATACTTCGATTATGGAAGTCTGAGCATAGTGGAGGACCAAAATTTACAAAGGAATTCAGGAATTACTTCAACCAACAATCATTTACTAGAGCTCTATTGAACTTCTTTCTAATAAACCAATCACGTTATTGTTTATAGTTCTAAGAAAGGAAATGCCCTACAAAAGATAAGTCCCATACCTATTATTGTCAACCATTAGGCTTAACTCATTTTCTATAGTTTTGTAATTAACTAGACTCCTCTATTTCATTATAATGCAACACACAGTTCATATCATTAATGATTATCTAGGATCTATGAGTTCTTATATTAATTACCCTAAGTTCATCCCATATCTTCAGCTTTCGAAAAATTATATTTGTAACATAAATGAATAATAATTCAAAAGGACTATAAAACCATTCTAAATAGCTTGTAAAATATATCATCTGGTTAGTAAAAACTAGATTTGAGATCTTAATCAATGATGCATTGAAAACAAACACCATTATGCTATTATAGTGATGAGAGTGGTTTGAAATAATAGGCCATTACATACTTAAAAATCTCAAGCTATCTAGTAGCTTGTAAACCTTTATTTTAGTTTCAAAAAGTCCTAAAATTATAGTATTTTTTCTAGGATTAATTCTTTTACATATTGTTGTTTAAAAGGGTTGTTTAACTCTCTTACATTCCAAACTAAATTGGACATATAACATAAATATTGATTACCTCTAAGCCTAATTTTACATGTCTTTCTACTAGATCTTCTCCTGGATAAGGGCAAGGGGACAACTAATATGTTTTCCTAGTCAGAAGAATCACCAACCCACTGAACTTCCCTTTATGAATAATAAGAGCCTCTTTCTTCTCCATAGGCTCATTTCTCTGCTCTTTATTAAACTAGAATGTATCTTCTAAATTGGGACTCTATAAGGTGGCATTCGGTACTTCAAGTTCCTTTTCCTAGTTTAGGCTTAAGGTTCCATTAGAAATTAATACTGCTTTAGGTCTCTCGGACTCCTCAGGATTATATTGAGTGAGGGTAAGGCTCGTATCCGCATCCACTAGAGATTGATATTCTCATCAATCTCCATAAGCTCCTAATGTAGTTCTGTGGAAAAAGATCTTGTAGGCCTCAATATCTTCATGTAAGAGGTAGGTTTCTAGATACAAAACAAAAGGATTTCAAATTAACTTTATAATTTGTAGTGCTTTGGTAACTCTTCACTTCTCTTCACTTCAAAACAAATCCTAGCGTAGCCCAATATATCTAGTTTCGTAGTTTGGCAATCCAAACAAACCGATCAACCTAGAGAACTAGTAAGATAGCTAAGCCCTTCCATTATTCAAGATTCTAATGGTATATTGTGGAAGTTATCCCATAATAGAATTGCTTCAATTTTTACACTTATCCAATTACATTCCAAGGCGTCACTTTTACAAAAAAAAAGGTTGATCCTTAATATGTCATGACCCTTGCTCCATTATTTAAACCAAATTAGTGTCTTTAGAGAATCTAAAAGTAAAAATGTCATCTTTAGTGAGCATAGTTTTCTCTAAACCTTGTTTACTCTAGTTGGAGGAGGCCTAATATTATACTTCGAAAACAGAAGGCTTTTTCCCTAAAAAATAACCTCCCAGTTAGGAAGACCAGGTGATAGCACTGCTTTGAAGAACCTTAATCAGCTGGTAATGTCTCCATTTACCAAAAAAAAACTTAAGTATGTAAGTTTGACTCTGGATATGTTTGTTGCCATCAGTTTACTCCAAGTGTTTGTTATGATCAAAAGGGTAACCCTTAGTTCTCACCTTGAAATATTAGTCTTATCCTTATCTAGGCTCTAAGTTTGAGGGCTAATTTCAATATTGGTAGATGCAGATCTAGCCTTCTCCAATGATCAAGAAAGAGTAGGAAAATCTTCTTCATTCATACATAAACTCTAGTTGGGAACTTAAATGAGGACCTAGGAATAGAAGTAAGAGCAAAAGTTCTTATAGGACTCTGGTGGGTGACAGGGAGTTTCAAAAAAGGAAGGAGTAGGAAGAGACCCACGAAAGTAATATGGGTAAATATACTAGATTCCAATGAAGAAAATAGGTCCTTATTAGTGTGAACTAGATTCTTATTAGGCTTGTAACAAGGAAGCCTAATAAGGTTTCTATAAATAGTTGCCAAGGTCTATTGTTGCTTACTTAAGTAAGTTTATGGATATTCAATTTCTCTTACTTGTTAAAAGGTCTATGCATTAAGAAAGGCATAAAAAATATTAATGGCATAAAGTTATACAACTTTTGTTAAAGTTGATTGACAATTGCAATAGCTAATTCATCTGCTAAGGAGCCTGTTCAAACGATCCAACAACTTGCTCGACTTGTTTAGCAGCTTGTTCATTAGTAAATAAATAGCAAAACATGTAATTTTCTATACTACATTTGCTTATACAAGTTCATGGTTGATTCTAGTTTGATCACTAAAGATCATATTATGTCTAACAATTTATTCACTTGAATAAAGTGTTTGACAAATTTTCAACTCTGAAATTATTCTAGACTTACTTAATCCATCTCCTTTTTTTAATGCCTTTTAGTAATGAAAAAAATCCAATTCACCCTTCTCTTTAAGTGTTTATTAGAATTAAAAAAATCTCTTTCTAACATCACATAAGTTACACAAGTCTAAGCTTATTGAATACCTAATTTCAAATTACAAAATTTTATAACAAAATTATGCTAATTGTTGTAAATGAAAAAGTAGATGCAGGTTTAGCATTAATATGGATGTTATATGTTAGAAAATTAATGTTAAACATTAGATTAATTAAGTTATTATTTGAATTCAGAAGTTGGCTAATTAATAAAGTAATGGACTAATAAATAGTTGGCGATCCAACTTTCCTAAGTTGGCAATCCAACTTCATTCAAGCTCTACAGCGATAATGAGGACCGGGTCTGGACATTTATTGTTACAATCACACTAAAGGAATTGGCAAGACTGATCCTTTTAGGCACAGCACATATAATTACAAGGATTATTCAAACTTCCATAGGGGCAGTCCATCACCTACGAGGTAACACCAAAAACACCATCAGCCATTGATTCATGTTTCATCCACCTAACCCAACGAGAAGGTTTCACTCCAATCTTGGCAAGGGAAGTTGAAGTCTAGATTTTGAATTCAGTTTTTACATTATTGCGTTGCATCACCTGGGCTTGAGAATTTGTTCAGCTGAAGTAACCATATTTCTGGTAGTTTGTGTTCTTCCGTGTGGACTTGGTTAGAGAATAGGAGATCTAATTTGTTATTAGTGGAGGTAGGCAAGTAGCTTCCAAAAGTTATATTTGTTGGCCCCCTTGAGTTTCATAGTCATTGCTTTCGGATAGGATGGTGGGATAGATTCTTATGAATTGGCAGTTTGTGTACTCAAAGGCACTGGTTGAGTTGACCTACTTTGTACATATCTTTTGATTTTATAAATTCTTCTGAATTATCAAAAAGATTCTATTATTATAAAATCATTTGATTATCATTGATCACTTTAAAATAATATTTCACTATTATCTTTCTTCCTTTCTTACATAATTCTATTTTTTATTTTATTACTTATTCGATATATTCTCTTGTAATGTTTATGAATGACATCATGTTTTGTATTGCATATAAGTTTTAAATATATTTTTATAACTTGACTAATATTTCTTTCTAGGTCGGATATCTAATTCGTTCAATAACTTAGGAGGTAGTTTTAGGCCATCAAAGTAACGACATTTAACGTTAAGAATTCTTTTAAACTTAGAAAATATAACTTTTTCTAAAGGTTAAATAATATTCAATAATGAACAAGAGCTACAAAGTTTAAGAAGGAACACCTAATAATAGGTAGGTACTGAATCTTGTAACTCAAAAACACGAATGAAGCACTAAAAAACACTAAAACTCCACCGAAGCATATTCTGCTTCCAAGATACCCTTTTTTGTTCTATTATATGGCTGCCAATATTTACATTAATCCTCCAGGGCCTCATCAATTGATATGTGCTTAATTGTTGATATTTTTATTTATTTTCACTTGGCGATTATTGACATAAAAATGCTTAAAATACTCACTTTAATTCATATTTGCGTTTTAGGTATAATTTGAGAGCAAAGAAATTAAAGTGAGTCGAAAGCGTAACAATTGGATCATTTGTTTTTTTTTTTGAAGATTTATTGTCTACTTGTTTCCATAGGAGAAGAAGAAAAATTAAAGGCAAATGAAGATTAAAAGCATTTGAAGAGCTTGCAAAAATGACATGCATGACAAGCAACGTGGGACATCAAATTAGCTAGCCAGCAAATTAAATCCAAAGGAATCATCAACGTGATAAGGAGCTGTGGACGTGACCAAGAGTGGAGGAATAAAATAGAAATAGGGAAATTAAATCAAGGATGCAACATGTGGAAGACCAGCAGCAAAAAGCAATCAGATGAGTGCGCACAAAGGGAAGAGCTCAATTGGAGGGACCCAGCAAAAAAAATAAATAAATGTAAAAGAGAATAAAACAAATGGAGAAGCAAATATAAAGGAGTGTGCAATTCATTGAACACACGCACAAGAAGACAGCAAGCCACAATTAATTAACTACAAGAGGGCCCATGTAATAATTAAATAGCAAGTGGATTAAGCCAAAGTTGGAGGCTGGGCAATGCAACACGCAAATGAAGGACCAAGGCATTAGAACGTGGCATCTTAGAGGCAGCTGGAGAATTAATAAATAAATGTGGGAGACATAAAAGGTGAAGGCTGGGGGAACGCGGCAACACAAGAGGAAAATGAAGAGAATAAATCACAAGAAATCTGGAGGAGTGTGCGGCGCTGGAGGGTAGTCACGCAAGACGCTACAGCCAATCAACAATCAACAAGCAATTAAATTTGACTTTTAAGAGCCAACACGCCAGAGAGAATCAACAACAAAAGAGCTGGGCGTGAAAAGCAAGTGTCGGCGCCAAAGACAAGAACGTAACTGGCGCAAAATAACAAATCAAGACAAGGGATAGTGCGGCGCAATAGCAACAGATTAGAATGGGAGCTTCACGCAGAGAACAGTAGAAAGAGCACAAAGCAGAGGACGAGAAGCATTTAAGCTACATAGACAGTAGAGAAAAAAGGCTGGCGCGAGCGTGAGAGAAAAAATCCAATTCTGAGGAAGCCCACAATAGTTTGAGCGTGAGCGATAGTTAGAATAGATAGGATGTTTGGTAACTAAAGTTTTATTTCTTGGTGTACGAAATCTTAGTTATTGAATTTTGTTTGTTCTGAGACTTTTGTTCTTTATTTCAATCGATTTATTAGTAAGTATCGATTATTTTTCTGGGTCATTATTTGATTGTTTAATTTAACAGCTAGGTGCGCAACTAGTTTGTGTTTTTATTCAGTCAATCGCTAGATTAAAAAGGTTGACGTTCAATTCTTTTAATCAAAAGTAGCGACTAGAATTTTTGTCTACTACGTT
>JAOQMR010000008.1:31361931-31372123 GCA_027563865.1 Erythroxylum pelleterianum | reverse complement strand
TCTATAAGATCAATCATCTTAAGGGGGTCCCATAGGAGATTTGGGCTTTAGTTCAGACTTGAATAGGGAGTTAAATAACTGGTATCTAGCTGTCCTACTTTGTGACCCATACATCTTCTTAACATGCTCAATGATCTATGAAGGATTCATACCTTCATGTTGCCTTTGGAGTTCAAAACTCATTGATGCCAGAATAATACACTTGGCATTAGCACTTTGTTCAATGTACTTAACATATGCATCCAATGCATTAGCATCATCAATTCCCTCAAGAGGCACTTCCTTCACGGGTTTATCGATCACATCGATAAATTTTTCATACATGAGAACAATTCTCAGATTGCGGTACCAATAATCAAAATTGTTATCCGCTAGCTTGTTAACATCACGAATGTTTAACAGTGATATAGTAGACATTTTGAGAAATCTAATAAAAAGAAAACACTAAAATAAGATCACAATCATATCTTTAAGACTTGGACTTTTATCTAAAAGATATAAAATCTTTAAAGCATGAATGATCGCCTTAGTGGTCAAGTCGTTACTCATGCACAATTAAAAAGTGATAAATTTCCTATTTTATCATATAAAATTTATAGTAGGCTTAATACTATATTGTCCCTAGGTTGTCAGGTCATTCATATTAGTATAGTTTAATTTATCCATCCAAATGGCGGAGAATTAATTAATATTATACTCCCTATGTAGTCTAGGACAAAAGTATAAAATTAACTAATTTTTCCTCACACATGCATCATATACAATAGAAAATATTATTTATCCCTGAACTACAAGTCACCTAGTTATCAGTTCATTCTTTGTAAACAAAAATAAATATTATTATCTATTTTGGTAGAAAATCCTTTTTGTTGATAAAATAGCATATATTATATCAAAATAAACTCAATAATTTTCAAGGGTCAAGATTTCATGTTATTAAAACAATTTTAATAACATTAATGATCATATCACATTTTCAGACAACATTCGTTCAAGAAGCTTTTAATGTGACAATGTAAGTCATAACAAATGCACTATAATCAATGAGTTTACCATGCACATCTTTGATGGATAACATTTGTCCAATGTTATTTAGTGGAAAAATAACATCTGGTATTTGCTTTTAATGAGGTTGCCGTGGACATAGTGGAAAGATAACATATGTAAATGCTTTTAACCAAAAGCTTTTAAACAACTTTGCATTACACCATGCATACAACACCTGAGAAAAGCATTTAATGAGTTTTCATTTTCTGTGAAACCAATTTCACAGTGAAGCCGAGATGATCTCATACATATTAAATAAACAACTTCCACGTATTAAAACAAGGAACACAGCAAAATACGCAAATCATAATATTGGCAATTTTCAAGTATGATGTAAAACGTAAAAAAAAATAGCTTTGCTATCAATTGACGGATTGCATACGAAGCAGAAATTTTTTGTTGTTGTTGTAACCCTAAATCTATTTATTGCATTTAATAATCATACTTATAACAAAAAATGACAAATAACAAATACCTTAAATTTGTAAGGATTAATTGGTAATAAACTTCAAAAATACGAAGTCTCACGCACTTCACACTAAAAAACACATCCCGCTTTTAATATTTAAAATAGCTATGGTTAAAATTGAAGAACCCTATCCTTAAAGAATAGAGAAAAGAATTTTCTTTTCTTTCACTTGTTGATTTCTAACGTACAAAATGAAAAAGGGAATCACTTACTCTCCTCTCTTTGTGAAAAACATTCAAAACAGCGAGAAAATAAAACTCGTCACTTCGTAAGTCTTAAAAAACGTATATCACGTGAAAGAGTATCTGTTTTTTACTCTTATCATCTTTGTAAACGTTTTAACGTTTTTTTTACTTGAAAAAACCAACCACACGTCACTTCATTTTGTTTTGGTTTAAATGTCAAACCAAAACAAAACCACCAAGGCCTTTATCATCTGACGTTTGTTTTTTTAAATTATTATTTTATTTATAAAATGAAATAAAAATAAAAATAAAACTATTTTATTTATTCATTTATTTTGTACGAAATTTTTTTGAATATTAATTATATTTTCTGTGCTAGCAAAAAAATATAATAATATGCCATATATATTATTTAATAAATTATCTCATAATAAATTAAATAATCATAAATAGGAAATATTACACTCTTAGTGAATTAACAATATTACAAAAACGGAACCTGATTAAGGATAATGTATTATTACCTTCCATCATTACAACTCTGAATTATCCTAAGGTATGATTTAATTGTCAAACTCTCTTAGTAACTATGTTATATGTCGATCATTAATGATTGGTGAATGACTTAAGAAACTCCTTTCCTCACTCATTCAATTGCCTTGGCCAAGGTCTTGAAACAACCTTTAAGATCAATGACAACATAGAGCTCAAATTCATTATCTAGAGTCGATGGATCCCATCTTGACTCACCACTAATCAAATAGGTACTTAATTATATCCAATGATCATTCAACTAGTATTTTTACACACTAGGTGTCCGACATAAAAAACATAATAAGTGACCTATTGATTACTATGATGATCTCAGGTCAAAGGAAAAATATACATTTAAATCCTTATGAGAATATCTCACTTAACAGTTCATATGTTGGGACCCGATCCGGAAACCCATATAGCACATAAGCAAAACGAAATTTCAGATTGAAGTGGTTTTGTGCAGGTTTGTAGTTTGGATAAACAAAAAATGAAGTTTTGGTTAGAACACTTTTAAGGGAGGTGCTGTCCAAATTTTCCTAAATTTGAGCAGCAACTTCGCTTAAGGTTTAAACCCTCTTAGTGAGGGAATTCGCTTTGGGAGTCTTCTAGAAAATTGTAGAGCATGTTAAGATCTTGAAAACGGTATAAAATGGATCATTAGATGACTTAGGATGAAAAAGTTATGAACGTTTAAAGTTTGCTGCCCACTATGCAATTAGGGTTCTCGAATTACTATTCACTGGGCAATTTGGGCTGAATCTTCGAATTGATTTTTTGCCCCTTTAAAGCGGGAATCGGAATTTCCATCCTTCATGAAAGTTGTAGAGGGTCTTGATATCTTTAAAATGAGGTATGATATGTCCAAATCGGAGTTAGGAGTAAAAAGTTATGAGAGTTGAAAGTTGGCAAAATTACTATTCATATGGTCAAAAAGGTACTATTCATTTGGTCTTTCATTAGGCAAAACTTTGTAAAAATTTATGACCTTCCTAATGAATGTTAATTTGACTGAGCATGAGAACAGATTAGTATGGAAATGGACTTAAGATGAATAAGATGAAAAAAAATATATCGGGATTTTCGGATTAGTCTCAGGTTTCCAACGCGGATTCGAGTTCCAGTTTAGTTTTTTGTAAGGGGTTGGATATCCGGATACGGGTTCCAACAATACATGTGTGTGACTGTGTGTATTAAAAAAAAGTGTCTCGTCTTTCTTTAATTCCTTTTTCTTTCAATTTTTTTGTTCTCTATGTGCTTGTGTTGTGTGTTAAGCCATAAAGCTTTATCATATTAGTTTGGACGAGATTGAGTGTGTGCATGAAATTGGACCGGGCTACTTTAGTCTAAGGTGAACCGTGCTGATTAATTGAAATAATCGGTCTTATACACTTAGTAAAAGTTTGAAATTTGAGTGAATGGGTAATCTGTGGAATTGTGGTGGATTTTTTAATTAAACCTTTAAGCAGATTTGAGCCTTAATGACAAAATCTTTATGTCATTCTATTTTCTTATGTTGTGTGATGCTTCTCTAATTAGGCTTGCCTTTAGAACTTACACTAAACCAGATTGAACTTGTTTGAGTACATGGACATGATTAAGGCCTTCTTTATTTTTAAAACCCTTTAGACTTAAATAGCCTACCTGGAATAATATCCGTAGTCAACCCTTTTAAGCCTTAACCTTTTTCTTTACAATGGAAACCTTGTCTTAAAACCATAAGCCCCAAAATCCTTACCGAATCACAAGTTTAGTAAGGTGACTAAGTTAATATTCATTCATCTTTAGTGTGGAAACTTGTGAAGGTCAATTATACTCTGAGATAACTTCTGGTTGAGATGCCTCTATATGTACTTTTGTTTTTGTGAATAAGGCTGCCTTAATTGTCAAATGTTAAGCCGCTTTAAAAAGAAAAAAGAAAAATGGCTCTAAAGAATGGTAACAATCATAATTTTAAAAAAAATTATGACGAAATATCTCATTATCCTCTTTATCTTATCTTTCTGCACACTTAGAAGCCTTATGAACACTTGTGGTTAAGCCTATATATTCCTTTTGTCCTATCTTTGACCTAAGCCCCATTACAACCTATAATAAAGTCCTTTTGATCTATGAGCTCATGTAACTTGAATGAATGATGACTAGTGAATTTGTAAGCCTATGGTAGTGCAATTTGTTAGAGGGAGATTTGAGAGATACACTTTAACCTTGATGTGTGTTGTAACCTAAGTCTTGTTGGCCCAAGTTTAGCAGATTGTGTGCACTTAGTCTTTTAAAAGACAAATTGATAGCGTATAGTGGTTGGGTATATTTGGTCAAGGGCGAGCAAAAGATCGGTGTGAGAAAATTTGATAAGTTGTTATTTTGTTCTAACTTTGGATATAATTCTCTTCAATGTGTTGAAATTTTTATTTAAAATTAATGAACTTGTTTCTTAGTTGTTCTCAAATGTTTTTCAACACATAGGAGAAGAATTTGAATAAAAAAATGCAAGAAAAGTAAAGGCAAATCGAATTTCTAGTTGGCAAAAAAATAATTGACTAAACGTGGGTGCGTGCAAGGAAAAAGCTTATCTACAGAATCTGATTTGAAAACAGATTCGACACACTAGGATTTTAATTATTTTGGGAATCAAGTTGTTGTCTTTAGGTGGGGGATCTCCTACCTGATTTGAAGAGAGGTGTATCTAATAAGATAACGATAAGAGAGAAGAGAAGCCACTTCTAGTTAGATCATCTTTACATTTTTCTGCTGTTGTTCTTTTTTCTGGTTTTTAGTTTTTCGAAATTTACTAGAAAAGTGCAAATATGGAGACTATGTGTTCTGCTATTTTTCTGTTGGGTTTACCTCTATTATGAGTAGCTAAATCCTTCTGCTTGGTTGAAAGGAACCACGTTATCATCTAGTATGTGTGAGATTTTCTGAATAAAGTTTATCTTATTGATGAATATTAAGTGTCTCCGTATTGCTTTTTATGATTGAATTGATTGATCTATAGGGTATGTAACTAGGAATTGATTGATTTAATTTACAACCAGATTAGTAGGATTTGACGTTCAGTTTTGCTAATCTAAAGTGGCAATTAGGATTACCATCTTTAAGTTAGGGATTGGAAATTCTAAGAAAGATACTCATCTAGATTAAACACATATCGTATGTGTATTGTCTTGCTCACTAGTTCTCTTGGTTCTTAAAGCTATTAATCAATCAAACTTAAGATCGCATCTATGTTGTTGACTAATAAGAGTGTTTAGAATACATATTTCTATTCATTTAATCTTAAGAGAGAACATCACTCATTGAGTATTTGTTAATGGACTTAAATTTTATGTCGATGATCTATATTAGTTTGATAACGTAAGTGACCTGAAACCAAGGTTCATTATTAATTTTCCAGATCTGAATATTTTCGTTTATTTCTAATTTTTGTCATTTTTAATTTCTTAAGATCACGTTAATTCAACCCCCCAATTTTTTTTAGTTTTCAACTCGTATAACATTTACCAATAGATTCATCGTGGGAACGATCTCAACTCTTCGTTAACTACATATTTCATTATTAGAGTTGGTATGAATTTGGTTGCAGGCGACAACATTACTAGTACCACTAGCAAAGGATTTAGAGTTTACAACAAACTAATAAAGAAGATAGAAGAATCAATTCACATAGTGTTTAATGAAGCACTATCTTTGACAACAACAACTGATTCAAATGATGTAGAGCATCCTTTGGTTCCAAAAAACAAGTTGACTACAGTTACTATACCTTCACAATCATAAGTTTAAGAAGGACCTTCTGAAGTTAGGGTGGAGCAAGCCCCTTCTCCCAGCAAGAGCCTATGCAACAAAGAACGCCAAGAGAATGGAGAGGTCAAGATACACATCAATACAATCTGGGAGACCCCTCTAAAAGTCTAAGAATCAGATATTCCTTTAAGAAGAACTTTGTTGCTGTCATCTCACAATTAGAACCAAAGACAGTTGAAGAGGCTATTATTGATGAAAATTGGGTTTCAGCTATGAAAGGGGAATTGAATCAGTTTGACAAAAAACACAGTTTGGAATCTAGTACCTCGTCTGCAAAACAAGTCAGTCATTAGAACTCGTTGGATATTTCGAAACAAACTTGAATGGTAAGGTGGTGAGAAACAAAGCTAGACTTTTAGCTCAAGGTTATAATCAACAGGAAGATATTGATTTTGATGAAACTTATGCATCTGTTGCTATACTAGAATCAATTAGAATTTTACTTATATTCGCATGTTATAGAAACTTTAAATTATTCCAAACAGAAGTCAAAAATGCCTTCTTAAATGGATATATTAATGAAGAAGTGACTGTTAAGCAATCTCCACGTTTTGAAGATGAAAACCATCTTGATTATGTGATGAAGTTGACTAAACCCCTGTATGGTCTAAAATAGGAGTATGGTTTGAAAGGTTAAGTAATTTTCTACTTGAGAATAACTTTGAAAGAGGAAAGGTAGATAAAACCTTATTCATTAAGAAAAAGGAAAATGATTTGCTCATAAAACAAATATATGTTAATGACATAATATTTGGTACTACTAATAAATCCTTCTATGAAGAATTCTCATCATTGATGTAGGGGGAGTTTGAAATGAGTATGATGGGAGAACTATCCTTTTTTCTCAGATTACAAATCAGGCAAACAAAAAAAAAAGAATCTTCATTAGCCAAGACAAATACACAAAGGAACTCATCAAGAAGTACCACTTTAAAAATGCCAAACCTATGGGTACTCCTTTATATACTGGAACTAAACTTGATAAGGATGAAGAAGGCAAGGCTACGGATGAAACACAGTATGGAGGAATGATTGGGTCACTAATATATCTTACAAGCTCAAGACCAGACATTATGCATAGTGTGTGTCTTTACGCACGCTTTCAATTAAATCCAAAAGACATCATCAGATTCCTGACCAACTCTTTATTCAATATTTTTATAAAGTTCTACTACCAATGAATCAAAGTATAGTCGATGCAGCTAGTGGAAGAGCTCTAGTAAACAAAACACCTGGGGCAGCTAAATAGTTGATATCAATTATGGCCGAAAATTCTCAACAATTTAGGACAAGGATGGATGGAGCTATTAAGAGTATGAATGAGGTAAGTAACACACACCTTGAGGATAAAATTTCTGATTTAACCACTCTAGTTCATCAAATGGTTGTAGGTTAATTGCATTCGGAAAAAAGTGAAGCGGAATATGCTCATTCTCTGGACATCCTATGGATACGTGCCCTATATTGCAACAAAACTCTTTTCAAGAAGCTACTGCAATAGGGGGCTATCTTAATCAATATCAATAAAAGTATGACCTTTATTCCAATTACTATAATCCAAGATGGAGAGATCATCCAAATTTAAACTATAGAAATCAAGGAAGCCAACAACGATATCAACCTTACATTTTTAAACAACTTCAAGCTCCTATATATGCTCAACCTTTATCTTCAAATTTATGTATATCTTTAGATGAAATTGTTAAGGCGCCTCAACAATTTCAACAAGAAACAAGGGTAAGCCTTCAAAATTTAAAAAATCATATCACTCAATTAGCCACCTCGGTGAGTAAATTGGAAGTGCAAACATCAGGAAAATTAAGTTCCCAAACAGTGGTGAATCCTAAGGAGAATGTGAGTGAAATGACTTTGAGAAGTGGTAAGAAAATTCAATTTGGAACTTCTTTACCAATAGAGATAGAAAAGCACGAAGATGGAGAAAAGAAGGACGAATTTCCAACTTAAGAATCAATAAAGGTAAAAAAAAAATGATTCATCTTCATCAATATCAATTAATGCACGTTTACCTCCTTTTGCTAGTAGGTTGACTAAACTAAAAGATGATGGATATGAAAGAGAGATCTTAGAAACTTTCAAAAGGGTGGAAATCAATATACCACTTATGGAACCCATCAAGCAAGTTCTGAAATATGCAAAATTCTTAAAAGAGTTGTGCATAAATAAAAGAAAGTTGAAGGACAAGGAGAATAATTTTGGGTAAGAATGTATCAACTGTGATAAATAGGAAATTACCAAAAAATTGCAAAGATCCAGGTATGTTTACACTTCCGTGTGTTATTGGTAATAGAAAAATTAAGCGTGCCATGCTAGACTTAAGTGCATCTATTAATGTTATGCCATACTAAATTTATCGAACTTTAAAACTAATTTCTTTACAAGAAACTAATGTGATTATCCAACTATTTGATCATTTGTATATGCTTCCTATTGGAGTTATTGAGGATGTTTTAGTCCAAGTTAATGGTTTGGTATTTCCAGTGGATTTTTTCATCTTGAAAATTGATGGAGATAGTGTTGAAAATTCAACTTCGATTTTATTGGGTAGGTCATTTATGAAAACAACTAAGACGATAATCGATGTGCACAAGGGTACCCTTTCCATAGAGTTTGATGGAGAAATAGTAAAGTTCAATATTTCTGAAGCAATGAAGTGCCCAAATGATTTTCAATCTGTTTATCATATGGATATTGTGGATTCATTTGTGGAGGATATGTTTAAAGAAGAGAGTGTTGAAGATAAGTTGGAGTGTAAGGTTAAATCGGAAGTGAACGAGCAAATTGATGAAACTTCTGAAGTTGTAGAATCATTATCAACAATGCTAATAGATTCGGAAACTTTAAATGATGAACTTACTATAACTCACAAGAAAATCTTACCTTATGTTTTGCAAGCTCCAAAGATAGAATTAAAGGTGTTACCTGATCGCCAAAAGTATGTCTATTTAGGTGATAGAAAGTTATTACCCACAATACAAAAAGGTTGACAAAAAAGCAAGAGAAAGGTCTAGTAGCACTACTTAAGGAGTACAAAACTGCAATTATGTAGAAGTTAGTGAGGAAAAAGCAATGTCCAGCATAACGTTGTTAAATAATTGCACTTTTTAGGAGACAACCCAGAATTTGATAGTTTTTATTGATTTTGTTTTGCTTATATATAGTTTGCACTTGCTTGTTTTTAAAAATAAATTTATTGGCTAAAGGGAAAAAGGGGTCTTAAAATATCAGACTACTAAATGTTGGATCTCGAATTTTTGCTAATTTTGCATGAATTGTTTAAATAGTTATTTATGCTTGTTTTGTGGTTTAAATTTTTTTATATGTTAGAATTGATCCTTAATAGAATTGGAGGGTAGGATTTAGAAATTGAAAGTAAAATGAAATGTTAGGATTATGTTAGAATTAAGTGAGATTAATGTAGCTTAAGTGGTTTGGAGAGTGTAAAGCCATAAAAGACAACGCAGGGGTAGAATTGGAAAGGCCTTGTTAATGAAGGGTATAATGGGAAATTAAGGAAGAACAAAAAGACAAAATTAGAGGAAAGAAGGGGAGTGTCGTAGGCTGTCAAATGAGGAGAAGAAAAGAAGAAGAAATCGTGAGGGAGAAGAGAAGAAGAGAAGAAAAATCGAAAAAGCTAGGGCAAAGGAGGAGATTTTCGTGGAAAGGAGAAGGAATCAAGCTTTCCAAGGTAAGTTCTTCATCTTCTTCATGCTTTAGTAAGGAATAGGTTGTGGTTTTGTGGATAAGAAATTCTAGAGAGAGAAAAGGGGGTTTGTGTTAGGAATGGATGGAGGAAGAAGAAGATAGTGAAATCCATAGGGTTTTTGGGTTTCTAAGCTAGGAATTGAGCTTTCTAACCTACATGAGCCATGGATAGGTTAGATTGAAGCTTGATTAGGGTTAATGTCATTTTTGTGGTAATTAAGGTTTTTTGGGGAATTTCAAATTGAATTGAAATTGATGAGAATTGTTGATTGTGTTTAGGAAATCAAGAGCCCATTCAAGGGCAAGAGGAAGGAGGCCATTGAATCTGGATTTCCAAGAGTACAAGGTGGGTAAATTATTTATGGTTGTTGTGTAAAATGAGCAAAATGTCTTGTAAGTGTATTATGTGCTAAATGACTTGTTTGAA
>JAOQMR010000008.1:31330080-31342249 GCA_027563865.1 Erythroxylum pelleterianum | reverse complement strand
CTCTTTTTATCTTGAACACCCACTTATTCTTCAATGCCTTTTTGCCTTTTGGAAGCTTGTATGTATTCTTCTTCTTCAAATAATCCATCTCTTCCTTCATAGCTGTGAGCTACAGATCTTCATAAGATGCAACTTCTTGCAATTCTTAGGTTTCCCTTTAATAGTAAGTAATAAGTACTCAAAACTTGAATACCTTCTAGAAGGCCTTTTCTCCCTTGTTGACCTTCTAAGCTGTGTTTCATCAGTTGTTGTATCCTATTGCTCCCTGGTTGGCTCGTTTGATCTTTAGGTTAATCCTTTAGAAACCGAATCAAAAATTTAATTCCAAGGATTGCAATATAGGATGCAACCTTGGGTCGTTTCACTTAATTGGAACCTAGCGCAAATGATCTAAGCTAACCTAATTGTCAAAAATACAAAAACATTTGATAAAAAGGGGGGTTTGAATCATTGGTAAAAACTTTACTAAATTGACTAATTGAAAGAAAAGTATACAAAAGTATTCTTTTGAATTTTTTTGGTAAACAAAATTAAAACTTAAACAATGATCAAATTGATAAAATCCTCTTGAAAATGATGCTTTGGCTATCATAGTTCAAAACAAATCTTGTTGGGAGAAAAAATCACTAAGTTACTAAATCATGAACCTTAAAGAAATCTTTAAGTCCAAGGTTTTAATCAATGAACTCCATTTATCAAAACCTTGTTAAATGCATCTTAGTGTGTGTTAATGGATGAGCTAATGCAAGTGGTCAATATGGATCAAGCTTAGTCTCAATATCAAACACAACTAGGTAGATAAAAGAGAGTTAACACAATCACCACGAAGACATATATGAAACTTCATATATTAAGCATCCAAATTCTACATAGACAAATCCATAACACAAAACATTGTTCAACACTTGATTAAACTCTAATCAAGCAAATCTAACTACAAGGCAATAAATCCTAACTCAGAAGTCCATAACAATGTAGTTAAATTTGACAATGTAAAATAACTCCCCTTTGAAGCCCATCGAACTCAAGTTATCGCTACATCTTTAAGAGGAATCATTGTTCTAGCCAAGCATAACTTTGGGAGCCCTCACAACTGTAAAGATACTGAGAATATCCATGGAGACGATAGCAGATGATGACGGCGAGGATGAAAAATGGATGGAATAAAACAGACGAAGGTTGAGAGTGAGAGATGGATGATGTCTGTCTATTGTTCTTAGAAAAATTAATAATGCAATTAATGTCAATTTTTAACAATTTTTACTATTAAATTGCATTAAATACAAGCACACACTCAAGGATTAGTTTAAGCATAAAATCAAGAATTAAGAGTCAAAAAGTATATTAAAAACCATGAAAGTGTCGCCAATTTATGTGATAAACTTGGGCTCAATCAAATTCTCCCACATTTAAACTTTGTACTCCTGGACAAAGTTTATAAGTGTCAAAGAGACACAAGTGCAAAAGTAAAGTTTCAACTATGCTCAAAACAATAACAGGAATTTGGCAAAAAATCATTTTCTCAGAAATCAATCAAAGTAGATTGAAAAAGTGCTAACAAAATAAACACTAAAAGAAGTTAATCCAAGAGATTGAACAAAAGAGATTTCACTATAGGTAAAGTGTTTGCTCTCATCTCACTTGTGTTCGGGGACATTTTCACTCTAAAATCTGCTTAATCCATTCTCTACCATAAGCTTATGACAGTCCTATTTCTCTACTACAAGAACTATAATTTCGAAAATCAAGAGGACTTTTCAGGGTTATAATGTATGGAAGGCTAGATGAAATGGATGAAGAAAGAAAAAGTACGAATATGTGCACTATAATTATGAAATGGATGTCAACAGTTAAATAATATTGACACGATTTTTTTTGGAACATAAGTATAACGCATACATATATATATTTGATACTGCTTGTACTTTTCTTTTTCTTTCTCTTCTCTTCTTTTTTTTCTTTTTCTTTTTCTTTTCCTTTTTTATAAGACATTTGTATTTTTTTTGAAATAATGAGAAGAAAATGTAAAATGTAAAAAAGCTATCGACACCATATAAAGATGCGTGCATGTGCTCATAAATAATGGCTCAAGGGGCTAGCAATGGATAAGTGTTTGTTGGACTGTGTTTGGTTCAAAGGGTTTGGAAAGAATGCCTCTATCATATTAAGAACATTTTAGTTCATAAAGCTTTGATTAAGAATGAAACAAGTTCTAGAGAGATGTGAAATAAGCAGATATACACAAGAATTGAAGAGAAATTTAGGCCCAAATATCCTTCCAACAAGGGTATTATCTCAATGAACAATCTCAAGTCTTAAAAACCTAAAGTGCCACTTGTTAGCATTCCTTCATTTACCTTGTGTTGAAAATATCGAAAATAAAATTAGCCAAAACCGACTATCATTTAAAGAATGGGTGGTATTTTCAAAAACTCAAGTATCACTTTGAAACTTATAAATTATTTGAGAAACAAGAGTTACAAGAGTCGAGTGTGGAAAGATTGTTGAATTGAGACAAAATTTTTCAACAAAAATCATTTCTACAAAGGTATGTCGCGGCGAACTGTATAGTTCACCAACTTGGCCGCGACGAAAAGCAAGCATATGGCCGCGGCGAAGGTCAAGTACGCTGCGATGAAAAATAGCATAACTGAATTTTCACAATCACCAAGTTTAAAAATTGTAACATTATGCATGATTGACTAACACTAACATAGAAATGGTCAAAATGGAGCACAACAAGAGTAACAAAATGGGAAAAGATCCTCCACACTTAAACAATACATTGTCCTCAATGAAAAAGAACAAAGAACAGAGAGAAAGCATAAAAGTGAAGAGGGAAGGCGCAGAAAATGGAAAAAAGAAACAATTTTATAGATAATTGGTGCAACAAGTGTGTCAGTACAAAATGAGCTATGGATCCGACTAACTAACTAAAACAAAATAAGGACAAAAAAAGAAAAGAAAAAATACAGAAATAAATGCTCAAACTACTCCATCGGATGATCATCCGCAGCATCAGTAGGCGCAGGCCCAGATGTGCTGGCATTGTCGAGGGAATCGCCGTCCTTCGGAGGAAGTGGAAAGTGCAGGAGCGCGATAATCAGTGCATCCATCCGCCGACGATACAGTCGATCTTGCTCCAGTCAGGCTTCCACTCGGAGAATGGTCACCTGTAGAATGTCCACTCAGTGGGCAAGTGTCGGTAAGGTGAGGGGCGCAGGAGACACCGGGGTGGGAGGGGCGTCCTTGTGAGGCAAAGCCTCGGAATGGGTGATAGCAGGGGTAGGGATAGAAGTAGGGGGTGGGGTGGAACGGGGAGGGGATGGAGGAGGAAGAGGTTAGAGGTGGGGTTGTTTTAGATGGATGTAAAGAAAAAGGGGGGCTGGGTCGAAATAACTATCGTTATAGTATTCCAGGACTTGATGGGCCCGAAATAGATCAGTTATGAGATGGGGGAAGATAATGGAGTTGGTGAGTTTTGAAGTGAGGATGGATTCGCGGAGGGCTAAAGCTATGGGTTGGGTGATGTCGACCGGCCAGCCAACCATAAAGAGGTAGATGTAGAGGGCTTGTTGTGTGTTGACGAATGTGAGGTGGGTGGTAGGAAGGATGTTGTTATTGACGAGATGCAACCAAGGACGGGCTTCAGGGCAGAGGTCAAAATGCCTAATATAGTGTTGGAAACTTTAGGGTTGATATCATTCGGCACCCTCAAGACAGAGCGTGCGAAGGACATCGTCCCAAGGGTAGTGGTGGATGAGTTGGGTGAAGTGGCAACTAAGGATAGGAGGGAGGTTGTAATGTTCCCTGATGTTGGCAGTGGTGAAGGCTTAGGGGACGGTGACACGTCGGAAATTAATTTCCAAGGTGTTGTGGAAGCGGGCATAGGTGTAGAAATGACAGACAAACTTGTCATTTCCTTGGTTTCTAGACTGAACTAAGCCAGAAAGTTGGGACTGGACAAGTTGTCCCACGAAAGGGCTGTTGTGAGGGGTGAGAGGAAAAGGTCGTTCCCGGATAAATGGCCTAGCATCAATTTTCTCGGCCAGGTCAATGTACTCAGGATCAACTAGAGGGGAGGAAGGAGTACAGTGAGTGGGGAAAGTGGGTGGATGAGAGGAGTGGGAAGGATGGGAGGACTGAGAAGGTTGGGAAGAGCTAGAAGATAGGAAGAAACTAGATGATGAGGTGGTGGAAGAGGTACGAGAAAGATTTTTGGTTAGAAGCATTTTCTTGCAGAAAACAAAAATAACAAGGGTTAAACAATTTTACTAACAGAAATAAAACTTGCCGTGGCAAACACTATACTTTCTACGCCGCAGCAAAATATGGGTCACTGCGGCGAAACCTATACTAATCGCGCCGCGGCGAAACAAGCTTCTTCACCATGGCGAAACCTTAAAATCTACCATGCCGCGGTGAAAGAAGTATCTTTGCCGCGACGAACTAAACCTAATTGACAGAAATTGAAATGAAATGAAGACAAAATGAACGAAGAGAAAACTTACGAAGAAAGGCGAGGAAGAAACGAACAACAACGACGCACACGCACTGGCGGACAGAGGATGAACTCGAAGGGGAATGGCCCCAGGAAACTTGGATTAGCCGCAGTGAAGGTGAAATGAGAAGGACGAAAGTGAGAGAGAAAGAAGAAGGAGTTGGTGGGTTTAAAAGGATGAAGGGTGGAAATGACAAAAAAGACAGAAGGCAGAAGAAAGATCCGAAGAACATTAAGGGAAAACGAGACATTTCACAAGATTTGCATAAAAAGGATGTTTGCCGCGGTGAAAGAATTAAAGGGTGCCGCGGCGAAATTGCGTGAAGGAGTTATGCTGCATCGAAAGATGAGGTCGCCACGCTGAAATTTTCCCGAATCACAAAAAAAGAGAAACAAAAGTTCTAATGGATCCTTAGCTCATATGCAACTCTACCAATACAAAACAAAATACAATGCACCATTTACACCAATTTCTTCTATCATTCAAGATGTATCATGCATCCATAGAGATTCAGAATTCAAAGGAAAATTGAATTATTGAAACAACTAAACTTAAGTCCCACTAAAGCTAAACCTAATCCTATTGATTAAGTTTCTCCCCCACACTTAGTCAACATACTCATGCTTAACAGTGTCACTCTATCTTCAATCAATATGCATAAATATATTGTATGTGAAAGAAGAGAAACAACCTGGTGCTTAAGGTGGGTCTTTTAGCTCCTAAGGGATGTTTGGCTCATACCCATGCTTTGGCGAGGTAACTTGACTTCCTTCTAGCTCCATGCCAACGTTCGCACTCTGTAGTCCACCTGAAACATCAACAACAAATACTCTCCCCTAGGAATCATTTGTTAAGGGATTCATGGCTCGTTCAAATTCAATATTTGCATCATCAACAATCATATCAAGCATATTAACTCCTAGGAGCGAATAGTCCTCATGGGGATGCTTTACAGCTTCATGCATATTGAAGCTTACCTGTTGATCTCCTACCTTTATGGTGATCTTACCTTCCTTCATACTGATCATGGTACTAGCAGTCCTCAAGAAATTCTGCCTAAGAATTAAGGAGGTATCCTACACAACTTCAGAAGATATATCAAGTACATAAAAATCAGCTGGAAAAATCAAAACTTTTACCTAGACCAAGTTGTCTTCGATAATTCCCACTGGATGCCTAAATGATCTATCAGCCAATTGTAACACAACAGATATGGGCTTTAGACTCTTAACTCCTAATGATTGATAGACAGACTTTGGCATCAAATTAATTGTGGCCCCTAGATCTAACAAAGCTCTTCCTATGGTAACTTTGCCTATAGTGCATGGAATGGTGAAAGATCCAGGGTCTTGACATTTCACAGGTATTTGAGGTTTGAACAAGGCTGACACATTCGAGCTCACTTGAACTCTCTCTTTGGGCCTAAACTTCCTCTTGTTGTGCACAAGTCCTTAAGGTATTTAGCATAGGCCAGAACTCTCTTCACTAAATCAAGCAAAGGAACGTTGACTTTGACTTTTCCAAATAAAACAATTATGTCCTTTTCATGCTTAGTTTCAGTCATACATTTTCTCATTAAATATGAATTTAGAAAAGGAAGGTCTTGAAGATTTACCTCCTTACCTTGGCCTTCTTGCTTGCTTGATTCTCCATGCTCAGCTCTTTCCTTGCAACTCTCTTAAGTAGCTCCCTTGTTCTTCGAGGCAAACTTCCTTTCTTTCAATAATGATTCTTCCTTGACACTGTCAGATTTCTTGACTTTTTCCTTTGGTAGAGTTGCTTCTTCACTCTCAACTTCCTCATCACATGCTTCCTCTTCTTAATTATTAAACCTCACTTGTTTTCCACTTCGGAGAGCAATTGCATTGAGGATTTTTGGATTCATCACAGTGTTAGAAGGAATTGTTCCACTACCTCTTGGTTGGTTCTCACTCATGTTGTTGGACAACTGAGTGACATACGAGTTGATATTTTCTGCTTTGGTTTCCCATTGTTCCATTTGCTTCTCCAAAGCATTGAACCGAGCAGCAGTTTTGGAGGAATCTTGCTGAATCAGATTGGCTATTGCATTGAATTGACTGTTGTTCGAATTCCTTTCCTCCTTCATCAAAGTCATCATGTTGTGAAGCAGTTGATTGGTGTCCTCTTTGGCTAGGTGAGTCAGCGTTTGTTGTTGGTTAGGGAACTGGTTAGTGGAAGTACCAGCTCCTCCTCCTTATTGAAATCTATTCGGAGCTGTACCCTTTTCATTTCTCCAACTAAATCTGGGATTAGCCATCTAGCCCTCATTGTAAGTGTTGGAGTAAGGGTTCCATTTCTAGTTTAGTCTTCCTGGATACACAGTGGACACCTCCTCATATTATCCTGGGCATAGACTAGATATGTGCATTACTGACCCACAAGTGTCACAGCTAGATGCGGTCAGATCCATAAAAGATGATGGACACTGCATATTTAGGTTCTTCAATTTAGATATGATGAAAGATAATTGCGATGTGATCCGATTTTCCAATGAGTCCAACTTCAGCTCCAAACTCTCCATTAGTTTTGCTTGGGCTATTGAAGCTCCTATTCATTCACTCCTCTAGAATCCCTCACACTATACTGTTGATAATTCAGGGCCATCTTCTTAATCAAATCTCATGTTTCTGAAGCTGTGAGGTCAATCAAAGAACCTCCCGATGCTGCTTCCAACATACCTTTCTCTTGACTTTTCAACCTATCATAAAAGTATTGCACTAACTGCTCATCAGGAATTTGGTGATGGGGCATCTTGATAGAAGATCGTGGAAGCGATTCCAATAACCGTAAAGAGATTCATCATAATCTTGGTGAGCTGAATAAATTTCCTTCCTCATTGATGAAGTTCTGGAGGCTGGAAAATATTTCTCTAAGAAGGCTTTCCCCAAATTAGCCCAGCTGTGGTAAGCATTTACCACATGCCCCAGGAGACTCATGTACCACTCCCGTGCTTTTCCTTCTAGGGACAAATGAAAAACTTTCCACAGAACTTGATCGAGTGAGGCCCCCACTGGTTTCATACTCTGATAGATCATAGAAAGGGATTGTATATGCATATAGGGATCCTCACCTGCCAAGCCATGAAATTTTGGAAGGGAATTAATCAATAATCCCTTCACTTCAAAATTAACATCAAAATTAGGGCAAGCAGCAGTAAATGGATCATAGTTCATATCAGAAGTTGTCGCTTCCGTAATAGTTCTACATCTTTGATTCCTATTATTCTCTCCTACTCTCTCATGCTCACCATTTCCTCCATTATCTCCATTTCTAGGTTGTTTTACATAAAAGTTGGGATTTTGCAAAAAAGCAGGGTTCTCAGCCATGATCACTCTTTCTCTCGACTCACTTCCACTAGTTGGCTTGCTTGATTCCTATTCTTTAACTACCCTACTTCTCTCTTGTTCTTTCCTCTCTTTCTTAAGCTTCATTAAGTGTCTCTCAATTTCGGGTTGGAAAGGAACAAGTCTAGTTCTATGGGGCATGCACAAGAACAATTTCAAAGAAAAGGAATTGTAACAAAATTGACTCACTAGCACACAATATCAAATAAAAGGTGAAATGTGAAGGATTCGAGTGTATGGAGTCTAAAAGTATGTATGTAGATGTGTATGTATGGAAAAATGCTAAGTGTGGAAAATCAAAGTATGAAAGTATGCTCTTTTGGGTTTTCAAAATGTATTCTATGTAAAGAGAAATTTAAAACCTATACTATTGACAAGTGTGAAAATTAAATGATCCAAAATGAAATGTAAAAGAAAAGGTTCCTATTATCAACGACAGTGGAAAATGACACCGGCTAACCTAAAGAAAACCAATTGCTTGGTTCCTCGGCACGACACCATTTTGATCGACTCATTTGATCTTTAGGTTAATCCCTTGGAACCTTGGGTCGTGTCACTTAATCGAAACCTAGTGCAAATGATCTAACCTAGCCTAATTGTCAAAAATGCAAACTAAATTGATAAAAGGGGGGGTTTTGGATCATTGGTAAAAACTTAACTAAATTGACTAATTGAAAGAAAAGCATATAAAAGTATTCTTTTGGATTTTGGGAAGCAAAATTAAAAACTTAAACAAAGAACAAATTGATAAAATCCTCTTGAAAACAAGCTTTGGCTATCATAGTTCAAAACAAATCTTTTGGGAGCAAAAACCACTAAGTTTCCGAATGATGAACCTTAAAAAACAATTTAAGTCCAAGGTTTTAATCAATGAACTCCATTTGTCAAAACCTTATTAAATGCATCTTAGTGTGTGTTAATGGATGAGGTAATGCAAGTGGTCAACATGGATCAAGCTTAATCTCAATATCAAACACAACTAGGTAGATAAAAGAGAGTTAACACAATCACCACAAAGACATATATGAAACTTCATATACTAAGCATCCAAGTTCTACATAAACAAATCTATAGCACATTACATTGTTCAACACTTGATTAAACTATAATCAAGAAAATCTAACTACAAAGCAATAAATCCTAACTCAGAAGTTCATAACATTGTAGTTAAATGTGATAATGTAAAATAACTCCCCTTTAAAGCCCATCGAACTCAAGCCATCGCTACATCTTCAAGAGGAAATGGTGATTTAGCCAAATATAACTTTGGAAATCCTCACGACTGTAAGAACACCGATGGTACCCATGGCAGTAGCAGTAGCAAATCATGAAGTCGACAGTGGAAAGTGGACGGAGTTGATGGATGAAGGTCGAGAGTGAGAGGAATCAGTGTCGGCTGAGGAGTGTGAAGTCTGTATGAATTGATTCGATGATCGTCTGTAACCTAATTTGGTAGATTTTAAGTGATGGATTAGTGGGTCAGGTCGAACAGTAAGAGAATTTTCCAAATATGGTTCAGGTTTCCGACAGTTCGCCACAACGATAGATAAGTTTCACCGTGACGTACTTTTCTCAAAAGGTTTTTGCTCTGGATTCTTCTCCGCGGCAAACTTTTCTCGAAAGTCGGCCCGAATTCTTCATGTTTTGCCGCGGTGACAAGTTTAGTTTGCCGCGACAAAAGTCTTGTAGCGCCTTGCTCCTATTTTCAACATTTTGACTCCTTTCTCCTTGAAATTCCTATAATAAATAATAGCAATTTGCAGTATCAATTGTTCTTAGAAAAATTAATAATGCAATTAATGTCAATTTGTAACAATTTTTACTATCAATTTGCATAAAATACAAACACACACTTAAGGACTAATATAAGCACAAAATAAAGAATTAGGAGTCAAAAAGTATATTAAAAGCCATGAAAGTGTTGCCAATTTATATAATAAACTTAGGCTCAATTAATCTGACATGGTCAGTCTAATGGGAGTTGACATATCACTCATACTCCGAACCAAGTGGGGTATAGGATGGTGAAGGGATGAATTGAATGGTAATTGATTATAGAAAGGTTTGTAAGTCTTATAATTAATGTCGAAGAGTTTGAATGTTAATCCACTTACATTCCTATAAATTCGCATCGTTAAAGATACAATGCAAAGTACTTAGAGGACTTCCACTCGCTCCACTAAATTAGTAGGAAGCTGTCCACTTTAGGGAACTAACTCCTCTTTCTAATATGAAAAATGTGTTTGGAAGATACCCACTATGTTGCCACATCGTCTGACCATTTTCTTATTACTTAAAAAAGTGCTCTAATATTGTAAGGTAGCACTGATCAGGTGTTTGATGTGTGTAAGTTTTAATAAATAAACCTCTGTTGTGGTTATGTAAATATAGTTCCTTGGAAAAAAAGTGTATTTACATACATCTTAATCTTCTTCCAGTTATTTTTGTAATGAAACTATTTATTATTAATAAAACAAAAGAGTTTGGTTTTATTTGTATGAGCAATATATAACTAGTCATAAGGTACCAAGATTCTTTTGTAAGTAATATACATATACATGGAGATGTATGGGAAACATGTATATTATTATAATCTAAATTAATTGATTCACAGTTGAATAATCAAGTTGGTCGCTTAATTATGGTTTAGACTGTAGTGTTGTGATTTATCTCCGTGTAAGTAAAGGAGTTTACTTCAAAAGAATGATGAGTTTCATATCATGATAGTAGATGACTATCGATAATGGTACTATTAAATGAATTTGAAATCACGTGTGTTTTTAAAGATTAAAGTAGGCCATTTCTTTAATCTTAAAACATACACTTCATACACCTTAGCATTTTTTTATTACGAACCACTTTCTTGATGAGTGGTGAACTCATATATGTTTCATTATAATTCTTGATTTGATCAGAATGGATATTTATAGAGTATTAATCTAGTGTTTACATGTTGGAATTATTAATTCAAATATGTATCAGGGAACTTTCACTCAAATAAAGAGTTTATAGTGATATCATCACTTTTAGATGTTTTACGAAGATTGGTGATTAAACTGGCGCCAGTAGTTTGATAGACTAGCTACCCATCAAGTCTTAACACCAATATGAGATCTTGTATGTTAATCAACATATAAAGTGAAGTGGGAGATCTAGACGGAAAAACCAATTAAGGGTAAAACTATTATGCAGATGGCTATAATATGGCTCATAATAGAGGTTGTAATTGGACATCTAATTTGAAACATGTGTTCACATAATATTTAGTAATTCAAGAGTTCAACTAATTTTCTTTAGTGAAATGACATTTGGTTAACAAGTTGAAATTAATTCTAACAAGATTAAATTAATTCTGGACTTATTGGACCTTGAATTATATACGTCCAATTAGATTCCCCACTTAGCTTCTAGGAAAGGTTATCAAACAAAGTAAGAAAAATAAATAGAGGTTACTGGAAAGAAAATAAAAGGAATGGGTTGAATTAGATTCGAAATAATAAGACCAGAACAATTTAATTAAGAGTTAATTAAATTGGGTTTTAAGCCTATGATTAAATGTTAAGCTTACACTGATTAATTGTTAATTAGAAGCCTAAAATGAACATTTAATATTGGGCTAGATTTTGGTTTGATTTGATTAATTAGATTAATTAAATTGAAACAATATTTATAAAGACAAAAGGAGGGCAAAATCGGTTTTATATAGCTAAATGGATAGCTGCACATTTAGCATTGAATTGCTAAATATAAAGTGGGGTTTTTTTTTTATCATGCTTCATCATCATTAAGTGGTTTAATCGTCTCCTCGTTAAATGGTTTGATGGTCTTATCATTAATTGATTTAATAGTTGTCATTTAATGTTGCCATGTAGAAAAACATATAAACCTTTTAGCATTCATTTGATTAAAGAAGAAAGTAATGCATTTGTTGCTCTCTCTCCCTTTTTTCATCATATAACTGAAAATGAGAATGTCTCAATTATTGGCCTATCTTTCATTTTCATTAAAAGAAGGAATCAGTGCATTTGTTGCTCTCTCTCCTTTTTTCATCATATAATTGAAAAAGAGAGTGTCTTGTTTTGGTTTTTTGTCTTTTTATCTAGCCATATGAAACAAATGAGAATGTCTCATTTATTGCCCTCCCGTTGGAAAACCTCTACAATTTTTCTTCTCCTTTCTTACCAAAGGATCTTGTTAACGAAGTTATCTAAGGGGAACAAATGGTAGAACAAATGAAATTAATAAAAAGGGGGGTTTTGGAGTTTTCTACTAAAACTACTAAAGGAACTAATCACTAACAAA
>JAOQMR010000008.1:31317420-31329980 GCA_027563865.1 Erythroxylum pelleterianum | reverse complement strand
AGACACCGGAGAAGAGAGGAGGCGTGCGGCTGCGGCGTGGGAGAGACACCGAAGAAGAAGAATCCAGAAGTCAGGGGGGGGCGGAATTTTAGGGTTAAAGTTTAATTTTTTGCAAAATGGTCCCTGACTATTTTCTTTTTTGCGGAATTATCCGGAAAGTACCGGAATTTCTAGTTCCCCGGAATTTTTGACCGGTACAATTTTTCCCGTTCCGGTACCGGATTCCAGCCAGAACGGAACGGTATTCAGAACACTGGTGTTAATTGTGTGTGACTTATTAGGTAATAGGTATAAATTAAAATCTAAAAATATATTTTAGAAAGATAAACTAATATATTTAATTCATATTTTAATTTTCTAATTAAATAATTTATATTCATATATTAAGATTTACAACTAAAGAATCATTATAACTACTCAAACATTAGAAATGTCAATTTTAACAAAAATTTTCGTATATAATATTTTTATATCATTCAATTCTTACGTCATACAATGTTCTAATTAGATATAAAATATGAAATTAATATCTACAATAATCGATACCAATCATATTAATTTTTTAGCATTAATGATTAATTATTTTAATAATATTTCAAAACTATTTTTAAAATGTTATTTTATCGTAGCCAATGATTTGTCAAATTAATACTAATAAAAATAATAAAATATTCTCAAATTATTTTAGGGTATTGAGTCCTACAATAATCATTCAACTACTTTTATTTAATTCGTAACATATCCAATAACTGTCAATCAAGCCACTCTTAACTATGATAGGTACAATAATTATAATAAGAATTTTAATAAACATGCAAGTAAAATTTCATATGAAATTCTTCTCTCAATAAACTTGTTCCTTAATAAATTTGTTTAAATATATTATATAAAATCTAACTATAAAAACAATTTAAGAATAATATCTAAAAATAATATGAATTTTATAATTATAATATTACCGTAATTTTTAATATATTTTTATATACTTTATCTTATAATATTTTAACTAATTATGTCACAAGAAAATGCATATGGATGGATTTAATGGGCTTTTATGTCCACATAGTAACAGTAATCTATTTTGAATTACAAACCAACCAGACAAGGATGTCCCCAAAATTGTTAAGCATTTGGACAGAATGACATTCCAATTTTCTTATCATTCTTCTTGGTCTTTAGGTTTGGTTGAAATTGATTCTCTATGAGGCCGGTGCTTTTTCCACTTTTGTTTAGGCAAAGACATGATCCAAGATGGAACATCACAACCCGATGCTGACATCACATTGGCTACGTTGCGCAGAAATGGAACATCATCTTCTGTGTACAAGGTGACACTTTCTCCCACTCGGCCAGCTCTGCCAGATCGACCTGCATACAGTCATTTTCAAAAGCAACTGGATTACTAACAGTAACTCACATTCAGTGCGATACGAAAGACAACCTGAAAACTGGACAACTACAAGAATAGATGCCTTTTCAAGTTAGACCAACTTGCTAGTACATGTAACAAATGCCACGGGACGAATCAGAAAGAAAAGAAATAAACCACCACCTACTGAAGACTATTGACATGAATTCTCATAATAGCAGAAAATGTTAGCTATCATAAGCTTTGAGATACATACCAATCCTGTGGATATATGCAGCAGCAGAATCTGGGAAGTCATAGTTAATAACAGAATTGACACCTTTGAAATCCATACCACGGGCAATGACATCAGTGGCAATCAAAACCCACGTTTTTCCACATCTGAAATTGTTCACAGCTTCTTCCCTCTATATCCAAACAAAGTACATCATTAATAACCACAGCAATGAACTCCTTATTTCAAGCAAAATAAAATAGACCCCAGATCTCAGACCTTGTACCAGAAAGCATGGAAACTTCCTTGATCCTGTCTCCCAACAAAACAATTTCAGTACCAGGATCCAACTTACCTGTGCTTGTGACAAATCAGAATGGATGACATCAGCTCTGATATCATCAAATTTCAATTCCGCAAAGAGTTCCTTTGCTCTTTCCTTGCTTTGAACAAATATCAAGACAGGTGGACTCAGACTCTATTGCCACATATAAAAAGGTAAAAGAAATGGTCAATGGAATGAAATTTTCTGACGTATAAAAGAGAACATTGTTATGGCATCTATATGTCATGATATCAACAGAAAAATTTTCTAGCCAGATTATCTTTCACAGTGCATTCTCCCCATAAAACTTTCTCCAAGAGGTCACCAAAAAAAAGAAAAAGGAAAACATACCTCCACAAAGCTTTGTCGAAGTGCAAGAAGTTTTCCTTCTTCGCTGCCAGCGAACACCAATTTTTGCTTGATTGATTCAGAAGCAGTATTCCTGTTGGAATTCCAAATGATGCTTGTCAAGGGAAATGACATCACATTACTTGACAAAGAATAATTCAAACTTACTTCCTTCCAATAATAACTCGAACAGCATCATGCATAGTCCTACGTGCAAGGTCCTCAACATAATCAGGTAAAGTAGCACTAAACAGAGAACGAATTATTGAAGGGTTGGAGCATGCTTTCACGACATAATCTATCTGCTTCAATAAGCCAAGCTCAAACAGCTTATCACATTCATCAAGAACAAGATACTCAACTCTGCATAACAACCAATAACAAAATTAAAATATGACTGAATGTCAATTCACTGTGATTATCCTTGACAACACAAAGCTTCATCAGGATCCTAGCTGGCCGTTTCCTATCCGTAAGAAGCTAACAGTCAGACTCACTAATGTCAGCAAGCTATCTGCCATAGAAATACAAGTTCTATACAGCAAGACCAGAGTTCATCTTTTGGCAAAATATTTAGAACTAAGCATGTACACAGGATTTCAAATACAAAAACACCACCATTTTATTAATCATTTATGAGTTTTTAATTCATCACAAGAAAATCACAAATACTCTTGCAGAACATAATGAGCCAAAGACCAACAACAAAAAAATGTTTTAAGGGCGATATCACCAAGCTCACTTACTGTACAGTTTTTTTCCCAAAAAAAAAAAAGGGCTGAGAATTGTATCAACATAGCAGACTTAGTAACATTCTAATGTAGGACAAATAGAAAAAAGTATTAACCAGTAGCTAAAGTTCACAAAATTAGAAAATATAAATTACATTAAACAGCTAGAATAGTAAGTTTCAAGTCCAGATTTCAGCTTGGAATGCTTAAATTTCAGAATAAATATAGCCGAGTTTTTAAGGTTTGATTGCTAAAATTTTAGAATAGCGTTTAGGGTTTAATATGGCTTAAATTTGGGTTGGTTTTGGTTTCCAGAACTTTAGGTTAGAATTGCTGGACTGTAGTGAGGGAAACAAACAATGTAGGGTAGGAACGAGAACTAAGAATTACTTCTAAAGTCTAAGAATCACTGTTAGAATAAAACATCACACCTTCTAATTGAAAACTTAGGACAGTATGTTCTTATTGAAGGGATGAGTACACACACACACACATATATATATATAGAAAAGTTCTTAAAACCCTTATTCTAGTAAAAAAAAAGGTTCATAATACTTTTAAATCCTAAAATAATAAAATTCTATAAGTTCAAGCTCTAAACATTTAGGACAACATATCTAAAACTAGAATAACATAGTTATCTTACTTGCACTTCATATTTAATAAGAAATCCTAACATAATCTAAATTTCAGCCTTTGTTGTCTTTGCTATCAACAAAACTCACATCCTCTATCCAACCAAATTAAGGCTTGTAGTCAATTAATTTTTTCTCTTTTATTTCCTCCGTAGACCTTTAAGATCTTTTGTAACAATTCTCTCTGGCTTGTCTGAAGAAGTCCTCGACGAAAAATGTGACAAATACTAATCACATAAATCTAAATTCAACTTATGAAACTCATATATTAAAATTAAACTATTGCCAAAAATTGTTCTTACCTTTCACTTAACAAGAAATTGTCGATATCCTCCATCTCTTTTAGCTATAATTTGTTCATCACGAACAACATCCATCTCCATTTTAAGATCAGGAGTGGCTAGAATTGTTACAGCTTGACATGGATGAGTGTTTTATTAGGAGTCTATTAGAGGAGTATTTTACTTTTAGTAGAAGTCTATTATTTCATTATTATTTCTGCATTAGTTTTTGTTATAGTTATGTTAATAAAAACAGCTTGAATAGGAGTCTTTCTAAGAGTCCTAAAACAGCTTGAATAAGAGTGCTTCTAGGAGTCATAGTTTAGGTGGAACTTTTATGTTCTTTGCCTAAACAAGGCTATTACGTTATGCAATAATGTAAGGAAGAAGTTATCATAAAAATTAGCCAATTAGGAGCAGAGTAATTTAGCCCAATCTCGGCAAACCTTGTCTTTGACAAGTGCTGCCAATTTTTCATCAACAAAAATAGGTTCTGAAAGGAAGGGAACCAACGTAAATAAGGGGAAAGAGATTAACTTTCTTAAGAATCGTCCTTGGACTCGATCCCAAACACGGGCACATAACAATTTGGTGTCAGAGCAAGGGTTCATGGACAAAAAAGGCGATTCAACTACAGAGCAATCTTCGGTAGATTTGCAGATGAATCAGAGGATACGAGCATTAGAGATGGGGCAGCAAGAATTAGAGGCTCAATATGCAGAGATTATCTGCATGAGGCTCAATATGCAGAGATTATCCGCATGCTTGCAGGGTTGGAAGGCACAAAATCGAGCGAGTATCAGGCACCATCACCACCACCATAGGACGAGAGGACCGATGGCAGCAGGGCAAGAATGGTGCCTAAATATACTAAGATGGAATTTCCAACGTACAATGGCTCGATGGATCTATTGGTTTGGCTTCACAAATGTGAGTAGTTTATCCTAAGCCAACAAACAGCGTAGGAGGAGAAGGTAAGATTGGCTGCCTTTCATTTAATGGGGGAGGCCCAACTGTGGTTCTTCTAACTTGAAGAAGAAAAACCAGGGATGCATTGGTACTCTTTCAAAAACCATTGCAATATGAGATTCGACCCTCACCTTAGCAACAACCCTGTAGGAGAATTGGCTAACCTCAAACAGACAGGGAGTGTAGAACAATATCAACGCCAATTCCAAACATTGCTAGCTCGAACCATAGGGCTTCCACGAGACCTACAAGTAAATCCATTCACAGTTGGGTTGGTGGAAGGGCCGTGAATCAAGGTGGAGATGCAATATCCTGTTAATCTTGGGGCTGCAATGAACTTAGCAAGAGCATGTGAAAGAAAATTACAATGTATGCAGAAGCAATACACCCAAGGGGCAAGAGGCAACCGAAACACCACCTTATGGACATCTTCGCAGCTGGACAGTAGTAGTAACACCATCAGCGCGAGTGCAGCCGCACTTTTAGGAAGTAAGATAAACTCAGAGGCTAAAACAACTTCCAGTATAGCAAGAACTCCACCCCCGATGGGAAGACGCTTAACTAGAGCGGAAATGGTTGAAAGAAAAGAGATGAGGTTGTGCTACAATTGCGACGAGTCTTATTTGGTGGGGCACAAATGTAAGAGACTATTGTGGATTGAGGTGGCAAATTCTGAGGAAGAAGAGGAGAAGATATCTTTGCATACCATCACTGGCATAACTTGATTTAGAGCTTGAGGGCAAGCTCGATGTCGAAGAGGAGAGTGATGATATGGATGAGCGTTTTATTAGGAGTCTATCAGAGGAGTATGAGTGTTTTATTAGGAGTCTATTAGAGCAGTATTTTATTTTTAGTAGAAGTCTATTATTTCCCTATTATTTCTGCACTAGTTTCTGTTCTAGTTATGTTAATAAAATCAACTTGAATAGAAGTCTTTCTAAAAGTCCTAAAATAGCTTGAATAGGAGTCTTTCTAGGAGTCCTAGTTTAGGTGGAACTTTTATTTTTCTTTGCCTATATGAGGCTATTACGTTATGCAATAAAGTAAGGAAGAAGTTATCATAGAAATTAGCTAATTAGGAGTAGAGTAATTTAGCCCAATCTCGGCAGACCTTGTCTTTGACAAGTGTTGCCAGTTTTTCATCACCAAAAATAGGTTCTGAAAAGAAGGGAACCAATGTAAATATGGGAAAAGAGATAACTTTCCTAAGAATCGTCCTTGGACTCGATCCCAAGAACAGGCATATAACACAACTATAGTATGGGATTTCGTATCATCTTTCATTGCCTAACTCTCCATTTCATCCAGTATTTGAGCACCATCAACATGTAGGCTTGAAGATTCTAATTGATCAATTGAAGGAGAGGCTTCAATAATTTCATCACTCATAACAAACACTTCCTCTAGAGTAGTGCCAGTTAGCTTTGAAGAATCAAAATCATAATAAGATTTTTCAACAAATATTTTCCTTTACACTGTGTGTTGTTGATCAATATCAGTTCCTTTGTCTTGCTTATTACCACCTTCTCTATGTTTAGAATCAACTATAGATTGTTGGTTTGCATAATTTTTTCTTGGAGTTTTGACCTTTATGACTAAATGTCAAGGCTGTCCTGTCTCTCCAAAACTTGTCGGAACATACTTCCTTATAGGAGTTGCTACATGTAAGTTGATTTTTGGAGCACCTTGTGATCGAGAATCTTCGGTATCCAATTCGCATAATTCTAAAAAGCATTCCATCTTGCTCTTGATCACTAAATATTCACGACTGTGAATCAAAGCTCTGATACCAAATTGATGTAGGACAACTAGAGGAAGTATTAACCAGTAGCAAAAACTCACAAAATTAAGAAATATGGATAATAGTAGACTATTGGAATATCAAATTTTAGGTTTGCATTTCAGCTTGGAATGCTGAAATTTTAGATTAGGTATAGCTGAGTTTTTAGGGTTTAATTGCTAGAAATTTAGGATAGGATTTTAGAGTTTAATATGGTTGAAATTTGGGTTATGATATGGCTAGAATTTGTATTTTGATTCCTAGAACTTTAGGTTAGAATTCTTGGAATGAAGTAACATAAATAATGGAGCTTAGGAACTAGAAATCACTGATAGAGTCTAAAATTACTCTTAAAAGAAAGCATCAAATCTTCTAATTGAAAACTCAAGTTTGTAGGAAAAATTCAGGATAGATTGTTCTTATTAAAGGATACAGAGAAGTTCTTAGAACTCTTATTCTAGTAAGAAAAGTTCCTAACAAATTTAAATTGTATTATAATAAAATTTTATAAGTTTAAGTTCTAAATAATTACAATAACATAATTATCTTACTACTACTTCCTATTTAATAAGGAGTCCTAATATAATCTAAATTTCAGCCTTTGTTGTCTTTACGGTCAAGTCAACTCCCATCCTCCATTCTACCAAATTAAGGCGTGTAGTTAACTAATTTTTCCTCTTTTAATTCTTCTATAGACTTTAAACTTTTTTGCATCACCTTATAGTTATTAAAATAAACTATTTCCCTATGTTATATACTGAAATTTTACAAAATTATAACTAGGAATGTATTCAAAAGCAGTTTCAAGTCATTTTTTTTCAAAAAAAATTCAGTAGTTTAACTACTCACAAAATGTTAAAAAATTGGTTGTTAACTAATTATCAAACCTCAAGAACTTTAAAGGTAAATTTAAACCACATAACACTTCTAGAATGGCAATAATTGCCTTGGTGCAATTAACCCAAATGTTTAATGTTATTCTTACACTAAAAGACTAGATTATTCATATGATTAAGTTGCTCACATGCTAGCCATAAAGTATCAAATGAAACCTACCTTTCAATATGATCAGACAATCTAGCAAAGGTGTGCCACGACCAAAATATTTAAAGCTATCATTAGTATGGCATTAAAAATCAAATAATGAAACAGCCCCCACCTGGTTAAGTCTATCCTTTTCTTCCGAATAGCCAATTCTAACCGTAATGGTGTGGAAACAAGTACATCACAATGACACTTTGATAAATCAGCATTCCTTATGAGGTCCTTAGTCATTAGTAACACACGTAATTTACTTCTGTAAGCCATTCTTTTGCACTCTCTGGTTGTCTGTGCAGCCAACTCTCGAGTGGGACATAATATAACAGCTCTAATCCCAGTATTCAAACGATGCTGTTTGTTCAGGTGGTTTGTCAGAGAGACTTAAAATTGAAAATTCTGGATGAATAGCTAAATGATAACTCTCGTACCTTGAGTTTCATTATCATGGGGCAAACAAATGCCAAAGTCTTCCCTGATCCAGTAGGAGCACAAGCAAAACATTCTCGGCCCTAAGATAAATGATCGGGAGCTTAGTTTAAAAAGAATTAGCTAAACAACTCACCTCTTTGTGAGTTTTGACAATGTGGAACTAGCTAAATGTGTGGTTAAATCTTATTATGCATCAATAGGTAAACGGAAAGAGAGGATGAATGCAGAAGCATAAACAATAAAATGTAACAAACATGAAGACCATACCGATAAGAGGACTGGAATCGCCTGCCTTTGGATTGGGGTTGGCTCTTGAAATCCAAGTTCTGTAAAATTGTTTAGTAAATATAACTCACACCTGTATCTGTGAAAAAGAACAGTTCTTATTTCCAAGGATTAGGGAATTACAGTGAAAAGTTTAGCAAGATTAATGGAAGAAACATAATATAATTCTGATATGCAGCTTAACATGAACGGAAGTAAACAAAGCACCTCTCATGACATTGAACAAGGGACAAGACATTGGAAAAACATTCAATCTATCTCAAGATAACCAATATGGTATACAGTCCCAAAAAAACTGCATTACAACCATTTACGATGAATGCAGAAGACCTCTACAAATGAAAGAAACTGTAACTGCTATCACAATATCAATGGCATCAACAATGTTTGAGTTATATATATTACTTGAATGGGATCAGGAAAAAGGCAAGCTTTTGCAACAACTTTGATCTTACCTCAGACATTAGAAAAGAGTTTTGAGTAAAAAAAAAAGCCTAATTTTACTATTGAAGAAAAGGAACAAACAAATTGAGATTTGGCAACTCAAAATCAAACCGCGGCATCAACATGTCAAGGAAGCAGAGAAACCTACCTCGAATTCAATTCTGCAAAACTTTGAAGTGGAGTAGGAACATTACTACCCGACACATGGATGTTATACTTCTTCCTTAAAAGTGCATCTTCCTATCCTCATAAGTAAAAGAAAAAATAGAAATCAGAAAAGAAGGAAAATAAAAGGATAACCAGAAAGTTGAGGCAAAAACTGTAAAATCATGAAGTGGACAGAAATAATAACAACCTCCAGTTTTTTGTTTAATTCCTTTTTCCCACTCAACGTTTCATCGTTTTGTTCTTGTTCATTCTTTTCATCAGTTGCTACACCCGGTGAATTTGAGCTCTTAAATACGCTAAACCCCTCCACAGTATCTGTTCGAGTATATTGTTTATCAACAAAGTCAAAGGATTCAGTTAAAACCAAAACAGAATCAAAATCAAAATAAGTGTAAACCCACAAACCAATTACCCGAGCAAGTTATATTTTTTCGCTTCCTCCTCACATTGGAGACTCTTGCTTCCACTGGTTCAGGAATTACACTTTCAATCAAGTTCGTGTCATTCACTGAAACTGTACGATTACTTTCTTTTTTCTCCTGATTAAAAGAAAACATCAACAAAAAACCCAGAAGTTTTCAGTTGAGAGAACTCCAAGAAAAATATAGAGAGAAAATACTAAGATATTAAGAGTACCTTAAAACGGGAAATATCGTTAGCGAATTTCTTCTTATCGAAATTGATGCCAGCAAAAAGAAAGGAAGTATCTTTCTCCATAGCTCAAGGCAACCAACGAAAAGGATTATTGTTGACCTGAACTTGCTATAGTTGCAGTGAACTCCCAGTATGATAATTTTACTTAAAAGACACAATTACCAGAGATGGCGGTGACTAGCAGAGGCACGAGAAGGGCTTATGAAGGGTTTTAGTTGCCCGAATATATTTTAAGGAATTTTTGAAATATTGTTAACTTTAACTTTTAAATTTAATTTAAATTAATATTTTATTACAATTAGTTTAAATCAAAGTTAATTAATTTAGTCATATTTAAGAGCTAAATTAAATTATTATGATTGGCTTACGTGTAATATTTATATTACCTATATTTCAGTATTATTATTAAAATTTTAAAAATATAAAAATTTAATTTTTAATTTTTAATTTTTAAAAACTATTTAAATTATAAGAGAGTTTCATATTTTTTATCCTTATTTTAATAAATACGATCACCATTTGTCAGGTTTTCACTAAATCCTTAGGTTGTTTTTAATCATTGTAAACGAATTATATCTCAGATTGAAAAATTGGGATTCATCAACCAAAGATAGATGCATTCAAAACAAGCATGACATGCAAAAGGATGAGGCTAAAATAACATATGCTTGGAAGCCTCTCATTCTGAAATGTATAGAGATTTGGAAATCAACAGGAATAATTTTTTAAATAAAAAGCTACTGGGAACTTAAGAAAGATGGATATCATATAATCAAGGATAAATGTGTTATGGACATAAAAACATGTAATTAATTGGCACGAAGAGCCTGTTTGGTTGAGCTTTTATCAGTAGAGCTTTTCTGAGAAGAGCTTTTTTTAAAATCCAGTTGGTTGTTTGACTGTCAATTAAAAAAATAGCTTTTTAAAAAGAGTTCCATACAGTAAACTGTTTGACAACATAAAAATAAAAGCACTTTTATTAATTTTAACTTTATTTTACTTTCATAGCAGATCATCTTATACTATAGGAATCTTACCACATTATCACTGTTATGACAACAGAACACAAGAAAAAAGCAGCAGTACTTATGCTGCTGTTTCATCATCCTGAAAACAGAGTGCATGAAAATTTAAAAAAAACTGGAAAGGAAGAAACAGGGCATACAACAATTTTTTATTCAAATTTGTCAAACTGAAATCAAATTATGCACCATTAAATATAAAGAACATTGAAGCTTGGCCCAAGTACTTGAAGAAAAAGGCATGCAAAAGGATTTGGCAAAAGGATTTATGGAATGCCTGTACCACAGGATGTAGGCATGCAAAATGAAATCGCTCATTTGGTAGATTCTTTTTCAAAAGAAAAGTAGCATCTATAATCAACAAGCAAGCATCAATGCATGCATTCATAAATGATAATCATATACTAGATCAGAACAAATACCAAGCTATATGTCATTTTGTAGGAAAACATATAATTGAACTACAAATAATTGAAGCAGTAACAACGATGTTGAAGAGGACATAAAGCCTTGTTGACGGACATAGGCATTTAGATCAGTTAAACTTCTATCTGTTTCTGTTAGTAAACCCTCAGATGTTGGAACAGGGTCAGTTTGTAGGCAGCTATTCTCCACGTGTTTCTGCAAGGTACTCCTAGCTGTTGCAAATAGCATTTCAGGTAAATCACACAATTATAAAATAATAGATAAAAGTTCCCAAAAGGCTCTCATTGTTGGACCCCAAACCTGTTATTTATTTTTTAGGCATGTTTTTAAATTTTTGACGTCTTATTAGATTAGTCTTTGGAATTGAATTATGCTAAGGTTAGAATTAAATCAAAGTTTGGTTAAGGTATTAAATTGTGGCCTAAAGTATGATTAATTGGATTAAATGAAAGAAGAGGATAATATTGGAAGACCCCTTAGGTCTTAGAATTATTAGGCTTAAGTTGAAGGCCATTAGGGTCATTTTGCAAGCATTAGTAAGAATAGAAATTAGAAAAGTAAAAAGAAAATATGAAAGAGGAAGAGGAGAAGAGTGTGTCGTGGGTTTAGAGGGGAAGAAGAGGAAAGCTTAAGTTTTAGGGTTTGTGGAGATTTGAAGAAATCTGAAGCATCATCAAGTAAGTATTGTATTCTTTGTTCTTAAATGGTTGATTGAACCTTGTTTAGTGATGATTAGAACTGAAAATAGAGATTGTTTGCGTATGGGAAGAAACTGGAGAATGTTGATGTGCGGTAATGTCGTTTTTGGCTAGGGTTGATGATTTTGTTGTGTTTGTGCATGAGTTTGGGTTGAAATGAGTCTAGAAATGATGTAGGAGTGATGATCTAAGGTTAAGGTAAGTTATGCTTGAGTTATGGGAAGATTTGTCGAGTGTCTGCAGAAAATCTAGGTTCGGGGTATTTCTGTGTTCGCACATCGAGACATGCTCAAGAACACGTCACGACGTGTTGATGCAAATTCGTCATGTCGTGCGTTGCGATGCGCCCGAGTGTTCGTCACGACATGTGTGCCATTTCTCGTAGCAGCGAGCGCCTACATTGCGACGTGCGCCAGCCTCTCGTTGCGACTAGGGGCCAGTTTTCCAGCAAAGTATTTTAGTATTTTGGGGAGTATGGATTATTATTTGATTGAGCTTGGTTTGTTATAGGAAACGAAGAAGATCCGATCCAACAGCAAGAGGAAGGACAACACTGAACTTGGATTATCGGAAGACTATAGGTGGGTAATATGTTTATAGTTATTGTGTGATTGGGCAAATTCTTGCCTATGGGTGCATATGTGTTTATGTTATGCATTGATTTAATATGTTTAAGAATGAATTGTTATAAGATCATACATTCTGCTTATGTTATGCCTTAAAGAATTCATGGCATTTTGT
>JAOQMR010000008.1:31294171-31307227 GCA_027563865.1 Erythroxylum pelleterianum | reverse complement strand
GACCTGATTCTTGAGGCATCGGATTCGTAGAATATTTAATTTCATTTTATCAAAAATTGGGAATTTTTGGACGGGAAATTGACGAGTATCTGGGAAATGGTTATTTGATCACTGTTTTATTGATTTTTGGACCTATAGAGGTCCGAATTGAGTACTGTCAGTGCCGTTAGATTTCTAATTTTTATACAAATTTTTATGATGGAAAATATTAGATTTGGGCCGGGAATATCGTGAATATGCATTGTGCACCGTTGAAGTAGTACATGTGCATTCTGAAATAGTTCTGATTGAACAAATGATAATGTTTATATACTGTCACTGTTATAGAGGAACTTTTGGAGCGTCAATCCTCCAGTGTTCCTGAAACTTCCAGGTATCTAGATGGTTCATTCACTTATTATATGTGTACTGTGGAGAATAATGGAGGGATTAGGATTGTGATTGTTTATGACTGGATTCCGGACAGGTGGTCCGATGAATTAGGGAGAACTGACATAGAAGTGTATCTGGTTGGGATTCTATGAACTGAATTGCTTTTACTGTATGAAATGGTACTATATGAATGGCTTGTACTGTTTCTGCTCAAATGTGATTAGTAGATGTGCTATATGAACATAAATTGTTTGTGATTACTGTGATATTGTGATTAACTGCTTGAAGTGTTCTGGATGTGCACATTGTGCATTACTTGTTACACTGTACTGCATTTCATTGCCTTTACTGGGGTAAACTGTTTTATACTGACTGTTAATTGGGCATATGCATTGTATCCATCAATACATAAACTGATAATAACAACAGTTGTGACCAGAGTCGCCACTGATACTGATACTAATACTAAAAAAGAGCTTCGTGCTAGAAGGGAGTTCTACTCCCTAAACGCGTCCACTGAATACTGTTATACTGATACTGAAAAAGAGCCTCGAGCTCAGAGGGAGTCTTACTCCCTAGACGCGTCCACTGAATACTGTTCACTGTTAATGCGCTCGGTCACAACTCTGTAATAAAATGGGAAAGCGTCACATGTGCATTGCATAAATGCTTGCCTGCATACTGTAAATGGAAAAAGGCATGAATGCCTTATAAAATAATTATCTGCTTATATCTATTAACTGAGGTGGTATTTTGTTTTTTTTAACTGTGTTATGCCTGTAATGTGCTTATATGATGTAGGAATTGGGCGAACCATCGATGATGGTTCCTCGCTGAGTTTGCAAAAACTCGCCAAAATTTTGCATCTATTTTTCAGGTCTTGAAGAATACCCTGTTTGACACGGAAGTATGTCTACTGTAGGCAAGTAAAGGATAGAGGTCGGGATCAGTTTGCGTCTGCATTAGTGTCCAGTAGAATTGTATTCCAAAATGATAATTTGTATTTATAATGGGCCAATGTGGTTCTGTTAATTGTACATTAAATGGTTTTTGTAAATTCTTGTTGACTGTTTGTAATGACTGAAACTGATTGTATTAACTGAAAATGTTTAGTTATGCACGTGGGTGCAAATTGTCTACTGTTTTCCGCGCACATGAGTGTAATGAAAAAGTAAATGGCTTTGATGGAATGAATCTTTGAAAGCAAAAAGTTTTTAGTGAGTTCTGCTGACTGATGTAGTATGTCACCCTCACGGGGCACGGACTCGGATATCACCAATGATGTTTGGTTTGGGTCACGTGGGAGTGGGGTGTTACATAGATCCTAGAGTGATAGGTTTAATGCCAACGCCTCAACAGGTCAACTTACTCACTTTCTCAATTTGAAGGTTAATCATTAATGGTGTGGTTTCATTATCAGTTTATGCCCTTGTAGCCAATCAATTGGATGCAATTTGATGTATGACATTATTATTTAATTAATAAAAAGGCATTTTTTATCTTTTTGTATTAAGTTAACTACATTTGATATTTTAATATTAAAGGTAAAATCTTGGAATAATTACTGTGTAATTGAAATTATGAAGAGACCATAATTATGAGATTCAATTTACATTTACATATTGTTCCTAAATGTTCCTAGTTGCAGTTGCATCAAGATAGGATATTATTGAAACAGTAAAATTAGCACACATTATGTTTCTTTCTTATGAAGAAAGTAATTGATCTCATAAATTAAAGCATGGAAATACTTAAACTAATGCGTGGGTGGTTATTAAAGAAGGAGTCACTGAACTGACCCAACTATGAGAATCCCGGATGGAATATTACTTATGTATCTATGAATTTTCTCATAATGATGGTTGTATAATTAATCCTTAGACTTGAGGTTACCAAGGTATCTTGTACAGGAATTACTATATTTTGATGCTACATATGAACCGTCTTAAGATAATTCAATCGATAGCAATTGGATGCAGTATGAATCATATAAAGATAGTTGAGTAAGTCAATAAAGGATCCATCACTCTAAAGTAATAGGAGAGAATGTTCTACTATTCTTGATTAGTAGTGATTTAAGGAATTCTCTGGCTAGAGTGAATTGACATTTGAAAAGAATTTTTCAAATATCAATTATAAATCAATTACTAATTAGCTCGAACGAACATGATTCGATGAAAAGAGTAGACACTGTATCCATACTCTGTCCAGTTGGAACATTGGATTACAAAATGAATATCCTGATATTTGGGTGGTCATGACATATTGTTAGACGACAATCTTGATCTGTGATTATAAATTGTTTAATTAGAGAATTAAAGATGAATTAAAATGAGTTTAATTTATTTGATTCTAATTGTGAATTAGAATTAGAATCTTTAATCATTGTCAATATATTAGGAACCTAATGGGCCATACATTAAAGAGTAGCTAGTGAAAGAAAAATCAGTTGTAATTAAGTTGGACTTAATTATAAAGTTTGAGAAACATAAGGGATCAAATATGAAATGTTTGCTTTTATTAAAATTAAGTTAATTATAATTTAAAATTAAATTATTTATCAAATAAATAATTAGAATCAAGCAAAGGTTTTGAATAATTTCTTTCATAATTAGATTATGTTTGAAATTATAAATATAATAAGGTTATATTATTTTGACGAGACCAAATTTTTTTTAATTTTTAAATCCCTCAATTAAATATTAAGTATATGTTAGGAACGTAATAGTTGCCTTCCATTATTTAAGAATAAAACCATAATTATGTTTATTGCTTAGCTTGTTGAGTAAACTCAAGGCCACTTTAACCCAAATATATTTTATCTTAAATTAATAGGTCCTACTTAACTAAATTTGTATGAATTGGATGAGCAAACTCATGATCGTATGAATTTAAAGATAGGGTTAGGAATAATATAAATGATATATTGTGGCAAAGAGTTATCACGTAACGGTTTTAGGAGACACATGAGATATGATCAATAATGATGTTATATACCTAATTTAAATTTAGTTAGTTTGTTGAGCAAACTTAAGATCAATAATTTTTGAATGGGATCCTAGGCCACTAAGAAATTATTTAGTAATTTCTCAATTTGAAAGTGAGGGCTATTATTTTGACAAAAAAAAGTGGAAGTAATCAAATAATTTTAAAGTCCTTATTTTATTTTATTTTGGATATAAACTAAAACTAGCTCCTTTTATGTTCTTCGATTATCAAATTAGAAGATAAGTACCAACCTGATGTTGAGGAGCATTGTGGAAGCTAACAAGCTGACTGGACCTAACTTTTAGGACTAGTTTCGAAACTTAAGAATAGTTCTCAGGCAAGAAAAGAAACTGTGCATTCTAGACACTCCTACTCCACCAGTACCTAGTTCAGATGCAACTAATAAAGTTTGGAAGAGGTATCAACGTTATATTGACGTCATTGAGCAAGCCACATGTGTAATGTTGGCAAACATGCCTCCCGAGCTTCAGAGGCAGCATGAGAACATGGATGCACCTACTATGATTGTGCATGTCAAGGAGTTGTTTGGTGCAAAAAGTAAGGTGGAGAGATATCAATTCTCTAAGATGTTACTTCAATATAAGATGGTAGAAAAATCTTCAGTCAACCTGCACATGCTGAAGATGATTGGGTATATTAAAAAATTAGACCAATAAGGTATTGTCATGGACTATAAGTTGAGCATTAATTTGGTGCTGCAGTCTCCTAGTTCAAACTTTTCATAATTCGTCATTTGCCAAACAGAAGGACTCACAGCACTCATTTGCCAAGCACACACATTCAGAAATATCACAACTCATATACCATAAATTCACATTCATGAACTAAACATTAATATTCAATGCTCATGTAAACAATGATGACATACTTAAGCAAAGTACATAATGTAAATATACTTCAATATGTTGTACATATACCATAAATTCACCTCAAAAGTCAAACACTGATATTCAACACTCATTGATACAAATTATCAATATAATTGCACATCATTACAATTCATCATTACAACCAATAACAATGCTCATCAATACCAATTATTAATGTTGTCATATTGTATTTCTTATTTATGATTGTTAAGCTTCCTTTATGTGTTAAGCATGTACATTTTCTGTGGGTGTGGATAACGGATGTTGTGGATATCCAAATGTTTCAAAATGTGGATGCTCGAAGGTATCAAACTTTGGATACCCGAAGGTATTGAATTGTTGACACCGGTGGTGTCAAATTGTAGCAGCTGCACTGTAACCCTATAGGCATTCCTATCTATCCACAACCAAGACAATAGAGCAGGCATTATAACATTTCCTTTAACCATTTGCCAATTTCACAATTAATATATTGACAAGCTATATGATATACATTTCAAGTCATAAAATCTATATTTGCGTTCATACATGCAATTCATAGTTTACCACCATTAGAAGGGTATCAAAATCACTCTCATATAATCATACTATACATATATGAGTAATGAATACGCATAAAAATCATTTATGTACATGTAAAAATATTTTTGAATGCTAATCTTATATTCTAATATTCAGTCTCCCAATTCACATATGGTAATTCCCATTTCATCTATTTCTAGGTGTTTGAAAATTTTCATACACATTCATAAAGGTTCGGATAAGATGCGGTAGAAATCGAAAACAAAAACAAAGTCACAGTCATGATAGACACTTTCTCTATTCATACCACTACTTGTTCCTTAATATTCATATACAAAACTTTAGAATTAGGTTTCTAGGTCTTCTAGAAATTTCTCCCTCTGTGTCTCTCGTTTCTATAGCACTAACAATCAGGTCATTTGGACTTCTAACTCATGAGAGATAGACCAAATATCACAAGCTGCTCCAAAACAGGGGCAATATCAGGTCCCCATTTTCGATCTCAATTTCTCATGTCATAGAGCCAGAATTACGTCAAAGTATCTTCTAGAGATGTTTAGCTCTATGTCTTAGGTTTCATATACAACTAAAATTACACAATTTGGAGGTCTGTATGCTGAGTTATGACTCAAACAAATCCTAGATAGAATTTCACCTCACAATACTTTTTTGTCATATTCAACCAATTCTATGCAAGATAACACCAAAACATCATCCCAGTAACCATTCCAAATCCAAATGAATCTTTTTACACATTCAAAATGTACACAAATACAGAAATTAACTAAGTGAAGTCCCAAACCTTAAAATTGGCAAAGTACTTCTTCTATTGCTTTTCCTTCCCTTCCTCTTTGAATTTGCTTGAATCACCACGTGAAAAATAACGGGATGAAGAAGGTGAAACGGAGAGGAGAAAAATTTGAAGTAAATCCATCAAAGTATTGTCCATCTTCCCTCTCCATATGCCTTTTTATGAGTTTTATAGTCTTAGACACATGTTTCAATCTCATTGGACCACGTGTTACAATTCTATTAGACCGTGTGTTACAATTATATTGACCCATGTGTTACAATTCTATTAGATCATGTGTTAAAATTATATTGAATCATGTTTTACAATTCTATTGGATCAAGTGTTACAATTCTATTTGACACACTTGCTTTAATTTTATTGGTCCATGCGTTGACTTTAGGAAAATTGCATATTAGTCCTTCTTCTTTCTTTAATTCCAAAATTTGCCTATAATCTTATCAATTAATTTCATTCCCCTATGTCTTAATTTTCTAATGGCATAAATTGTTTAATTGGAGAAATAAATCTCCTTCTCCCACATTTATTTAATACATTCAATTTTTAATTTTTTTAAAAAAACTTTAATTGTAATTTTTATTTTTAATTTAAAATAAATTAAATATTTGGATTACTAATAATAATTGTACATTAAATAAATCTTAAAATAATTTATTTTTAATTAAATTTATTTTAATCTTTATATAATAGTTATTAATTCATTGTTAATAAAAATTATTTTATTTTTAAAATAAACCATTTAAAAATTATTATTTGTAGACTAATATTTATTGTAAACATACTTTAGTTATTTATATATTTTCAAATATTTTTAAATTTAGTTATATTTATTAATAATTATCAAATTAATTTTATAAATTAACAAAATTTTAAATTAAATTAAGTTATTAATAATTTTTAGTAATAATTAATTTTAATTAATTAACTATATAATATTAAATTAAATTATTTAAATTCTTATTACTAATTAATATATTAAATAATATATATTTAATTGATAGTAAATTAGATAATATATATTTTGTTTCAGGTTTCATTTTTAGTTGGATATTTCTTCATTGCGAATTCTTGTTGTAAAGTGTAATAGTTAAAGAGTTAAGGATCTTTATTATTTTTATTAGATATTTTGATGTAATTATTATTTATTATATGAAGAAATTGTTATATTTTAAATACTTTGTATTGTTCTTAATCTTATATTTGTACGATGATTAAATGATCTTTTTTCATATTAATTGTGATTATAAATTATATGTGAAAATTATTGTTAATAAAACTAAATAAATTTTTCTTATTTTAAAATTTTAATATTATGATTTTTAGAGAGATGATTGATGTAAAATTATAAAGTATACAACAAAATATACTAATAGATTTTTTTGTAATTTAAAAAAATTAGGGGCTATTTCATATATTTAAAAAATTATCTAAAATAATACCTAAAATTAACCGATACCAATACAGTACTATACCAAAACTCAATCTGATACCAAGTTAGTTACGATATTTATAAAATTGAATACGTAAGAATTACTCAATTTTCACGTGACAACAATTAAAGTTTACTTATACTGTAATAAAAATCTTGAAACTGAATTACTAAATTGAAATATATAAATATTTTAAAAAATAAAAACACATAAGAGATGTATTTATACCTTTTATGAGAAAATATTGAAATTCCCATCCGACGTCTCCAATCGAATCGTGTAGCTCGTCTGGACCAATTAGCAAATTTTTTTAGTTGGATGGACCTTGAAGCTGTTGTCGTGCATTCCAAAGATGCTGATGAATAACATAGATAAGATCGAATATGCCATTTTGCTTGCCCATATGATTCCGTCTGTTGCCTGAACAAGAGTGTCAAGTGAACACCCAAAACCCCGACTCTCTCGCCCAATCAAGCTTATTATCCTCGTTTCCCTTCAAGTAGAGGTACTAAATTTAGCTTCTTGCCACTGCTTTTACATGATTATGTCTATTAATCGAAATGCATAGCTTCTTTATACCTCTTGTGAATTGCAGCAGACAGACAAAGTATCTGCTGAGTTAGCACCCATGGAACTTTAGGGTATTCATTTTAGTTTTTGTCGGATTAGGATTTACCTCGTCTTACACATTTCAACTGCTCTGTTGTTTACTGGACTGCTACTTCTGATATGATTTCCACCTCGTTGTTATGCTTGAAGGCCTACTTGGAAGCAGATTAAGATATATGCTTTTGTTTTCATACTTGGTTTCAGACACATTTCTAATAGAATCTGACATAAATTCTTGTGTTAAAGTTGAAGCTAAGTTACGGACCGCTCTAGACGCCAGTTTCTGACCACTTACAATCTTTCAGGTCTTTGTGCGCATTAATCAAAATCATCATCATCAATATGGCACATTTACTTTCAACCTCTTGCTCTTTAAAGTTACCTTATGGGCAAAGATCGTCCACTCAATCGTTCAGTCAATGCCTCACAACATGTCCTGCTCTTTTCACCTTGCAATCTTCGAGTACTCCTGCTACAAGGATAGTCACGCAAGGAAGCATACTGCAGAAAAAGCCTGTTGTCTGTGCAACCTTTGTAAGCCAAGAAGCCCCATCCCAAACTAGCTCTGGTTCCCACCAGTTCTCTTGTGAACCATCAAAGTCACAGCGGGTCATGGTTATTGGTGGAGATGGCTATTGTGGTTGGGCCACTGCCCTCCATTTATCCAAGAAAGGTTATGAGGTTGCAATTGTTGACAGTCTCATTCGCCGTATGTTTGACCATCAGCTTGGTCTAGATTCCTTGACACCCATTGCTTCCATTCACAATCGTCTTCGATGTTGGAAATCACTTACTGGAAAAACCATTGGGCTCTATATTGGTGATATTTGCGACTTTGAATTCTTATCAGAAGCCTTCAAGTCCTTTGAACCTGACGCTGTAGTCCATTTCGGGGAACAACGCTCTGCCCCTTATTCAATGATTGATCGGACAAGAGCTGTATTTACACAACAGAACAATGTAATTGGAACACTCAATGTTCTCTTTGCTATCAAGGAATTCAGAGAGCAATGCCATCTTGTAAAGCTTGGGACAATGGGAGAATATGGAACCCCAAATATTGATATTGAGGAAGGCTATATTACAATAACTCACAATGGGAGAACAGATACTTTGCCTTATCCCAAACAAGCAAGTTCTTTCTACCATCTTAGTAAGGTCCATGACTCAAATAATATAGCGTTCACTTGCAAGGCTTGGGGAATCAGAGCTACTGATCTGAACCAAGGAGTGGTTTATGGAGTGAGGACGGATGAAACAGAGATGCATGAAGAGCTTTGCAACAGGTTTGATTATGATGGAGTATTTGGAACTGCTTTAAATCGTTTTTGTGTCCAGGCTGCTGTTGGCCATCCACTCACTGTATATGGAAAGGGAGGCCAGGTAAATTCTTCTAATTCTTAATTTGCTGTACTACCTTATATTCAATTGTTTTTTCTTACCAGCTTAGTGTAAAACAGAAACGTTGATGTGTTGGATAAAGGTGCATATTCGTTACGACTAGAACATCCTTACTATTGAGAAAGTCTGAACCCTGGAAAGAAAGGAAGTTGTTACATGTGCTTATGATTGTATGACTTTTTTCTGAAAAGCTCAAGGCTCATCTAAATGAGTCACAATTTCTTTTTAAGGGTTTTGTGTTGTTTTGCCCGCATCATGGTGTTAAGTTCTTTACCATAATATATGTTGTTCCGTATGATTGCTATTTATGGTTGTGAACCTATAGTTACAATGATCCTAGATGTGGGAGCTTCATTCAAACTCTTCCATTTTAAATGATTCAGACAAGGGGCTACCTTGATATAAGAGATACAGTTCGGTGTGTTGAACTTGCCATTGCAAATCCAGCACAGCCTGGGGAGTTTCGGGTCTTCAATCAATTCACCGAGCAATTTTCTGTTAATGAACTTGCTTCACTTGTAACTAAAGTGGGGGAGAAGCTTGCCCTTGATGTGAAAACCATTTCGGTGCCAAACCCAAGAGTAGAGGCAGAAGAGCACTATTACAACGCCAAGCACACTAAGCTCATTGAATTAGGACTGGAACCTCACCTGCTCTCGGATTCCCTTCTTGACTCCTTGCTCAATTTTGCAATAAAGTTCAAGGGTCGGGTTGACTTTAAGCAAATAATGCCCAATGTTTCTTGGAAGAAAATCGGTGTCAAGCCAAAGACTGTTGCAGCCTAATCAAAGTGGACATTATGTACTTGCAAACATGAGAATGAAAGATCTGATCGTGTTACATCTCCTTTTTTATTTTTTATTTCCTTTTTTGGTAGTTTGCTGAAGTTACTGAGCTTTTATGTGGTATGTAAATTATTCTTCACTTCCATCTCCAGGAGTCTTTTTAAAGATTTTATGATCATATTTGAAAGAAACAGATGGCGTTTACTTAATTTACAGATTTAAGGTATAAGAATGACCTCCGTGAACATTTCACGATTGCTGTTATTTCATTATGTTGTATCACGAATTCGCCATCAGGTAGTTGCCTTTAACTTGAATGTATAAAATTCAAATGATGAAATTTAATGTCTCATGAGATGCCTATGGACAAAGTTCAATTGATGCAATTTAACTTGTCCTATTTTGTTCGTATCAAATAAGATAACGATTTGTTTCAATGGAATGGACATGGAAAAAAGTCCAGAAGGTATAATCGAAATTTCTTGAAACTATAGAATAACTTCAAATGCATGCTAATTGTTTGACTTTTTGCCCGCTGTTTTACTTTAACCAGTATTAAAATTCAATGAAAGATCTATTTTAATATGGTAGAATTAAGTGACGAAGAACAAGCCATCGGGACCTGTCTTAGTAAGCATATCAGACAGCTAGTCTAATACAGTCAAGATTTGTATTGTCAGTGACCCAACATTATTCAAAAGTATTAATGAATTCGCTTTGCCTAAAATGGATGTTGTAGTTTCCTTGGTAAAATTAAGCATTTCCGGCAAAAAGTGATGATTCACACTTAAGCATGGAATCGATATGGCACGTGGTAAAACTTTTGAGGTCCGTCACTGAAATAGATGAGCTGCACAAGTTGTAACCCCAGACACTCAACCAAGTAGCTCAACTCCAAATCGATAGAGTCGTGTGTCAATCAAAACTCAGAATCGCGAACGAACGGAATGCCCTGCCAAAGGTAACTTGACCAAGCTATTATCTGGTTTAAAATCTTCCCTTAAGAAGTCCAGTACAACTGAAGATAATTCATCCTGATGACGGATATACTCATGATCAGCTCCTTCAATGATGTGTAGTTTATGATTATTTATAAACTTTGCAAATTGGAAAGCATCTTCAACTGGTACAATCTTATCCCTGGATCCATGAACAGTCAACACTCTGAAAATACAGGCATCAAAATGACTGCAAGATTATATAACCCTTAAATATGCCCAACAAACAACAACAAAGACAACAAGGGTTTTCACAATATATTTGGAAAAGCAAGTCAGTTAGGATCAATGACCAGTTCATAATGTTTGATAGCAACAAGAAAGCTTAACAGAAATTAGAGAGCAATTTGGAGAGGGAGAATTATGTTATTTACCAAAATTAGTTACAATCGTTATTCCCAAGTGGACCCAGCTACATGGCCAGCCTTTGGTGACCACTAGTGGCCATCATTTCAAATAATGAAAATTTTATTTTATTAAAATATCACTTTTTACTATTTATGGTAGGGATGGCCACTAATGGCCACCAAAATTGGCCACAAAGCTTTTTCCTAGTTACAATTAGATGATATACTACATCTACACAATTTTGCTTATATGGTTAAATATAAAAGGCATGATTTTTAAATATCACAAAAGATAAATGAAATAGAGTAGTTGGCAGTTTCTAACCTGCATTCCTGGTGGATTAATAAGCATGATGCATGCACATTAGTAGTTAAACGGTCCATCAAACTTTCTTCGGTCACGCGATACTCAATCTCTCCTGAAGAGAAATACTACAAAGTTATCCAGATTTTAGGTCAATCTAGGTGGAAAGCAATAAAAGGTTAGGTCAAGTTTGCAGCTTCCTGACACAATCAAAATAGCATCTAAAACTTGATGATATTTAACTTTGATATGCAAATTTATTGAAATTTTAGAAGAACAGAATCTAATACTATCACCCTTACCCTTTCTATTTTTAACATCAATATATCCTTCTTGCTTGATTCTTTTTAGGAAGTCCTTGCCAAGCCGACCCTCAATTCCTCTTTTGAGGTTAAACCGGCCAGAAATGTTAACTACATTATGAACATCATTGTACTTTGAAGTATATAAAAGCACCACATTCCCTCCTGCAACAAACACTGTTTTATCAGATAACACTGCAAGACCGACAAATTCTTACTGGTATTAGTTGTATAAGATAGAATGTAGACAAGTTCAAGTGTTCTCTTTCAAACATCTCCAGACTTGGAGTCTTGTTTCATTGGTATGCTTAAAATAAGAAATGTACCTTTACTGTGACCGATTACAGCAATTATGACACGTTTCTTCCCTCGAAAGTATTGGACTACTGATCGTAAATCATCAGCTTCTCTACGGTAGTTTCCATACTGAAATGAGCCTTCACTTTCCCTAGAAGACGGAGCATCGTAGCAATATAAGGATCACGAGAAATGAATCCACATTGCTCCCATTCGCAATGAGCGAAAGGTGATGGTAATTCTGGTTATAGAACAGTTTCCATTTTAGATCCTATCATAACTCGCACAAGTAACTGATTACACCATATGCAGAACGCATCGCCGATTTCTTTAGACAATTCCAGAAGATGTAATTTAGATTATCACTGTTTTAACCTAAAAGGAAAAATGGAGTACCCATTTCCAGCAAAATCAAAGCGAAAGGAACTAATTCCTTCTTTCTCTAAAGCAGCAGCGATATTCACCATGGGAATGCGTTCCTAAACACAGAAACACAAAAAATTGACTGCAAGTCGATTGCAAACCCATGAAAGAAAAGATGGAAAGACTAAGAAAACAAAAATGACCTTCCAAGATTGAAATCCATGGCAGAGGATAACAAGCTCCGCAGAACCAGTATCATGCAGCAGACCGAGCAGTTTCTCACCATGATCGTTCTCTATAATTACCTTCCTTTGTTGGGAAACTACAAGAGAAAGTATTGAAAACTCGGGAAAGGGTAACAACTAACAGAATCAGTCAAAGAGAAAAGAAGTGGAGAGGCATCACACACAAGCAAAATGAATAGATGTTATTAAGAGTCACCTGAGTGGTGAGGCGGTAGTTGGGAAGCTGCTGTAGGCCTAGACATGAATGAGAATCCAATCTGCGTAGAGGCAAGAGCTTAGGCTTAAATCGCAAGCGGACGTTGTTTCCTTTGATTTGGAGGTAAAAGTTAGGGATGGCAACGGGGCGGGTATGGGGCGGGTATGTCATCCCCGTACCCGCCCAGTGGACCCCC
>JAOQMR010000008.1:31274164-31286286 GCA_027563865.1 Erythroxylum pelleterianum | reverse complement strand
CGGTCGTGCTAAGCCCAAGCCCAGACTGGAGCGGCCTGTAATTTCTTATATAAGGTACTACTTTGCTATGATACAGGTACGACTTTCGAGAACCCTAGTATTCTTTATTCCTAGCCACCAAAACCCTCAGAAAAAGACTAACTTGAGCGTCGGAGGGGCCTACCGGTGTGCCTTATTGTTTTTCAGGTATCTCTAAGCCAAAGTCAACCAATCTCATGAATCCAAGCAGCAGCATCCTGCCCCACGAGAATCAGACAGAACTACATAATTTGTGCAAAGTCTTAAAGTTAGATTGAAATGTTTCCCTACTGAAAAATAATCTGTTATTTTTTGTACAACGTTTTGGATAATGAAAAATAGTTAATACTGCTCGTGGTCAGATTGGTATTTTGGTACCCATCTTCTGTAACATTTTCATTTATTTATTTCATCTTTATTTAGATTAATGTATCAAAATTGCGTGGTCCATGCGTTGAAGGCGGTCTTAAGATTACATTTATTTTATAATGTAAAGACGAAGTTTAAATTGTCCGGTTAAGTGATTACCCAATAACCCTTTCTTTTTAGTCCATCGATTTCTTATTCATTTCATGTTTATTCAAACTGTACTTGAATTGTCCGTCCCATCCCTTATCATCAAATTCCATCTTTCACAAGGTGGTAAAACTAATATGGAAAGAAATTCAGAATGCTTTAGTGATTTTTCTCATTCATGTCGGATTATTCAGAATCGCAGGGAACGAGAACAAAGAAAAGAAGGGAATATAACAACAAAAGGGTAATATTCGATGTTTCACCAATGCCTTTTTAGGTACCGGCTACAACTGAATCTCCTAGATGACACAATCTCAAGAAATTCATACCCAAGAGCCTCAGCAGTCATGCCATCGTCTCGAACACTCAACCTTGGTTCTGGGGTGGCTATATGCACATAAAAATTTAAGGATAACTTTGCCTAGGTCCTACTGAGAGATTTTATGCTAGGATCCAACAGGGGCCACGCCTTTGGCTTTGGCTTTGGCTGCGGCACTAGCTGCTGCCGCCGCCGCAGCTGCTGCAGCTGCAGCTGGATTGGGAGTTGAAGGTGGAACAGGGTTGGACTTTGAACTGCCCTGTGTTGCAACAACCTGTTGATGCTGTTGCTGCTGCTGCGGAAGTTGAGAGTTAACCTGGGCAAGCAGGGTCTTAATCTGGCTGCCTGAAAGCGTTTCATGTTCAAGCAAAGCACTAGCAAGTGCATGAAGCTCCCTGCTGTGGGTTGTAAGGATGGTTTTTGCATTGTTATAAGCCCTTTCAAGGAAATGTTTCACTTCTTTTTCGATAAGAAGCCTAGTCTCTGTACTCATGCTTTTTCCATTATCATCATAGTTATGGGTAACAACCCCAACTTCTTTACTCATCCCATACTTGGTAACCATTGCTCTGGCAAGACTGGTAGCTTGTTGCAGATCGGAAGATGCCCCTGAGGTAACTTCACTTTCTCCAAAGATGAGCTCTTCTGCCACACGCCCCCCCATGCAAACATCAAGTCTAGCAAGCATTTGCTTGCGCGATATGCTTGTCTCATCCTTATCCGGCAATTGGGCAACCATGCCAAGAGACATACCTCTTGGGACTATTGTCGCCTTGTGAACTGGAAGAGCACCATCTGTATGAATGGCCACCAGGGCATGCCCTCCTTCATGAAAAGCTGTCAGCTTTCTTGACTCATCAGATATTACAGCCGACTTACGTTCACTACCCATCATGATCTTGTCCTTTGCATACTCCAAGTCAGTCATTGTCACTGCTTTAGCACCATCCATGGCCGCCTTGAGAGCAGCGATGTTGACTAGATTTGCAAGATCAGCACCAGAGAAGCCAGGTGTCCCTCTAGCTATAATCATCAAATCAACATCCTCTGCCTTCAAAACCTGAAATGCCAAAGTCAGTAGCAACACATTTTAGTTTTGTTACGGCAAATATAACCTTAAAACAGAGCTTTAGAGTTTGTCAAACCAATAAGGCCTATCTACCCATTTGGCCACCAAAAGAGCTGGTCTTCCTTTATTCCTATTCCTTTAATAGAAAATGGATACCTTTGACATGTGGGATTCCAAAATCTGTCTCCTTCCTTCTACATCTGGATTTGGAACAACAATGTGACGATCAAAGCGTCCTGGCCTCACCAGTGCCTTGTCCAGAGACTCAGGGAAATTTGTTGCTGCAATCACTATGATCCCTTCATTTTGCTTAAAGCCATCCAATTCAACAAGTAACTGATTCAAAGTCATTTTCATGTACTGCTGATCCTTAGGGTTACGGCGGCCCCCTATGGCATCTATCTCATCTATAAATATGATACACGGTGACCTCTTCTTTCCAGCAGAAAATAGATCTCTCACCCTCCTAGCTCCAACTCCAACAAACATCTCCTCAAACTCGCTGCCACTGCATGAGAAAAAAGGAACGCCAGCTTCTCCAGCAATAGCCCTAGCCAACATAGTCTTTCCAGTTCCAGGGGGGCCAACAAGTAAAACACCTTTGGGGAGCTTCCCACCAAGACGAGTAAATCGCTGTTATGAGGAAAAGTGGGCAGTTATATTACAAAGGGTATAATTAAACTACTAGCAAGTAATAGGTGTGCAGGTTGGATAAACAGTAATATTAAAAAGGATTACAAGGATCTACCTTTGGATCTCGGAGATAATGAACAATTTCTTCCAGCTCAGCTTTTGCCTCATCAACACCCTTAACATCACTAAATTTGGTGTTCGATTCCATGCTAGGTTGAACTTCCTCGTGAAAACCAAGTCCTGGCTTATAGAAAACGACAAATCAAGCAAGAAGTTTAATATCTAGTATGCACTAGCACCACCTAGTACAAGCAACTCAAGTGTCATACATATACCTTTGCTAAGACCCCTATCTTCAATCAGTGCTCCTACACCAGATATCAAAAGAAAAGCAAGTGCAATGGTGCGAATTGTGCGCCACAGTTGTTCTTTAAAGTGTCCTCCTTCTGTAGCCACCATATGAATAGGTGCACTAGCAGTTCCAAGAATTCCATCTTTTGTAGATTTTCCCACATTCCTTAAAGCTGAAAGTCCACCTACTATCTCTTCTTCCTTTGCTGAATTACTAATACCTACAAATTCAGAAACTTTAGGGAAAGCTCAAACTGATTCACTTAAAAGCAAGAATAAAAAATTATGCCCCACGAGGAAGAGGCAATGAAAACCTGTCTATTTTGGAAGGTCAAGATTAAGAGAGATTCAAATCAAAACCAATTTATACTCTTTAATACTTAGGAGTGTGAATAATTCATTATTTCCTGGATAATATCCATGAATCATCAGTTATAACTGCATGAGTATGACCACCCAACCACGCCCTTGTGAGTAAAGACCCTCTTAACAGTAACATGTTGACTTGTCAAAATCAGTCTTAAAATAACCAAGAACAAGGCTCAATCAAAATAAATAACAATATATATATATATAGGACAAGGAATTTCAATGCCAACCTCTTTGCAATGTCTTGAGCAGCTCACTCTCATCCAGCCTGTCAACCCTCACTAGCGCCTTAACATATTCTGCAAGTGCTGAAGGATTAGAATGCAGGGATGGTTGATTTTCAAACATTCTTATCACTGCTTCAGGATCATTTCGATGGTAAAGCTCCTTCAAATGTGCAACCTCACTGGCTTCATCAGCATCACGCACTTTGCGAGCTAAGTTACCAACATAGCTCGAATAAAACCTCCTTTCAGTATTAAAAAGCTTATACCCTGCCAAATCATTAAAAAGGAAAAAAAATCTAAGTTCAGAGATATGCAAAAGAAACCTCCAGACTTCGGTATCTATCCCGTACGTAATCACTAGATTAAAACACAAAGAAAGATAATCAGTCGTATTCTCAACTAAGTTAGGTTTCCCAATTTAAGATGCAATGCCAATTGAGTGGTAAAAAAAGTTAGTCCTATATAAGATCGGCAACAGAAGGGATAGGAAGGAAAAATCAGTTGCGATTCATGATACAAATGTCAACTGGTGGAAAAAATGAAATTAGTCCCATAACATAACAACACAAATGAAAAAGGAGGGACGAGAAGTTCAGTAGCCACTGATAACATACATCCACCATATATGAAACAATTAACTGGAAAGTATACGACTGTTACAAAGCATGCAGAGAATTCTCATGTACTTTATATTAGTTGTGAAGGAATGAAGACTAAGAAGCAGTTACCCTTTCCAAGAATGATTTAAAGGAAAATTTGAAGAGAGTTAACAATGCGAAGAACTAGAGGCTGAAGGTTGCTTATCACAGTACTTAGGACCATCATCTATCAAAGAATCAAAATATCAATGAAGCAAACTCGAGAAGTTCAGTTGCCACTGATAACATACCTGCACCATTTGTGAAACAATTAACTGGAAAGTAAGTTCTGGCAAGAAAATTCTTGTTTTGAAGCAAATCCAACTGATGCCTTGAAACCTGGAGCAAGGAAAAGAAAATAAAATACAATATCACTAATTGAATCATATAAATATAAATATAGTGATTGCACAGCATGCATATGCAGACATGAATGTTCAAATGAAAATGAGTTGGCAAACATTTAGATATAGTATACTGTTAGCTTGGGGAACTGAAAGACTAGGAATTATGCACACAAGAAGACACTAAGATTTTAAAATACAAATTTTCTTCCTCGGTTATCCACGTGGGATGGATAAAGCACATTCACATCTTCATAGAAAGAAAGAGAACTATTAGTATCACACTAATTGGTTTCTACATCTTTCTTTTATTATTTATTCTAATTTTAGCATTAAGATCTGAATCCTTCTAACTTACAACAGTTTCACGACGACTTTTGTTTGAGTCACACAGATATGCAGCAAAAGGAGTATAAAATTCAACAATCATGATCATGATGAATTGATTTTACAAACTCTGACAAAACTGGACAGCCTTAAGACTAGTACTCAAATGTGTTCTGTAGCTCACAGAACATAGTCGACTAAGAACCTATATTAGATGGGGAAGATGAAAAGATGTAAGATGAAGGGGCTAACACTAATAAGCAGCAAGAATATCAAAGTAACCAGTAGCAACCATAATTCAAAGGCACGCTGAAGATTGACGAAACCAACCTACTTTGTTAAGAAAACTTATATGAGATGTACAAATGCACATTAGGCCTAAAACACAAACACAATTTGATGTAGTGTCGGAAGGAAAAACAAAGATAAGTAGAATAGAATAGGTTATAATTGATGTATATTGTAGCTGGAACTTGAAAATAGGGCTTAGGGTTTGTAGAAAAACCTCTAAAAGCATAAAATTTGTTTGATTGATAAAAGACATACCTAAAATTCAAGCATAGGCAGCCTATTTATACTAGTATAGGACCTAATCCAACTCCTAATAGGAAAAGAAAATACTAATTAAAAAGTAATATGCTAATCCGATGATAACTAGGAATCCATATAACTTAAGAAATACTAAATAGTAAGAAATCCAATATTAACTAGGAAAACTAAACTAACTGCTCCTGCATCACAATTGATGATATTTACAAAACAACATGTGTCAAAGTATCTGATTGATAAATTCAGTTTGGCCATCTGTTTGTGGATAACAAGTGCTAGATTACTTTAATTTAGTCCCCATCTTTATCCACAAAGTCCTCCAAAAGTGTCCCATAAACTTCACATCCCTATCGGTAACAATTGAACTTGGTACGCCATGTAGTCTCACCACTTTCTTGAAAAACAAATCAACAATATGTGTAGCATAGCAAGTCTTGAAAAATGGAATAAAATGGACCATCTTTGAAAACCAATCCACCACAACAAATATAGAATCAAATCCCTTGCTGTCTTTGGAAGTCCCAAGACAAAATCCATGCTCAAATGAACCCAAGGGGCCTCCGGTATCGGCAAAGGAGTGTATAGACCCGTATTTTGTGAAGTTCCCTTGCCAAATTGACAAGCTGAACAAAATTTCACCAATCTTTCCACATCTCTATACATACTTGGCCAATAATAACGATCAACTATCATTGCCAATGTCTTGTCTCTACCAAAATGTCCTCCTAACCCGTTACCATGAAGTTCTCGCACAATGTGTTCTCTCATAGAACCTATTGGAATACACAATTGATTGCCTTTAAAAATATAACCATCATGCAACCTATATGGCAACAAATCTGCCCCTGTTGGTCCCTTCAAATCCTCAAAAATCAGTTTGAAATATGGATCTGTTTAATACTGATTTTTGAGTTCTTCAAATCTTATAACTTGAGTACTCATCACTGCCAAAAGTGAAGATCGCCTGCTCAATGCATTAGCCACTTTGTTGCATTCACCTGTCTTGTATTTCAAAGAAAAGTTGAATTGATTAAGAAAAGAACTCCATCTAATATGGCATCCATTCAACTTTTTCTTAGAATTCAAGTAGCGTAGAGCTTGATGGTCAGAATAAACCACAAACTCCCTATAAGCCAAGTAGTGTCTCCAATGATCAATAGCTCTCACCAAAGCATAAAACTCCAAATCATAAGTGGAATATCTTCGCTTAGTATCACATAACTTCTCGCAAAAAAAATCTATGAGCCTCCCTTCTTGGCTTAGAACAACCCCAATTCCAACATGTGAAGCATCACATTCAACAACAAATAACTTCTCAAAGTCCAGTAGTGCAAGAATAGGTGCTTCCATCATCAAAGTTTTAATTCTTTCAAAGGCTTTTTGTGCTGAATTAGACCATTCAAAGCTATCTTTCTTCAAACATTCAATTATAGGACTCATTACAGCACTAAAATTCCTTATGAACCTCCTATAGAAAGAGGCCAAACCATGAAAATTTCAAACATCTTTGATGCTTTGAGGTCCTGGCCATTCCGTGATGGCTCGAACTAAACCATGAAAACTTCGAACATCTTTGATGCTTTGAGGTCCTGGCCATTCCGTGATGGCTCCAACTTTCTCAAAATCTGGTTGTATCCCTTCAGCTGAAACAACAAACCCCAAAAACACAACTTCATCACATAAGAATGTGCACTTCTTCAAATTTATAACAAGCATCTCCTTACGCAGCACCTCCAAAACTTGCTGCAAATGAACCAAGTGCTCTTCCTTGCTTCGACTATAGATTAAAATGTCATCGAAGTAAACAACTACAAAAGAGTTCAAGAATGGCTTAAGTACTTCACTTATGGTTCTCATAAACGTACTAGGTGCATTAGAAAGACCAAACGCCATCACCAACCACTCAAAAAGTCCGTCCAGTGTTTTAAAAGTTGTCTTCCATTCATCTCCAAGCCTCAATCTGATTTGATGGTACCCACTCTTCAAATCAATCTTTGAAAACACTTTAGAACCACCTAGTTGATCAAGCATATCATCCAAACGAGGAATAGGAAATATGTGCTTGATAGTTATTTTGTTGATAGCACGATTGTCAACATACATTCTCCAAGAACCATCCTTTTTTGGAGCAAGTAGAGCTGGACAAGCACAAGGACTTTTACTTTCTCGCACCAGTCCCTTACTAAGCAATTCACGAACCTGTTTTTGTATCTCGGCACGTTGCATAGGTGGCATTCTATATGCTGGCAAATTAGGTAGAGGTGCTCCATGCACCAAATCAATAGCATGTTGAATGCTTCTTATGGGCCGTAAACTTGGAGGCAAATCATTGCTGCTCAGCTTTTTGAATTCCTTCAACAATTGCTAGATTTCAGGAGGTTGTTGAATCAAATTTCTGGCTTTGTCATCCTTCACAGCCTTACTAACCAAAGCATACACCACCTCTGGCTCTTCACATTATGATTCAAACCTTTCAGCTACTATAGATCCACTAACCTTGCCACCTTTTGAAGATTTAGAAGTCTCTTTGGCTTCTTCCTTTAAAGGGTGTAAGGTGAAAGTCTTGTTGCCTTTACGAAAAGTGTAAGTGTTTGGTTTAGTGAGGTGTTCCATGTCATGGTCATACAACCAAGGCCTGCCCACAAGAATATGGCCAACATCCATAGGCACAACATCACACAAAGCTTCATCATCTAGATTTGAACCCATAGTAAATTTGACTAAGCATCAATAAGTGATTGGAATCTCATGATCTTTCTTAAGCCAACCAATCTTGTAAGGATGAGGATGCCTTTCAGTGGTAAGTTTAAGCTTTTCTATTGCTTCTTTTGAAATAACATTCTCCATGCTACCACCATCAATAACTAGATTGCACACCTTACCTCCACAATTAACATGGGTTCAAAATATGCTACGATGTCTCCACTCTTCCCTTTTGCACTTGTTAGTGGTTCTCATTACTCGTCGAACCACTAAAGATTCTCCTTGAGCTAGGTACACATCTATATCCTCACTTTCTTCCATGCCATCATCATACACAGGGTCTGACACGTCCTCCTCTTCTTCTTCTAATTCAGCAAGGTTCACCCTTTGCTTCGGACAAGCATAAGAAGCATGACCCTTTTCTCCACAAGTAAAACACCGAATCTGTGAGCTGCTGCCAACTTTAAAATTATTAGGATTAGAGGTGTTTGATGCTCCAAACTTCACCAAAGCCTTCCCTTTTGCAATGTTGCCCATATTTCCTCCATTAGCTCGGTTCATGTTGGCAGTCTCGCGACTATTTCTGGGCGCTGATTAACCTATTTTTTCATTGCAAATAGCTCCGACACTCCTCTGAACATCTCCATCAATTCTTCCAAACAAAGGCTTTCTAGAACCATACCTCCAGATTCGTTTTTCTGTCATTAAGGCATGTTGCCTTGCTTCCTCAAGGTTAAACAATCGAACTACTCCCATCTCATCCCTAATTGACTGATTCAAACCTGCTAGATATCGAGAGGTCAATTGTTCGTTAGTTTCATTCAACCCCACTCGAATTGAGAGGTGGTTAAACTCAGTCGTGTATTCCTCCGCACTTGAGTTCCTTTGTCTCAACGAATGGAACTTTTCATACAATTCCATTAAGTAATCAGCCGGTAAAAATTGCTTGCGCAACTTCGCTTTCATGTGTTCCCAAGTGCTAATTTTAGGCTTGCCTTGTCGTGTACGCTGCTCCTCAACTCGCTTCCACCATTGAAATGCAATGCTCTTCAATTTAAGCTTAACAAACAACACTTTTCTAGCTTCATCCATAAGTTTCCATTCAAACTAAGTCTCTAAACTCGCCTCCCAAACCAAATAGTCTTCCACATGCATCTTTCCATGAAAATCAGCAACTTCAATTCTAATTCCACCACCATTCAATTCAAGGGCATGGACTAAACTCTCTTCCAATCCACCTCTTACTGCATTGTTTGCGGGTCCAACTGCATGAAAGTGGTTGTCATCCACTAAATCTTCAATTTCATCCTCAAGACTATCTTCCGGTACATCCGAAGGGTCGGGGGTTCCGGAATCTCCATTCGGCCTGCCACTAGTTCCCGCCGCTGCTGCAAATCTTGCACAGCTCGTGACAAGTCTGCAATCACACGTCTCAACTCAGCCATCTCTCCTTGGTTATCTTGATTTCCACATCCACGTGTTCTACCACGTCCAACGATAGCTAAGCAATCAAAATCTAAGGATCTAACTTGCTCTGATACCAATTTGACGTAGTGTGAGAAGGAAAAACAAAGATAAGTAGAATAGAATAGGCTATAATTGATGTAGATTGTAGCTGGAACTTGAAACAGGGCTTAGGGTTTGTAGAAAAACCTCTAAAAGTATAAAATTTGTTTGATTGATAAAAGACATACCTAAAATTTAAGCATAGGCAGCCTATTTATACTAGTATAGGACCTAATCCAACACCTTATAGGAAAAGGCAATACTAATTAAAAAGTAAAATGCTAATCCGATGATAACTAGGAATCCAAATAACTTAAGAAATACTAAATAGTAAGAAATCCAATATTAACTAGGAAAACTAAACTAACTGCTCCTGCATCACAATTGATGATATTTACAAAACAACATGTGTCAAAGTATCTTATTTCATCGGGAAGATAGATCCACATCTGTTTATAGATTGGACAGAAACTATGGAGAACTATTTTGATTGGTAAATGTCAAAGGAATGAAAGGTCTAATTTGCAAAGATGAAAGTAACCATACACACTAACGTTTGTTCAAAAATAGTTAAGGATAGGCTATGAAAAACAGGCCAGCCAGCAATTATTGAACAGGAAAAGATGAAACAACAGTTAAAAAGAAAAATACCAGGCTTCCCAATATCAAGATGACCTCCAAGATCAACTTATATCACTTTAACAAGGAATTACGACTGTTACAAAGTATAAAGTGAAGTCTGATGTGCTTTATATTAGTTGTGAAGGAATGAAGACTAAGAAACAGTTACTCCTTGCAAGAATGATTTTTAAAAAAATTTGAAGAGAGTTAACCATGCAAAGAAGTAGAAGCTGAAGGTTGCTTATCGCAGTATTTAGGACCATCATCTATCAAAGAATCAAAATATCAATGAGATGATTCTAGCATAAAAGAAACTCCTAAAGTTTATAAGCCAACAACAATTAACCTTCCCACATAACAAGGTAATCTATACACTAAAGGAGAGAGAGCCACGGAAATAAGTGCTTTAAATGTTATTATGCATATGACTGCCCAGTAAATGTTTACATATGGAAAACAACGAAAAGAAGAAAGAATATTCTGGTTATGAATTCCATAGAAGTGTGAGGCTTTCTTGTCTACTTTTAAATTTTTTGGAGTGATTACTAAACAACAGATGTGATTCCTAGTTCCTTACGAAGTCTAGATATGATTTCTAGTAATATGAAGCTTGCAATCTTTATATAATCTATTTTGCCTTATTAGTTGGTATCAAGCCTAGATATGTTATAGTTTATTTAAGGCTTATTTTTAGCCTAAGATCGTATTACTATTCCAATTTCAATTAGTGTGGAACCTGCCCTCTAGTCATGCAGCATTAATTTCAAGTTATTAAAATTTGAAAAACCCAAACTTTTGCCTTAGTTCTTCATCGTCATAGAGCACTAGTCACCTGAAACACATATTTTAGCCCCAAACATACGACTTGAATCACAGTGCAGCAGACAAACACCAAATCCAATATAACATCTTTAAAAGATATCAAGCCACAGAGAACCTCTCTCCTGACAAACAAATAAAAGAAAACTTTACTAATGGCAGCAGATAGTTGCAGAATATTGCAAATAAAAACAACCTTTTGAACTAGACCCAATACGGTTTTAGCCTCATACTAATGATTAAATTTCTTTTCTTAGCAAAAGAATAAGAATCAATTCCTTATCCAAAACCCTAATTTCTCCCGCATACTGTTTTGACCTCTTACTGAAACTACTGAGCTTTCAAAAAAAAACGCCTAAGACAAGTATTTTGTGATAATGAGAAGAAAGTCACAACTGAATACCGAGTGGTTTCAAGTTAAGAAACAAAAAATCTGGAAAACGTTATTACAAGAAAACAAAAAAGAAGCAAAAGCATGGAACCCAAAGAAATTGAACTTTAGGGTTTTATATATCCCCAAATAACCAATCTTTATATCGGGCAAACAAACTATAAAAACAGAACGGAGACAACGAAGGGAAAGAATCATAGTGACGAAATAGATGGGAGGAGAATTGAGAAATCAGAAGGCCAAGAAGGGAGAAGAGTATGTACCTGTGTTATTAGACGCCTCCAAGCCATGGCCTGTTAAGAGTCTTTTAACTCTCGCTCGTTGTTTTCCTTATCTTTCTCTATCTATACAAATTATTCACTCCGAAGAATTCAGTGCGGTGTGCCTTCGAGGAGGTGTTTGGTTAGCGACAAAACGTAGGAAATGTGCGCGTGAGAGACGGACAAGTAGGCTTAAGAAGAAAGGAAAGGAAAGGAAAGGAAAGGGTGGTGGACATGAAAGATTGGGGAGGGACGTCAGATTAATTCTACTAATTAAAAAAAATTATAAAGATACAAATACAGTAAAACCTATGTAAATGAATATTGTTGGACAAGAAAAATTATTATCTTATATAGAGTTATTAATTTATCGATAAATGAATATTTTATTAATTTATAGAATAATTTTTATTTTGTACATTATATTTGTCTAATTAAACAATTAAATTTTTTTCGTAACTA
>JAOQMR010000008.1:31253841-31273154 GCA_027563865.1 Erythroxylum pelleterianum | reverse complement strand
TATGTTCATCGCAATATTTCCGTCGCTATACTTAACCGCGCAATTTTCGCACCAAAATTAGCAACGGGTTGATATTCTGTCGCAATTGTAACAAATACCGACGGAATAATACCGTCGGTGAACCATTTGTCCACGACCCATTTACCGACCGAATTTTGAATTTCGTCCGTATTTGCCAACGGAAGTATGTTCATCGCAATATTTCCGTCGCTATACTTTACCGCACAATTTTCGCACCAAAATTAGCAACGGTTTGATATTCCGTCAAAAATGTTATGCCTTTCACCGACGGATTAGGCTTGACCGTCGCAATTCACATTCGTCTAAGTTTCCGTCGGTATAATTCCGTCAGTATTTAACAATTTTCTTGTAGTGTTATCCCGAATATGTTTAATCTTATGATAGTGGGTTCTACTTAACTAAATTTCATGATCACATGAATTTACAGACAAGGTTAGGAATAACATATAAGATATGTTTTGGTAAGAGTTTTCACCTAACAGATCTAGGAGTCATATGGGATGTGAGTGATAAAGTTGTTAACTACCTAATTTAAGTGTAGTTGGTTTGTTGAGCAAACTTAAGTTCAACTATATTTGAATGGGATTCTAGCCTACTAGACAGATTAGAGTAATCTTTCAGAATAGTAGTGAGGGCTGTTATTTCGAATAAAATAGTGGGAGTAACCAAATGCATGATTAAAGTCCTAATCTTATTTGGTAGTCATGGCATATAATTGATTACTTGTTTTCTTACATTTATTTTATTCTTAGTGGAATCTACCTTATTTAGTATAGTTGATACTAAGTTAGTGAACCTAAGTTCTTAGACATAGGATATGTTTGAGAAGTGTTCTCAAAAGTTAGAAAAGAAAATTGTATGCCCAATATGCAAATTTGTTATAATCTTTGTTGAGGATTTGGTGTTAAAGTTTTTAAGATATGTCAAAATCTTATGGACGACAAGATGTATTGACATTTTGAGTTGACTAATGTCTAATAAACTTTAATGACAACATGTAAGATGTATGTCAACACCATGATAACAAGATGCAAGAGATTGTATAAAGTAGAATTAAAAGGTATAGTACCTTGTTGAAGTTGTTCCACTTAATTTAGCCTACTAAAAGCATAATTGTGGACTACAATTAAATGCTTTGTTATAGAATGATAATAGTTATCATTAGAAGAAATGATTGCATGATTTTTCTTGCCTATATGTGATATGATAAAGATCATATGTATTTCTAATTCATGCTTATGAGTATTTGATACTGAATTTAGATTCAGCATTATTGCAATGTTCAATGCATAGTTAGAAATAGATTGTTTTTTTAGAAATGTTAGAAATAGATTGTTAAGTAAAAGCAGTTGATCCAATTTTATACAAAGAGTTTGTAAGTGTTGGATCAAAGGAGACTTGTACTCAACATAAATGGCAAGAATAAAAAGTTAGATAACCGAGACAATCCTTTTATGTCATGTTGGTTAAATTAACAAAACGAGAATCACATATTTACATATAAGGATATGTGTATCCTTTTGATTATGAATTATATGGAACTTGTGAAACTTGTATAGTTGAAGAATAACCAAATCAACCTTTGGTGAAAGGATGATGATGGTGTTGAATTGTTAAATCTTTTACATGTGATGTATTGGATGGAATAACAATTCATAAAAGGATAATATTATATTTCATTATATTACTAATGACTTATGTGATATAATCATATGTATTAAATGAAATGTTGATTTAAAATTTTGAAAAGTTCAAATTGATTAAATCTAAGTAAAAATAAAGCATTGAGAATGCTAAAGCACTTCAATGAGATCGTTGTGATAAGTTTTAAATTTTCTGTTATCTATAGGGAATGAGATTCTTTAGTGAATTCCTTCACAACTAAATCCACAAGGGTATGGATTTATGTAAGGAGTTACATACAATATGAGATATTGTAGGATGCAACATTATTTCTTCTATAGCGATGCCTGGTATAATAACTTAGCTTCTATAGTTCCAGTTGAATCAATTAGCAAGATTTCATATTAGATATGAAACTCTAAGTCTTTGAAAGGGTCAAAGTTAATGATTCAAGGATTCAATGCCTAGTTGAAGCATATATATAATCCATTAACTTTAAAACTAAAATAGGTAATAAAGGGATATAAGATATCTAAAAGGTTGGATATAATCTTACAGAACTATTCAACAAATTGTTTGATTCAATGTATACTTATAGGAGAATGGTTTTCAAGATAAGTTGTGGGAGTAAGAAGGAATTTAAAAGGTTCGAATCTCATGACTATACATCTAATTGGAACTAATGCCTTTAATGATACATTTGATGTATAGTTGAAAGGCTACGAGACATTGAAAGATTTACTTTTATGATGAATTCAAAGAGTATGCTTTGGAGATGAATGTGAATTATTATCATGTTTACAAGAAGGTTAGTGGGAGTATAGTTATCCTCTTCAGTGGGAGTATATGAAGACATATTGCTCACAGAGAACAATAGTTATAATTTTCAATTGTTGAATACGTAATTGTTTAAGAACAACTCTTGTCAGATATGAAAAGGTAACAAATTAATTATGGGAATTAGATCTATAGAGATAGATTGGACGTTGCTAACTTATTCTAAGTCCAAGTACATAGATAATGTACTAAAGATGTTTAGTATTTGAGATATCAGATACCTATGAAGTATCACAGATATCCATTACTCTATGTATGAGTTGATATAGAGTTCAAGATGATAAGAATATAACTTTAGAAGTAAATCCTAATTATGGTTTATTTACTTAGAACAATATCATTTGGGGTTGTAAAGGTTCCAATGTAGCAATGGTTGTTAACTGAGCCATAATACAAATGATTAATTGGATCAACAAATTCTTTAATGAACTTGGTAGAGTTTCCTTGCATTGTTCAAGACAGTAATGTACTGCAAAATATTAGAGTTATTGGGTATGAATAAGGAGCTAATGTCTCATCAAAGATCCAAGAATGTGTTTAGGCAAATGATCATAATTATGATGATAATTAAGATAGGAGTTGTAAGACTTAAGCAAGTGCTCACTATAGAGAATCGTGTAGAATTCTCTCATTAAGCCAGTAGTAGAACAATCGTCATATAGCGATATGGTATAAGATACTTAAGCAATTGGCTTAGTGCAAGTAGGAGATTGTTGGTTTATTCCCTACAGCCAATCGCTTTAGTTGTAGTTTAGTGACAAATTATTTAAAAGGCATTCTTTATCTTATACATGTTTAGATGTATATGATAAATTCCATGGGATAATTATACATTGCAAATGAAATTATAATGGTATTATAATTATGAGATTCATATTGCATTTATGTATTATTCCTAAATGTTCCTAGTCATTGTTCTATTAAGATTGGACATTAATAGAACGTAAAAAGACTAACACACGTTTTACTTTTTCTTATGAAGGAAGTAGTTGATCTCATAGGCTAAAGTATAGAGATAGTTAAACAAACGTGTGGATACTTACTAGAGAACAAGTTCATTGAACAGAATCGATATGAGAAATCCATTTGGAACATTACTTGCATGTCTATAGAATTCTCATTGTGATGATTGTATAAGTGATCCTTTAACTTGAGGTCATCAAAGTTATCTTGTATGGGGATTGTTATGTTTTGATACTACTTATGATCTATTTTATCACAGGTCGTTAAATCGGTAGTCATTGGATGTAACATAAATTATATGGAGATAATTGAATGATCAAGATAGGATTCATCACCCTAAAGTAATCAGGGAGAATATTTCGTTGTTCTCAATTAGTATTAATTCAAGAAATCCTTGGCTAAGGTGAAATGACGTTTTGTAAATAGTTTGCAAATGTTATTAATTGAATTGATAGCTAATGGCAGAGAACTAATAAGATTAGACTTGAATTGGAGTAGACATTTATTCCATGCCCTATGCCTAATCGAAACATTGTCTGAGGAAAGGATTGAATTATACAGAAAAATTATGCATGGAAAGGTTAGTCAAAACTACTTTGACATTCCTGAATATTTAGGTGGTCATGATGCGTTACTAGACGTCAATCTTGATCTATGATTATAAATTATTTAATTGAAGAATTAAAGATAAATTAAAAAGAGTTTTAATTTATCTAATTTTAATTATGAATTAAAATTAGATTTTATAGTCATTACCAACATATTTGAGAACCTAATGGGTCTCACATATAGAATGGGTTGAAGAGGGCAAAGTTAATTTAATCAAGTTGGACTTGATTGTAAAGTTTGAGAAACTTTATGATTAAATATGAGATATTTAATAAATAAGGATTAATATGAGATATTGAATCTTATATGGGCATAATTGGTATTTAATTAGAGTTACGTTTTAGTAATTTAATTAAAATAAATATTAATTTCAATTAAACTTTAATTAGAGCTATTTGTAACTCTAATTAAAGTTTAATTGAATTTAATATTTAATTTTAATTAAATTACTAAAGCGTCCAAAGCTTATTATAAATAGACTTGAGCTTTATAAAGCTAGCACTTCATGCTTAACCCTCTTTGTAAGAGTTACAGAGTTCTCTCAACCTGTTCTGTGGATACCGTTAAAGGCCGGACACTTGTGCGACTATGGTAGTTGAGACGGATTGGTTTCGGAAATAATTTGAGGGATGCAATAAGACAAAGATCAAGCTTTGAAATAAAGTACGAATTAAATTTCCGCTTTATTATGATTTGTGTTAATCATTTTATAGAATTAAATAGACTTTGATTTTCAGGAAATCAAAAGTCACGAAAAAGTTTTTTATTATTCCACTGCGGTCTGGATAAGATCTCAACCTGGTTTCCCAACAGCTGAGGAGTGCGGTGTTTTAGTTTTTATTTGTGGTTTTAATTGGTATTTTGTATATATTTGTTCGTAACATTTTTTTGTTATTTCTTGATCTTTTCATTTTTTGTTTGGTGTTTGTGTGAAAAAAAATAACATGGATAGAAGTAATTTCTTTTATAACTCTTATTCTCAATCCTATAACCAAGGTTGGATCAATCAACCTAACTTTGGTTATGGATGGGATAACCATCATAATTACTTATATGATAGTTTTCATGACACACAACAATTCCTATGTGGACCAAAAACTTCTTGTCACAACTCAGGTATATACTTAGATATATAATTATTTGTATGCAATTTGGTAAAATATTTATATAACAATATATAATACACACTAAACAGATGTATTGCTAAAATGATTCAACACTTCAATAAGGATAATCTTCTTTCTTATTCGTTTTTTTAAACTCTTCTTCTCTTCTCTTAACACAATAATAAATCGATATTTAAAAAATAATTTATGGACAACTTAGTAACATGCTTACTTATTAGATAATAGATACATAATAACTTACAACAAATAACTATTTCAAAATACATAAACAAATATTTTCAAATTATATTGTAGATATCTTCAATCTTCAATAAGTAGATCAATGTCTCCTATTAGTTCGAGGGAAGGAAAGAAAAACAATTGTAAGAGTAAGGATCACAAGTACTTTTTTTGTTAAAGAACATATTTTTAATTGAGAGATAAACCTTTTAAAACTTTAAAAAATCAATTTAAAAGGTTATTTTTAATGATGAGATATATGTACTAAATACCACGTGAATATTCATTTATTAGCTACAACAATAAAAACTAATATTTTGAACTAAATTACTAAGATCTTAAAATATTGATCATTTAATTAAAAATTTTAAAAGTTTAATTACGGAATAAAAAAAATTCAAAAGGTTAATCCCTTTATGATTCGTTATCCCTTTATGTATCTACCTTAACTTCTACCTTAACTCAAAAGTTAGGCCTTTCTTCAAAAAACAAAATTCATAGAACTTTGAGAAAAGTAGATAAACGTAACAACTAAATTGCGTCAATTGAATCACAGGCCACCTTACACCCTTAACAATCATGCCGAAGACTCCTAACATCAGTCATGACCGGTTGTCCGTCTATCAGGTTTTAATTCAAAATCATGGTTTATCTTCCGAAGCCCCACCATGAGCATATAAGTTCACATGCAGCTTAAGAATGCAGCAGAATTATTTCCCAGTGGAAGATTTTGAGACATTTCTTCCTAATTACAATTGCAGAAGACGTTGCTGATACTCTTATCATTAATGTAATGTCTAGCCTTGCCATGATGCTTGATCATGATCCATTTGCTGGCCATTACCTAACGGAGAATTTATGTGATTAATATTGATAAAATCTTTGTGAGGAAATGCTTTAAGACCCAAGAAGTCTCTTGTCAAGTTATTATTGCCACATCCATGTCGATTGCCAGTAGCAGGAACAACAGCCCTAGGTTCATTATCACCTATGCCAAACTGAGACTCTGCTGACTTTGAGAGATTAACCTCAAAAAGTGACCCAGTAAACCCACTTGCAGTAGCAGACAGATCATGAGAGCTCATCATTCCCTGGACAAGAGAATTAGAGCCTGTTCCAGATCCTACAGTAGCTACCTGATTCATGATACCAGCAGAGGACAATGTAGCTTTATTGTCAAAAGACGCCAACCCATGGGCAAGCCCGCTACTTCCTATCTCTTCACGTGAGGGCAAGCCGAAACCACAACCTGCAAGTGTGGACGAAGAACCAGATAATGTGGGACTGAACCCAGTTTCAGTCATGTGATGAGCTTGGTGGGGTTTAGGTGATGGAGAAGACTTGCTCATGACCACGCCCATCTGTGCGGCTTTCTGCAGCAGTGCAGTTGCAGACATGTGAGCTGAAGAAGAAGGGAGAGGTTTCTGGTATGAAGTATGTAGATGACTAGGGCTAGGGCTAGGTTTTTCAGGCTGTAAAAGTGACTTGTCTAGGCTATTAGTAAAGAGCTGAGACGAGGAGAGCTTGATTTGTGGTGTAACAGGACCAGCTTCCAATACGTTTGTACAAGTTAACCACTGGGGTATACCATCCGGTCCAGGATTAAAAAGATGGTGACTTTCTTGTTCGCTTTTAACAGATAGGGCATGCAAGTTAATTATATGAGAAGTTGAGGAACCATATTGTTGCTGATGGGAAGAGGGAAGAGGGTTTGCTTTGATTGCTTTGCCATTCTCTTCTGCTAAGGCATCGCAGAATGCCCTGTGAGTGATGAAACTATCCCTCCTGAAACCATAAAGACAAACACATACGAACAAAACTGTACACCCATCAAAATGCTGCAAATAGTGTTTAAAGTACCACACCATCTGTACATCTTTCTCTCATGTGTCAACTTTTTGTTTGTATTTTCTATCTTTCTTGTTCTTTCCATGGGGACAAAACCACAGTAGATTTAAGCATTAAAAGATTTTGCACTTTTTTAAGAGAATTTTTCAACTTAAAAAGAGTTACTTTCTCTGTCTGAACTTCACGAGGTTATGGCAACGTACCCGTCACGAGGTTATGGCAACGTAACTTATAAAATTATGTGAAACACAGGTTATTAATTATGTTTTTACAGAAGGAGCAGACGAGTAGCGCATTGTAGATTGTTAGAGCTACTAAAATAAACCTTGGAACTAAAAGGATAACAATAAGTCTAAACTACTTTGTTCCTGGAATGGGACTGGAATCTTTGGTTGTTGTTCGTACTTACCTAGAGAAAACGGTTCCACAATCACATCTATACTCTCTGGTGCCACAAATCTTGGAGTGAGCTTTCCAGTCAGATTGAACAGCATAACGCTTTGAGCACCTCTCACATTTCCACTTCTTCTCACCATGCTTTCTGGAAAAGTGCTTTTTGATCCCTGTAAGATCTCCGAGAGCTCTTGATGGATCGTGATGGGCACACGTAACTTCTGGGCACACGTATACTTTCCTCCTCACCTCTTTGTTTGTTCTTTGCTTCAACTTCCATGGCAGGTTATGCCCTCTTCTATGAAGTTGAAGGTTTTGATCTCTTTGGAACCCTTTGTTACAGATCTCACAGATGAATCTATTTGTCGCCAGTAGAGATTTAGGAGACAAAGCTATAACGTCTGCATCTGGATCTGATTGAAGTCCCAATAACAATATAATTAAGGTTATAAATATACAGGAAACTACTAAAAAAGTCCACTGAACATGGCTTTGCTTTTGCACCTGGGTTTCCGGGAAGACTTCTCTTCTTCTTTTGTACTGGTGGGGCTTGATTTGATGAAGCAAAGGATGGTTGTTGGTAAATGGTGGCAGTTTCGAACCTGTCACTGGCTGAAGAAGCACTTAGTTCTCCAGATGCAGAAGTCAAATTGGACATATTCTCTTCCATTATCAACTCTTTCATTCTCTTTCTCCACATTAAATTTCAGGGCTTTGTTCATTGACGATGACACAAACTACAAAATGAATTCATGAGGCCCAGCTCATTAACTTGTTATAACTGTACCACTGGGGTACAAATTGCTCTGGGATGAGTGAGTAAACCCTGATTTAGTAAGGTTAGTAAAGGTGGAAAGAGATGAAGGAAGCTAAAGTTTAGGTTCTCCTGAAAGTAGGTAAGTATTTCCTTGGCCAAGTCAGCTCCACAATACAACTTGCTTTCCGTCGGACTTCATAACCTTGAGAATTGAGAAGTATTCATAAGAATGAAGAACAATCAAAAGAAGAACAAGAAAAGTAAATCCAACTATGTGTGGAATAGCGCCAAACCTTAAAATCAACCACCCTTCTGTAACCTTGAACACCGCTGCTTAGAAAGTTGATCGCACCCGGGAAAAGATTCAACAAAAGCTAGCAAAATACATGAATATATAACAACTAAACTTGATCTAACACCAAGTCAATTATTATATGAATAGGTATAGACATGAGGAGAGAAAAAAGGAGGAGAGATAGTAAACAGATGTGAAGGAGAGATGATTTCTTTCAAGTCCTTTAGCCATCATCAAAAACCAAAACCCGAGCCAACAGGCTTATTCTGACGTGCATTTTCTTGTCTTTTTCTTTGTTCTCTTTCCAATCCTACAAAACATAATTATCTCCATAATTGCTAGCATAATTGTAATAAGAATTTACCCGTATTATAAAGTTAGAAAGTTTAAACCTTTATGTTTAGCCTCGCCAACTTTCCCTTCCCTCGAAAAGTAGCAGATTTAGTGAAAATGAGAGGAGAAAACTAATAATCAACACCCGAAATGGTTTTAAAAAAAGAAGAAGAAAGAAAGAAATGATAGGAAGTTTGATTACAGACTTTTAACAAGGATGGGTAAAAGAGTTAAAAAAGCAAAACCACTTTCCTCCCACTGCACTGAACATGATTGGTTCAGTGATTGAATTCTAGCTAGCAGACATGCTCATGGGAAGTAATTAATCTATATATATTTCTTCTTTCAGGTACTCTCATGAATTTGTTCCTGCCAATTCTCTGATGTGTAGTATTGTATAAGAAACAATCTGTAGTTTAAAAACACTAAACTTGTCAGGTCATGGATGGATTTTATTTTACTTGAAAAGGTGTCCCCAATGCTTTGCTGCCCAACCACCTATCATGAATTGCAATTTCCAGAGAGGGGGGGGGGTTCTGCTTGTGGGGATGGCTTGGCTTCATAAAATTGGGCATTTAGCATTAACGTTAGGACTAAAGTCATACACATCATAATTACCAACCATATGCAGCTTCATCAATCTGTAGATACCAAAAAGAAATATTATAATCCATTACTTCATGATGATATATATGTGTCAAGTGCTACTTCCATTTGACAATTCAAATCTTAAAAAGAGTTGCAAAAAAGGACTTAATTCTTGAAAGAAATCAACATAATCACAGCAGGGATAGATAATTAATGTAGGACTTTGAAGAATAGTTTGGGACGCAGGGACTATGTGGCACCACCATATATACAGGAAAACGCTACATACAATAGACCCCAATTTTGGTTTCTGGAGATATATTGTCGATATGTCTGTTAATGTACATGTTGACGGTGGTTTTTGTCTTCGGTTCCAAGGCACATAATGTATGTAAAAAGGTACTCCTCTGATTAACTTCCATTCGTCCCTTTCAGCTTTATCATTCATTATTATATATACCAATTCTTTTCCTCCATTCTGCTTCCAGCTCATCGTTCTCTTTATTCATTTTGTTTCTACTTTGAAAGCAACTTCGATCCGTGACTTAACAAATCCTCCTTTTCTTTTAACAATAGGCTAGCACAGCAAATGAAGTAAATTTTCAAACTTAAAAATTGATAGCAAGTACTATCAATCTTCTGCAAAATTGACTTGAGATTAGATGATATTATTTAATAATTAATGAGATGCGATATCAGATGGTTATGCTTACGTATATATATATAACTATATTTTTAATTATTCCTTAATTTATCAATTTTTAAGATTTGACTTCTCTTTTCTCCTTTTCTATATTGAACTTTTGATACATAAATTCAAAAGAAGTTATAAATGTTAACTGATTTTTTCTATTTAATTTCAGAGTTACAAATATTGTTAATTAGCTTGTACTTAATTAAATATATAGGTCCTTTTCTTTTCACTAGTTTTCCTCATTCTCTGTTGTGCATGCATATAGTATAGTTACATTAAGATCTCGCATGTAAAAGTAATATAACAATTTTTAATAGTTGACCAATTAATTCTTGACCGTTAAAAGTAACTAATTCATTATTGATCAATAGTGTAAAAGTTTGAAGATTGGTTGGAGGATCAAAAAGCTCTCCTTTATTTGATTACAGAGAATGTATATATATACAATTGTACATTAATATGTTAGCTTAAATCTTGTCCTGAAACCATGTCTTTCCTTTTTACATTCCTGAGTTTTAGCATGTGTTTGACTTTGATGGAATCCCTGAAATTGTGCTAGCTTGATAGGTGTGATCTGCACATCTGGAGGTTGTGATCATGGGCATATCGACTGCTTGCATTGATCTAGAGGTTCTGCGTCTGTTGGTGTGAATTGCTGGAGGTTCTGCGTCTGCTGGTGTGGACTGCTGCCAATACCCCCCCCCCCCCAAGCTAGAGGTATCAGTGAGAACTCGTAGCTTGCCTTTAAGGTCAGCAAAACGAGTGCTTGAAAGAGACTTGATGAAAATGTCTGCAAGTTGGTCATGAGTGGACACATGATAGACACGCAAGTGACCAGTGTTACATTGCTCCCACGCAAGTTGATAGTTACATTCGATGTGCTTGGTACAAGCCTTGAAGGCAGGATTATGGGCCAGATAGGGAGCACCCATATTGTCACACCAGATAGTTGTAGGAGAGTGTAAGAATTGTCCCAATTCAGTTAGAAGAGACTTTAGCCATAGATACTCAGCAGCCGCATTAGCCACAGCTCGATACTCAGCCTCCGTAGATGAAATAGCAACCGTGGGCTGTTTCTTGGGCGACCAAGCCACCAGATGTTTGCTTTAAAAGGCAGCAAAACCGCCTATTGATCTTCTATCGGTTTGATCTCCAGCCCAATCGGAACCAGTGAACAGTTAGAGCGTGGAGGACGTGGAACTAGGAACAATTAAAAGTCCTTGGCCAATGTTGCCAATGAGCATCAGTTGGACAGAACATAAATTGACTAAGTTGATTGATTGCAAAAGATAAATCTGGTCACGTAAGACAAGCATATTGTAATGCACCAATGGTTCTTCTGTAGATATAAGGATCAGATAAGGGCTCACCATCAGTAGCACCAAGTTGAAAAGAAGTGGGCAATGGAGTTTTAACTAGCTTGGCACTATCCATATGCGTGACTTTGAGCAAGTCCTGAAGATATTTCTGTTGAGATAACAAAATGACATTAACATGCTGCTTGATTTCAATGCCTAACAAATATGTTAGAGGTCTTAGATCACGCAGCTCAAATTTTGTGGACAAAACATGAGTGAAAGATTTGAGCAAGTCATTGCTGCTTCCTGTCAAGATGATATCATCTACATAGAGAAGAAGATAAAGGACGTGACGGCCTTGATGTAAAATGAACAGGGAGATATCAGTATTGGATGTGTTGAAGCCTTGTTGCACCAGAAATTGAGACAAACAGGTGTACCATGCGCGCTAAGCTTGCTTGAGACCATATAGAGATTTTCTAAGCCTGCAAACATGATCAGGGCAACTAGGATTGACAAAGTCTTGTGGCTGTGACATGTAGACTGTTTTCTCAAGATTACCATTCAGAAAAGCATTCGAAATATCTAATTGTTGAAGAGACCATCCATTGGAAATAGCAAGAGAAGGAATTAACCTAATGGTAGTTGGCTTGATTACGGGTGAAAAGGTTGCTGAATAGTCAAGGCCTTCTTGTTGAGTGAAGCCTTAACAAGCCTAGCTTTCAATCTCTCCACTGTTCCATCAGCATTACGTTTGATACAATATACCCATTTGTTGCCCACCACATTTGCAGCTGCTAGTTTGGGAACTAATTCCCAAGTTCTATGCTTTAAAAGAGCAGAAATTTTAGTACTCATAACCTGCCGCCAGCCTTGGTATTTCACAGCTTATGTAAAGGACGTAGGCTCAAGAAAGTTTGTGATAGAATCGGTGCTGGCCAGAACTGATGAATTTAATATTTTCTTTTTCGGGTGAGGGCGGAGGACCATGGGATGAGTTCACAGGGGCTCACGTTGCTGTGATAGTGCAACTGGCAGGTTAGGGGCAGCAATGATTGGCACTGATTCTGATGGCATTCCTGTTGAAGGTGACAAAGCAGGACTGGACGTGGCAGGTGGAATATCCGAAGGATAGTTGGACGTAGCCAAAGATGGCAACTCGATAATCTGGACACCTAGCTTCGGAGGCTGAAGTGGCGACTGTGGAGAGATAGTTAGCCAAGTGTCCGTGACTACAGCAGGCTCGAATGTGGATGGTTGTTGTGTGGCAGCCTCGTGATACAAAAACTTGCTTTCATCAAATTGAACATGCCTGCAGATATATGTTTTGTTGTGTCTAGGATCAAAGCAAATATAACCCAAGTGCTCAGGAGATTTGCCAAGAAATACACAAGGTGTAGACCTAAAAGAGAATTTGTGTGAGTGATATGGCCTTAGTAAAGGATAAATCGTGCTACCAAAAATTCTCAACATAGTATAGTCAGGCACATCATCAAATAATTTTTCAAAAGGTGAGATATTGCCCAGCACAGTAGTAGGAAGCCGATTGATAACATGAATAGCATTTGCAAAGGCATATGACCAGAAACGTAAAGGAACCTTCGAATGAGCTAATAAAGCTAAACCAGTGTCCACAACATGTCTGATTTTTCTTTTTGCAGTGCCATTTTGCTCATGTGTGTGAGCACAAGCTAATTTATGAATAATTCCACAATCTTTGAGAAAGCTAGAGACATTGTTGAATTCACCACCCCAATCAGATTGAAAGGCTTTAATTTTAGAATTAAATTGTAATTCAACCATGACTTTGAATTGAACAACTGTTTGGAAGACATCACTTTTCAATTTTAAAGGATATAGCCAAGAGAATCGTGAAAAATCATCAATCAATATCAAAAAATACTTGTATCCATTAACAGAATTTTGTGGAGCAGGACCCCATACATCACCATGAATAAGATCAAACTTGTTTTGAGTCACAGTACCTGTAAGAGGTAAGTTTATTCTACTGAGCTTTCCTAAACAACAAGATTCACACTTTTGTTTAGGGACCTCTTTTATTGAGCAAGGTAAATGAAAACGTTGAACAATGGATGATATTTTAGCAAACTGAGCATGTTCCAATCTAGCATGCCAATCTGCAAGACTCACTTTCTGTGCAACAAATGCATGTGGTTTCTTGAATACTCCAGAAAGTTTATAAACACTTGTGTCAGCTAGACCCGTGAGCATTGTTTGTTTGGTTATCTGATCCTTGACAACAAACTGAGAATCATGAAACTCAAAATAGCACTTGTTAACCTTGGCAATTTTATTAATGGATAGCAATTGATTAGTGATAGCAGGCACATGAATTCTTTTAGTAGTAACGGACGAGTTTTAGTGATAAGAGAAGATTGTCCAATGTGACGAATAGATATACCTGAAGCATTACCTAATATCACATTATCGTGGCCTTTGTAATCTTCAAAAATGCAGAGACTAGCCAAATCAGGAGTCATATGATGGCTCGCAGCATTGTCAGCCAACCAATCATTTTTTCCTGAAGCTTGATTGATGTTAGCCACATTTGCCATAGGTGGAACATAGTTCTAATCAAAGTGCCTCCTGCAGTTGTTTGCTTGATGATTATTAAAGTTGCATATCTAACATGGATTGGGAAACCGCCGTTTGTTATTTTTGTTGTTAAAGTTTCCTCCTTTTCCTTTTTTATTGTTCTTGTAATATCCACCAGTGGTTTGTTTGGGCTGGAAGCTTTGCTGCCGTGTCATGTTTGCAACTGTAGGTCCTGCTTCCTTGAGTTCTGCATTAATATTTCATAAGAGATCAATCTGCCAGATAGATCAGAGAATGATACCTGTGACTTTTTGGCACTAAGAGCAACTACAATTGGGTGATAATCAACGGGAAGAAGTCTGAAAATGTTTGCATTGAACTCCACAGTACCGATTGGAGTTCCTGCTGCAGCCAACTCATCAGATATGGATTTGGCTTCCCTAAGGAATTGGGCCATAGATTTTTCTTCGGGTGATAGATTTTGTAACGTCATGTGCAATTGCACTTGTCTTGCATTACATCCTGCACCAAACACTTCAGCTAACGCGTTCCAAGCCTCAATAGCAGTTTCAAGACCTGTGATATAAGGAAAAAACTTCTTCTGTCAAGGATGACAAAATCCAACTAAGGAGTAATTGATCCTACTGGAACCATTGAATGTATTCAGGATTTGGTTCAAGAGTTTGTGAGGTGTTTTATTGGATCAAAGGTTTAGGTGCAGGTGTTCCATCAATGTGATTGGATAGATTATAACAATTGATTATAGGCTTAAATTGTGTTTTCCAAGCTAGATAATTTGTCGGTTTCAATTTCACCGAGAAAGAAAGTTGAGCATGTGGAAGTGCTGTTGAAATAGATAAACTGGAATTGATCAAGGCTCCAGTCGTGTTTGAAGATGCTGAACCAGAAGATCGTGAGTCCATATTGGGCTCTGATACCATGTAAAAGTTTGAAGATTGGTTAGAGGATCAAAAAGCTCTCTTTATTTGATTACAAAGAATGTATATATATACAACTGTATATTAATACATTAGCTTAAATCTTGTCCTGAAACCATGTCTTTCCTTTTTACATTCCTGAGTTTTAGCATGTGTTTGACTTTGATGGAATCCCTTAAATTGTGCTAGCTTGATAGGTGTGATCTGCACATCTGGAGGCTGTGATCATAGGCATATCGACTGCTTGCATTGGTCTGGAGGTTCTGCGTCTGCTGGTGTGGATTGCTAGAGGTTCTGCATCTGCTGGTGTGGATTGCTACTAATAAATAGGAAGATAGATAAAAACAAATTTGTACGATATAAATATATATATAACTGGTTTACTAAATCTAATTTAATTTAGTTATGACTTTAATTGATTAAAAAACCCGTTTTAGAGTTTAAAATCCACAAAACTATATTTATACACATTTGACTACGTTGACATGATTTCTCACTATCTAATTTCAAAGCATAGGTTCTCCTGCTTTTTTGCACAGTAAGAAACAAGTTGAGAATAAGGATGGCAATGGCAGCCAGCCCCACCAATTCTTTTAAAATAATTTTGTAAAATTAAAATTATAAAAATAACTTTTTTTGTATAATTGGGTCATGGCCTAAGTTACCCATGTTAGAGAAGTACTCTAAAGACAATCACCTTTAGCACTTATTGTACAAATTATTTTATGATTAATAAAGGCATTTTCATTATTTCGATGTTCATACGTTTATGAATTTGATGTTGATCTTAAATTGATTTAATGAAGTTCTTGATACAAAACATAACATGGAGGAAATCATGATGAGATCATGATAATGAGATTCCTATCATGTGTAATTATGTTAGTTTCTAAACTTTCCCTAGTTATAGGATTAATGAAATGGATATCATTAATTCAGATAGACTAACACATGTTACACTCCTTGATTGGATCTAGCAGTAGATCTCATAAGCTGTAGATATGAGTTGGTTAGAGTTAACATATGGATGCTTACTAAAGTAGTAAGTACATTAGATTGACCTATTATGAGACAATCATATGGATATTTTATTCCAGTGTCAATGATAGTCTTAGCATAGCAACGGTGAAAATATCTTTTGACTTAAGGTGCTCAAGGATATCTCGGATACTGATCCTGTGCTTTGACTCCATTCATCGACTCCTTTCAGGAGTTACTTATAGGGTGATGATTGGGTACAACTTGAAGTATTCGAAGGTAAAGTATGCATTTGTTTTGACTCTTTTGTAGATGCCAAAGTATGCATAGTTCCTAAAAGAGATTATAACCAATAAGTGAAATAGAGTAACAATTAAACTATTATATAAAATGAAGAGAACTCTAGTATCCTTTAGAACAAGCTACCACAAAAGCTAAAATATCTAAGAAATTTTTATATTCTTTGCCTTATTGGTAGTTATCTATTTATAAGGCATTGAGTAATATTAGAGCTAACACTAATTTGATACCCTACTTTATTTTTTAAAAGTTAAAATTGGAGGAACCTAAACTAAGACAAATTTACAATTAGCTAATAGATTAATTAAGTATTGTAAAGGCATTATTGGATATGTTTTGTTAAAGTTGGTAGGCATATTTTTTTTATTTTTGTTATTTTTGATATGGAAAAAGTATCGAGGCACCTCTAATCTTAGATTGACCCTTACTTTCTATAGCAAAAGCCATAATAAATGTTTATAAAAGGAATTTGATAGTTAAGGGTAGAGATGAAGAACTGATTTTCAAGATTTCAAATGCAATGAAGCACTACATCTCAATTGATGATTCTTATCATTCTCTTAATGTATTAGATGTTGAAATCTTTGGCTCTTTAACATAATTTTATATAAGGACACCTTGGAGTATTACATCATGAAAGGAGAGAAAATTGACAAGAAAATAAATAATTAGATGAGTAAGTAGCCTATTTGGAGGAGAATGAAAATATTACAAAGAAAAAGGATCTTAAAGAGGATTTGGTCTTAACCTAGGAAAAAGTAGAATCATACATAGAGGAAACACTAATCTTGAAGTTCTAGCAATTATTACATCATCTTTAATATGCCGTTTTGAAGAAAGAAAACTCAAAGCCATTAGTGATTATTTTAGTTTTGATAATAAATTAATAAAAAGAGAAGTTTTTATAGTTTGACATATTGGAAGGCATTAACATGGAAGACATTAGATATAAAAGGGATAAATCCTTCCTACTATACTCATAAAGTCTTTATGGAAGAAAGTAATAAACATGTTGTATAACCCCTAGTGGAGATTGAATCTGAATATAAAGGTTCCAAGAAAGTAGAAACCATTAAACCACTTAACTTATGTATGATTTATCCAACTTGTAATATATCTTTGATGAGTCCTGTATATGTGGTTTAGAAGAAAGAAGAGATGACAATTATTCTGAATAAGAAGAACAAGTTGATTCTAATAAGGATTGTCACTACTTTGAGGATATACATTAATTATAAGAAAATAAATTATGCAACATGCAAAGACCACTTCCTTTAACCATTCATTGATCAAATGATGGATGAACTATCAGTGCATATGTATTATTATTCTTCATATGGATATTCAAACTACTTTGCTAGTATAATCGCACATGAGGATCAGGAAAAGACTACATTCACATGTCTATATGGAACATTTGCATATTTAAGAATGCTATTTGATTTATGCAATGCATTTATAACAAATTAAAGGTGTATAATAGCTATCTTTAAGGATTAAGAATTTGTAAAGGTATTTATAGATGGCTTTTTTTTAATTTTTTGGTGATTCTTATAAAGCCACCATAATTTAGAGTAGATGCTCAAAAGGTGCAAGGAAGCCAATTTAGTGTAAAATTAGGAAAAGTATCACTGTATGGTAAAAAAAGGGGTAGTATTAAGTCTCTCTCAAGAAACCCTTATAATCCTTATCATTCATGTTGTGATTTAAACATACAAATAATCTCTCGATCTTAATGTATAAATTTGATTATTGAATCTTCTACTTTCGTTACTTCAGTTCAACATAATATATAAACATGAACAATCCCTAAGAAAACTAGAAACTTTCATTAAACACAGAAATCAATTCATAACATAACTTTTAGGTTTCATCATATCTAAATATATATCCTAATTTAGTTCATAACAAAATAAAGAAAACCTGTAAAGAACAATAAAAAAAAGAGATAAGAATGAGCTCATACTTCTTGAATCTTAATCCTTCTTGATTAATCATAATGGAATCTTTCTTTTCTCCAAGATTGCTTCTCCTTGATGTGCTCTCGGGTCTCTTTTACTTTGGGATTGATTTCTAGTCCTTGCATATTTCTCTTTTCCTTGTCTCTTCTCTTTTACTGTCTTTTTATCACAAAATCTAGAAATTTGGTCAAAATGATTCAAACACGACCGTGTGTTACTTTACACACCTCTCAACTACTTTTGTAAAAATTACTACCAACATGAGTCTAACATGACTCCGTATTGATCCTATATTATTCTAGCTGAAAATAGGAAGAAACAAAATGAAACGACATAAAACATAAGTTGAATATGGGTCTCTATTAGTCCCATGTTCCAGCAAAAGGTCCTATATTTTCCCTATGGGGCAACATAAGGACCAATATTGATATGTGTTTAGAACATGGATAAACTTATCCATGTTCTAAACACATATCAATATTGGTCCTTATGTTGCCCCCATTTTTAGTAACATGGTTCCATGTTGGTGCTATATTTTTATTCCTTCCTCTAAAATCATCTCATAATCATTATAACTCAATTATACACGAATTCATTCATTCTTCATTAGAGAGCTAGAAAAAGGCCTTTAAATAAAATATAAACCAAAATTAAGAACCAAATCCCATATAAATCATTAAAACACAAGCTAAATCCTCTCTAAAACATACTAAGAACATAGTGCAATTAGCATTTATCAATAGCTTGGCCCTTTACTAACTTACTTCCTAAAGATGTTCCATTTGTTTTTTTTTTACCATTTTACTTTGATGCTTTCATACAGTAGTATTAAATTGGAACCTTCCCTTTAAGCTAATGTGTTAATTAAAACAAGAGAGTTTCTACATGGTTCTTAAATGTAAAACCTCGATAAATGAATATTCGATAAATTAATAATCTCGATTAAATAATAATTTTCTCCGGTCCCGACTTGGG
>JAOQMR010000008.1:31235534-31249511 GCA_027563865.1 Erythroxylum pelleterianum | reverse complement strand
CTTGCTTAAAGTAACTGAATTTGAAGCCGATGAAGTTAACACAACCATCAGTCAAAACTTTGGTTGGCGGAAACGAATTATATTTTGGGATTTACCATATTGGAAAACGAATTTGGTCCGGCATAATCTGGACGTGATGCATATAATTACATTCATTAAGTTCAGAAACTATAGCAAACATAAGCAACAACACAATCCCTCAATCATGTATATTTGACAAAAATGGTTGCATTGATCCTCAAGAAAAAGAGATCAGCCTATCATAGCATAAACATAGTTCATCATCTCCATACGCTTTAATCTCATATTACTATCAACAAAAGTATTAAAGCAATAAAACAGTGAATACTAAATGAACTATGAAAAGAAAACAAATAGCAGTCCATTTAGCTAAAAAGTAATAAGTTCAGTAAATAAACAAGAAACTAAGCAATAAATGAAAAATAGAATAAGCAAAAAGGATCGGACGAGGAAGTGCGGTTGGTCTCCTGCCCCTCTCAAGCTTCCCGCTTTAACTCTCGCCTTCTGCTTCAACTTTTTTTCACCCAACCAAATGGTTACTTAAGTTCAATGGATTCAGCTCTAACCCTCGCTTTCAGCCCCTATCCTTAGCTTCCACCTCTCTGTTGTGTTTCTTTCTTCTTTACTAACTAACTATATTTCTCTCTTCTTCCTTTTTATCTTTATGTGCCTCTGAATAAGTGTGTCAAAAACTTTCAGTTGCCCCCCCCCTCTTTTACCTCTCATTCCTTATCCATTTGTAGCACGAGTCTAGGTTTAGGGTTATTACATCGTCAACCTGCATATGTAAGAATTAAGTAAATGCAATGGAGTAGTCATAGGGGTGACAAGTTAAGTCACCCTCGTGAGGGCACTTGTTATGGTGGTGACAAGTTTTGTCACCACCGTAACTAACACAATGGTGACTTGTTGTGTCACCACTGTGACTAACATTGTTATTTGATAATTCAGAACAATTTTTTAGAAAACCAAAGATATGTACAAGTAGAGTTCACTCAACCAGTGCCTCTGAGGACACAAATAGCTATATCATAAGAAGCTATCCTACAATCTTATTCGAAGTATGTGAAACTTAAGGGAACCAACAACTAAAACTTTTGGAAGCTACTTGCCTACCTCCACTAATAACAAAATAGATCACCTTTACTCAAACCAATGCCATACAGAAGAATGAATAACTAGAATATGTTTTCCTCAGCGAAACAATTTCTCAAACCTAGTTGATGCAACACCAAATGTAAAAGCTGAATTCAAAATCTGAACTTCAACTTCCCTTGTCAAGATTGGACCTTCCATCGGCTTATATAGAGGAACATGAATTGTGTTACCTTGTAGGTGATGCCACTATGGAAGGGGAGTAATCCTTGCAAGTTTTCTTTGTTGTGCCTAAAAGGATCAGTCCTGCCAATTCCATCAATGTGTTTGTAACAATAAATATACAGCCTGGTCCTCTTTTTTGCTTTAGAGTCAGTAGGAAGTTGGATTACCAACTTAAAAAGTTGGATAGCCAACTAACTCCTATCCAATCTTCCGATGGGGACTCACATGCTATTGGCCAAATAATATTTTGATCTATCTACCTTTAGAAAAGTTAGTGATGAATAATAAATAATATAATTACCTCCTCTCTGTGTTTAAGATGAGAAGTTCCCTAACTTGGGAGATTACTCCAAGATTCACACTCCCCACATCCTTGGCTTCATCCTTGAAGGTTCGTGAATTTCGTTCAGCCTGTATAAAGTAAACAGTAGAAGATAGTAGAAGTGGGAAATGAGTAAGGACCAAAATCTTGCTTGTCGAAATAGTATTAAATCAAAGAATAGCTGAAAGGTTTGGCTGATTAAAGCTGTGCAAATTAAAATGTGTAAGGCAATGGTCCCAAATTGTTTTAAAGAAGGTACATTCAAAAAATAAGTGTTCAATGGTCTCTTTTGCTGTTTTGCACAAGGAACAGTGGTGATGAATATGAAGGTAGGACAGTTTGTCCCGGGTTTGCAACTTTTGAAGTAAGGAAAGCCATAGGATAACGGAGCACCTAGGTCTACTATATTTAAACCATACTAGCTTATGCCACAGAACTTCCTGTAAGGGGAGTCATAAGAATTTATAGGCAGAAACATTTGTATACTTTTTGTGGGGCTAGCTACCCATTCCAGAAAATCAGGTTGGGAGCTATTTGGGAGGTACTGAGGTGATTCAAGGTGCCTGATGAAGTCTATGGATACCTCATTCAATCTCCATTCATCATTAAGGATGACTTCAGAAACTCTTGCTGTCAACGGAAGCTCCGAGCCATTAATCTCTCTCAGTGGTGGCACTTGTCATTACTTTTCTTTCTTTTTATTTTTCTTTTCATACAAAATTTTCGTGACTTTCTTCTCAACCTTCATGAAAAATTCACAAAATAATCCAATTAACATTCATTCTCACCACTTTTCTTCCTTTTTATTTTTCTTTTCATGCAAAATTTTCCTGACTTTCCTTTCAACCTTCTTGGAAAATTCACAAAATAATCCAATTAACATTCATGCAATATCCACACCAATTTCACTTAATCTATCTCACAAGGACTTGTAACCAAAATCAAGATATTAAGGCAATTAAAAGTAATAGAAACTAGACATAACAATTCCCCCACATTTAAACTAAGCTTGTCATCAAACATACTAAAGAAAACTAGACTATAAAAGAACAAACAATGGAGATAACAATTTTCCCAATTAATAGTCAAAGATATGAACAATCATTTCAATAAACACAACTCGAGAACTTGAAACTCATAATACTTCATGAACAAGTTATTCTATACGTATTTAGCCAAAATCAATAAGTACTTCAATTCAAAGAACCATAAACAAATGTGATAGATACCCACTCCACTCTCCATCCTCTTAAGCACTCAAAGGTAGGGTATATTCACTCATCATTCATTACATTTAAGGAATCTACCTTAAGCTTGCTTACTAATCCAATCTCTACCACTCATATCAAACACAAACATCAATCCAAAGGTCTTTATTTTGGTTGTAATGGGGTCAGGCTAAGGGTATGAAAAAGGAATATCACAGTTTAAAACCACAAAACAAATGAGCATTTAAAGTAATATAAACAATGAAGCATAAAAAAATCAATTCTTTCCTTTTATATAACTTGGTCAGCACTCCCCATTTTATCTCTCCTATTTCCTTTATTTGTTTATCTTCTTTTCCTTTTCTTTTCAGTTTCTTTTTCTTTTCTTTTCTTTTTCTCTTTTCTCCTTTCTCCTTTCTCTCTCTTTTTTATTCATTCATTTTTTAACTTATTTATTTACGTATCTAAAACAAGGAAATCAAGAGAAGAGAAATATAGAGGAGAAATAAAAATTTCTACAACCATACCCACCCCTAATGCAATAACCAACTATATTATGATTCCCCCACAGTTATTCCCTAAACCCAATTATACCTATTCAAACGCTCAACTTGCCTTATGGTAGGTACAACGAAGAGGATAAATAATCAAAGTGAGGGCTCATATTTTGGGCTTAAAGAAGGAAAATGTTTCATGTTAAGCTCGAAGGGGGTTCACTAAAGGTAACATTATGGCAGCTTTCTAAGCAACGAGGTAAATCCTAATTGTCTTCATCATTTCAAGGTTTGTATAAGATTATGTGATCTCAACTAGTACTTGTAAGCAAGTGCTAGAGTTCCTCATTCATGAAAGAACACTCTCAACAAAAAATATTTGAATTGGTGTTTCAGAGTTCAAAAAGACTCAAATTCTTACCAAATGAAAAGTATCATTCATCTATCACAACAAGCTAATGTTCTTTTAACCGAAATCCAAGTCAATTAGTCTAAGCATGCAAGTACACTCACTCATTCATATTATACATTTCTAATCTTGATCGAGTTTTTTTCATGACCATGCATCTCTAACTACTAAATGGGAAAACAAGCACACAACCCACACATAATAACTTTTTTTAACAAATACTCCCCCACACACTTAAACATCACATTGTTATTAATGTGATATAGAAAAGTAAAAGAGGGATCTAAGACACAAAATAGCACAAACAAGGACAAACATTAAAACTAAAAGACATTAAACTATCAAGCAGTGAAAATAATAAAAGAATAAAGATAGAAATACGATACAAAAATATGGGTGGTGGCTACGTCGATGCGGTATGAAGCATGGGATACTACATTGAGGAGTGGAGAATAGCTACAAGGACACAAACTAAAGCGTTTGAAAAATAGGCCTATGCACACAAAGCACACAGATCAAGTTGGAGTTCCATTAAGCAAAAATAAGAAACAAATAATTAAAAAACAAAACAAAAATTATATGGGTTTCCTCCCATTTAGCACTTCTTTAATGTCTTTTAGTTGGACACCTCAACCGTTATGCTCAAGGTAGATCGCTCAAAGTGATTGATTCCACCATTTTCTCCTTTCCTTGCATAAACCAAGTGAATTCACTACCTAATGTTCTCCTACCTAGCACAAACTAACTACAGAAAGCACTAAATTAATAACAAAAATCACAAAACACATTAACAAAATAACACAATAAAACATGCATGGATGAACAAACACAAACAATCAGATCACTTAAGCAAATAAACAAAATCAAATTAATTCAAGTTCAAGTGCTAAACACCTAGTCGACAATGGCACTAAAAACTTGTTCTGCCCAAAAAGTTCTAGAAAGACCTAGGTTATCCAACTCACAAGCATACGAGGTTGTTGTAGTTGATTATCCTAGGTCATCTCCCACAGACATGAAATTGGTTCACTTAAATTAATCTTGAACGAAAAATAAAAAATAGATGCAATTCTAAACACTCTATCCCAATTTGTTGAGTAAAAGACTTTAAAGCAAATCTCACAATTGAACAAAAAAATAAACTGAATTGACCGCAAGCAAAAATGAGTAGAAGTTCAAGGGGAAAACTCTTGAAAATTAATTTCACTAATTTAATCTCCTATGCATGATTAAAGGAAATGATTGCTTAGTTGTCTTACTATAATTAACAATTAGGCTCTAAATTTACTCGAATAATAAACTAATCTAACTTTAGTATTCAACAAATTATTATTCAAATTAATCATGGAAACCCGACAACTAATTACCACTTAAGTTAATATATTTCCAATTCTTAACCTAAGTTTCTATAATTTCTCGTTCCATATTAAACTTCTCCTTTCGGTCTTTCGTATAATACCAAAATGATGCAAAGTTTGATCATGCTATTACAGCCATTCAGTTTAGAAATTATAGCAAACATAAGACAACAACAGAATCCCTTAATCATGCATATTTACTAAAATAACTACATTAATCCTTAAGAAAAAGAGATCAGCCCATCATAGCATAAACACTGTTCATCATCTCCATAAACTGCAGTCCCATGTTATTGTCAACAGAAGTATTAAGGCAATAAAATAGTGAATACTAAATAAACTATGAAAAGAAAACAAATAACAATCGGTTAAGCTAACAAGTAATAAGTATGAGCAAACAAGGATCAAATGAGGGAGTGCGGTTGGTCTCCTTCCCCTCTCAAGCTTTCTGCATTAGCTCTCGTCTTCTGCTTTAGATTGTTCTCACCCAACCAAATGGTTACTCAAGTTCAATGGATTCAACTCCAGCTCTTGCTTTCGGCCTCTGACCCTAGCTACCACCTCTCTGCTGTGTTTTGCTCTTCTTCACTAACTCACACTTTTTCTCTTCTTTGTTCCTCTCTTCTTCCTCTCTATCCCTTTGTGCCTCCCGAGTGAATATGTCAAACCCTTTTAGTTCTGCCCCCTTTACCTCTCATTCCTTTTCCATTTATAGCTCTAGTCTAGGTTTACAGTTGTAGGGTTGTTTTACCATCAACCTACATGTGTAAGAATTAAGTGAATGCAATGGAGTAGTCATGAGGGCGATAAGTTAAGTCACCCCATGAGGGCACTTGTCACGGTGGTGACAAGTTGAGTCACCACCGTGACTTGTTATGTCAACTTCGGGACTAACAAGTCACGATGGCTTTTCTTCCTTTTTATTTCTCTTTTCATGCAAAGTTTTCATGACTTTCCCTTCAACCTTCATGCAAAATTTACAAAATAATTCAAATAACATTCATGAAATATCCACATCAATTTCACTCAATCTATCTCACATTTGGATCAAAACACAAGGATTTGTAACCAAAATCAAGATATGAAGGCAATTAAAAGCAATAGAAACTAGACACAACAATTAGATTGCAATTGTTATGTAGTTAGTTTTTTTTTAATTCTAGTAATTCGGTTTAATTTTTATGCTCTTATAATTGTTTAGATTGCTAATTTTCTTGTTTTTTGAAGTGGTTATAAGTTAGGGAAGCAAGCTTAGGATTCAACTGAAGGAATAGAAGATGTTGAAAAGGAAAGTTACGGGAAGGTCTTCATTTTGGTCTTCGATAACAACACCATCACCACCTTAATCACATTAACGAGTTTCAAGCTCTAACCTTTTTTCTTTTTTTATTTTTCTTGTAATTTTTTGTTTCCTTTATGTGTTGTGCATTTTTTCTCATATTGAGGACAATGTATTGTCCAAATGCGGGGAGGATTATACATTAACATGTCAAGTGTTTGAGTTTTGCATATCTTGGTGTCTTAGTTTTAATTTAGTTGACATAGTGTAACATTTTGTTGCATATATGTGAATTGTGTGAATGTGTCCATGGAAAGAATCGGATGGAATTAATTTAGCTATGAATATGAGCATTTAATTTCTAAAGGCAGAGTAACTTATGAATTTTGTGTTTTAAGTATCTTTCGGATGACTAAATTTGTTAATTAGGATATGACACCTATTTTTCATTTTATGACTTTTGTCGGTATACATTTATAATTACAGTCAATTGAATTAGTTAGCATTACTAGTATAATTTCAAGAGAATGATTGACTAGAAAAAAGAAATGAGGTAGGCTAAATTCATATTTATTATTTAAAAAAGTATGTGTCAAATAAATAACTATTCTGTTGGCCCTTTTGAAACAAATATTGGGTTAAGAATAGAGCTAGTAGCCAGTTGAGAGAGGTAATATAGCTGAGTAACTAGGGGCATTCATGACAAAATATTTGTCTTCGCGTCAAAAGGCTAGAATGATGCTTAAACCAAGCTAAATAAAAAATGTAACCTAGTTGAGTAACTTAGGGACATTTATGACAAGGTGTTTTCCTTTGCATCAAAAGACTAGGTTATCGTTCAAGAAAATCTAAAAATTATGTTACAATAAATAAACCTATTGATCTTTTACAAATAGAAAGAATTTCATGAAAGGATACTTAGTGATAGCTTACCTTTTAATTGATTAATAATAATAAATGCATGCTTACAAGTGTCATACGTGTTAGAATAGGGTGTTAATGTTTTGATAGAATAGGGTGTTAATGTTTTGATTGATATGTATATTCAATTTAAAGTACTTAACATAAAAGGAATAAGTTATTGTGTTGACATATTTTAAAATGATTTGTGTTTACATGAAAGGAATAAGTTAGTATGTTGACACATTTTAAATTATTTGTGTTTGAGGTTAAGTTAATTCCATAAGATTTAAGGCCATACCATTGTACTATTATTGTAATGTTGCATGAATGTGTTTTTATATGTTTTTGTGTTTTGTTTTGCTTGAGGACAAGCAAAGGTTTAAGTATGAGGATGTTTATAGGTGTAAATAATACTATGTTTTTGTAGATTTTTAAGTTTGTTTTTAAGTGTTTATTATATGATTATCATGTGTATAGGCTTAGAATTATGTTATTCTTAATGAATGTATGTATTCTAAGTCTTTGCTTGGTTCAGAGTAAGAATTGGATCATAATTTTATATTTTAAGGGTTGTTTGATATGTTTATTAGTGATGGAAACTAGGAAATTGAAGAATGAAGAAAGTTGGAACGTGCTTGGGTTAAAAGACAAGGCCATGATCATGACATGACTGTCATGGTCATGATAGACAATTTTTATCATAGTCACGATCGTGACACCCCTGTCACGGTCGTGACAGTCACTTTCCAAGCGCAACCTATTTCGTATCTTTCGAATTTTTGTAACAAAATGACCTGGGTAATCCCAAAAATCAACCTAAGATATTAAAGAACAAAAATATCCCAAAAGTAGCAACCTTCATCTTACCAAATTGAGATTAATCCAAGGAAGATTAAGAGGAACATCACCTATCCAACATTTTCCATATTTCCATATTCAACTCCAAATCAAGTTTTTTATTTCTTTCCTTTTGTTATTCTCATTAAAATTGACGTGTAAACTGGATTGGAAGATGTTATACACGTTGATGATGTTTTAATTTCATATTAGGATTTGTTCTTAGCTTATTTTGTGACTTGATCAGTTTCGATCTCAATGCAATGTTTTGGTTGTTGAGATATTTGTATTTGATTATACTTTAATAATAAATCGAGAGAGTGAGTCGATAGTTATTTAATTAGGTCGGTTAATGAGAGTTAACAACCAAATACTTCATGCCAAATAATAATCATACGAAGAGAGATATTGTGTGGGAAGTCGATTATCTGATAAATTGCTTAAAAACTAGTTAAAATCTTAAATTGTTATTGTTAATTAAGAGAATGCAAACCTAGAATTTTGGAATCAATTAGGGATTATTAATTGGGGATAAATGATTAGGTCTTAAGAAAAAGTAATCAGCCCTTTGCAAATTTAAGATCAATACCAAATTAAATCAAAAATGGTTAAGGGAGCAAAATGAAAATAAAACAAATCCTATACATTTATACTTGATCATCCTTGTTTTATTATGACAGCTCAATTATTAAGTGGTTTAGTGCTCAATTTTATTTTATTGTTTTAATTTCATCATTCAATTTCGTTTGAATCATTTTTCACAATCTTAGACAAAGTTAGGTTCATTTAGTTTTAACTAATTCCTGGTGGGATCAATACCTCAATTACTACAAGTTTATGATCCGTATCTCAACAAAAACCTTTTATAAAAGTTTCTAAAAAGCCTTTATACCTGGAAGATTGATAGGAGATAATGTTCTTATTGCAAGGAGATAATGCTTTTTTTGTATAAGAGTTGCTCAAGGGATATGAAAGAAAATATTTTAATAGGAATTATGTCATTAAAGTGGACTTCCATAAAGCTTTTTATTTAATACATTAGAGCTACATACTTCATCTACTTAAATTTTTGAGGTTCCTTAGTATCTTCATTAATTAGATAAACCAATGCATCAGTATTACCTCACTTAGAGTTTTAATAAATGGTGAGGGGAAGGCTAAGACAAAGGGAACCTCCTGTCCCCTTCTCTCTTCATTCTCTACACGGATCAATTTCTAAGTTAATTGAGTTATCTGTTAAATAAGATAAGAACTTCAATCCATTAAATAAGATAAATGTCTCAAGCACTTAGATGAAGGATAGTTTGATTTTCAAAGTAGTTTTCAATTTAGCGATATACCATCTATGGTGCAGGACGAATCGATTGATCTATAGATAGGAATGTATTAGTTCTTATCAACTAGTCGTCTTCCTCTCTAATAAGGTTCGCTGGTTGATCATTGCCAAGGAAGTTAATCACTACTTATCTAACACTAAGGAACCACATTGGCATTTATAATATAATTAAGGGGTAGCAGCTGGTTGGATAAAGCTCAAATAGTATTTTGGCTTTGTAAAGAGCTACTTTTGGTCTTCTTTTATGTCAGACTAATGGTAATGTTGTATATAGTTTCACTATAATTAATACAATTCCTATTAATCTAAAAAAAAGAGATAAGAACTTTAAGTTTCACTCAAAATGCAAGAAGTTAAGCTCTTCAGCCTTGCATTTGCAAATGATAAGAACTTTAAGTTTCACTCAAAATGCAAGAAGTTAAGCTCTTCAGCCTTGCATTTGCAAATGACTTCGTTTTATGTTCCAAAATTGATGATAAACCATTTAATATGCCAATGTTTATATTAAACTCACTCAAAATCCTATTAGGCCTCTTAATCAACTACATTAAAAGATATATGCTTATTGGTGCTGGAATAAGAGATATAACTCCTTAGTTATCATGAATCTCAAACATCCAAATCAAGGTTCCTCCTCTCCTTTATCTAGGCATCCTAATTACCATCAAAGATTAAGCTTTAGGGATTGCAATCTACTTTTGAAGAAGAATCAAAAGAGGATTAATAATTGGTGTAACAAATTCTTATCCTTTGCTTATCGGGTACAACTAATCAACTCCATATTAAACTCTCTCCACACATATTGGTCCTGTCATATTTTCCTCTTAAAGATACTGACTAAGGTCATTAAAAGGATTTTGAGATGCTTCCTTTGGTCTAGAGGACAGGGTATTATATCTATGGCATTAGCTAACGTAACCCTCCTAACTAGCAAAATCTAGATAATTTTAACTAATAAGGACACTCTTCAGGTCTAATGGGCTCACATTTATTTCCTTAAAGGAAAAAGCTTAAGCAAAGGCTCGCATTCTTGGTTTATAAACCAACTTCTCAGTTTAAGGGAACCGCTTTGGTTTTATAATTGTTTATGGAAAAAATGATTCATTTTGGATTGATAATTGGAGCAAGTTTGGACCTCTTTATAAGACCAACACATTCCCTTTACTCAAAAGCTTATTCCCTAAACCTTCCAAAGTTAAAGAACGCATAGATAGGAATAATTAGGCTCACTATACATCATTGTTTGGTAACCTGATACCAGGTTACTCACTGCAGCCTTTAATCGATGACCATTATGACTGGTTAAAGCATTCCACAATGAAATACTCTAATGCCTAATGCAGAAAGCTCTTAACTCCTAAAACTCAAGGAATGGATTGGTATGGATAGTATGTTGCAATAAATTATCTCCGAAAGTCTTATTTCTGTTGTAACTATTTATAGGAAAAGACTAGGGACAATGAATAAACTAAGCTTCCTCAACACTTCCTAAATTTGTTGCCCATGTAAGAAAGAGCATAAGACACTTCAACACATTTTCTTCAAGTGTGAGCTCTCTGCTAAAATATGGATTATGACATAAGAGCTTTGCAACATCTATATTAGAAGCCTAAACTATACAGATATATTCGATAAGCTTGTACAAGTAAATAGTATAGCAAAAGGAGATAAAACCATTAGCATCATTGATTATGGTATTGTAATGTATTCCATATAGTCTAAAAGGAATTCCAAACTATAGCAAAATAATATAATGTGTCCACATTGGCATAAGAAAACCAAAGTGGACAAGTAAGCTTGGTCTTACGAGAAAGACAAAGCAAACAAGTAAGTGGTTACTTATGGGAATGTCTAATCCTTTCTCCATTTCTTTACATAAGTTGCAAAAGAGAGAATGCATGAAGGAGCTTCTCCCTCCCACACTTAAGGCTCTCCCAAAAACATTGAGTTCTCCCTCATGTTCTTATTTCTTTCAGTCACCATTCACAAGGCTTGGGATTTGGGGTGTGAATTAGAGTGAATAAATATGGTAGCTGCTTGTAACATCGAAAAAGGGCAAATTCAAGCTACTTGGAGCCATTAAAGCATAAGGTAAACTTGTAAAGCAAGCACAAGAAAAAAAGACTTGTCAAGTTTGAGAGGTAAAGTCTCACCACATCTTCCAACACAAACTGTGTCCAAGGTAGTGAGAAAACCGGCAATCAAGTTACATATAATATATTCCAATAAGTGAAAGAGCAAATCTTGGTAAACCACATTCATACCACTTGTAGCTTTGCTTTGGCTTCGAAATGGTCTCTCTCCTAATTTCCTATGCTAACTATAAGGGTGATTAATGGAGGAATGTAGTTTCAAAACATGCTTTTGCACTTCCTAACTAGAAACATTTGAACTTTACTTTGCTTAAGCTCTTTGTTAAGTCCATTGTCAATGTTGCTCTGTTGCTTTATGTTTTGTTATTGTAATATCCTTTACAAAGATTGCTGGCACCTATAAATTTTTTTTAAATGAATTATTTTTTTTAAACGTTTAAATGAATTATTTAACTTTCAAAAGATAACTAAAAGATTTTAAATTTTGTTTGAAAATAGAAGCTAAAATTAGAAAATAAAAAAATAAATAATGTCAAAAAATAGAAGTAGAAACAGACAATTCCTTAATGTAAAAAACTATGTGACCATTATTTTTATGGCATTCATGGCTATTAAAGACAATTATTAGAAAATAAGCTATCAAATTCGTTTTTAAATTATAATTATAATTTTAAAACATTATTCAAAGCTGAATGCCAATATTAAAACCAATAGGAACAGTAGGATATCCCCGGGCGTATGTACAGGAACAAAACTATCTCGAACAACTCTGTTGTTATCCTTAGGCTACAAACCCTTGAATCATTACATATTTAGAAGTAGAACAACCGCCTGTCCTATGCTGATTTCATTTTTTTTTTCATCTATTTCTGTTCCGTCTGCTCCATCTCTTAGGACTTAGAAGACCAAAAGAAAAAGGGTTATATTTCGAATTGCGTACATAGAGGATTCTGAAATTCCTGATCAAAAATGATTGCTCCTATATTACCAGTGATTCCTTACGGCTATGGTTAATAATCAGTTATAGCCTGATTCCCGGGAACATAGAAACGAGAAACTACGTACAACCCAGCATTTTCCTCGTCGCAAGTTAGAAATTATGGAGTTTTGAAGAAGATACAGTTGAGTGGGGTAGAGAAAATTTCCCAATTTGTAATTTTTCTCTGAGTTGCAGATAATGAGCAGAGATGACGATGACCCAGGAGAAAAGAGAGGGTCTAACTCGCCGGCAACGGCGGTGCGACACCAATGGTTGACGAACTTTCAAAGGGATCTCATGGCGGGGGCGGTGATGGGTGGGATAGTGCATACCATTGTTGCCCCAATAGAGAGGGCTAAGTTATTGCTTCAGACCCAAGAGAGCAATCTGGCCATTGTGGGTAGAGGGCGTCAGAAGTTCAAGGGCATGGTTGATTGCATTGTACGAACCGTCAAAGAAGAAGGCATTTTGTCTCTCTGGAGAGGCAACGGTAGTAGCGTCCTTCGTTATTATCCTTCAGTCGCTCTCAATTTTTCTCTCAAGGTACCAGTATATGTCGTATAATTGGATGTTACTTGTTGTACATACATTTTTTGGTTTTGCATACTAGATGATTGATAAAGTGTCTCACTAGTTTTACATTCATTTAAGGGGTCCTTTTTTTTAAAAAAATAAAGCTTTCGGATTTTTCATTTGCCACTTTTGATGAAAAAAAAACTAGTAGTTAATACACATTAAACAAGTTAATCACTTTGCTTTTATAAATCAAGAGAAGGGAGACGTCCATTATTTTCATTTCAATTGATATAAGAGAAACGTGACAATAGATTACAGACTTTGTATTTTCCATTAGAATTCATGCAAAATTTCATATTGGTGAGTATGGTTTTTCTTTTGGGATGCTTGAGTGTTCTTACATATTGAATTGAACGGATTTGCAAACTGGTGTCTGTCTCATTAGATGTTAGCTTTTCTCTGATATCAACCATGAAAACTATTGAGTTGTACTAATATATGTAGTAATTTCGTTTTCCTACTTTGTTATATTTCTATTTTGTCAATAATTGGTGGTCGATTTTTAGTGGAGTCCCTTGTATGTTTCTAAGTAGTAGCAGGGGAAAAGGTCAGTAAGGTAGACATTTCCTGAAGCAGTAAATAAAGTGACTGCACTATAATCCAAGGAACAGAACCTTTGGATATTATTTTGGACTTTGTTTTTGGTGGCAATGGGGAGGAGTCTTGAAGGCTTTGGTGATTGAATAGCAGCGTTATGGGAAGATAAATTTTGAGATTGGTTCGGACTTACAAGACAAGGAAGTTTGTGGAAAGATGCTGAAAGTGATACTTTTTGACATTTTATTCTCGTGAATCAAAGCTTTTGATTGTTCTTGAAATTATTTAAAACTAATTTAAGTTGG
>JAOQMR010000008.1:31223895-31235434 GCA_027563865.1 Erythroxylum pelleterianum | reverse complement strand
ATATTCATATATTTGGATTGAAAGATTTTGGGAGCTATTGATTTGATATGTTTACGGGAAATTATCTCCTTACAAATAATGCTGAAAGTGATACTTTTTGACATTTTATTGTCGTGAATCAAAGCTTTTGATTGTTCTTGAAATTATTTAAAACTAATTTAAGTTGGATATTCATATATTTGGATTGAAAGATTTTGGGAGCTATTGATTTGATATGTTTACGGGAAATTATCTCCTTACAAATGGCTTAGGTATTAAATATATGCCCATACCATGTTAACATGCAGTAAGCCCAAAAGTCTGTTTGAACCCTATAATATTACAAATTTGATCTTTCAAGTTAAGCAGCCATATTATATATTATTAACTGTTACTATTTTCCTTAAAAATGACTGACCTGTTTCTGCTTTTTCCACCACTGCCCTATTTTGAATCCTGTAGTGATGTTAAAACACCCTGTTTATTATTGTTGTTCATAGTTACTTTATTCAAGGAACCATCTAGATTTGACTTCCAATTGTGGATTGTTTTAAGTCTGACAACCTGCTGTGTTATTGCCTCCAATAATATCTCAATTGTTTATTTTGAGATTAATTTTTCATGCAATTCAAAATGTCGATTCATGATAACCAATACTTTCCAATGAAGATGTAGGATAGAAATGTCGATTAGATTAATGGCCACAATAGGTGCTGGATGCATCTAATTCCAAAAGTTATCGTTTAGTACTAATTATTATTTCAAGAGATGAACTTCAGATAGCTATTTTAAGTTAGGTACTATTAATATTGCTGGACCTATGGTGACAAGAAAGGCTTCTCTCTCTGATTGCACATGGTTCATTCAAGGGATTAATGAGTCACTCTAAAGTTATAGCTTGCAGGATTTGGCAACTGACAAATAACTTGAATTTGGCAATAGTTTCCAGATGAAGGAGGTATCTGCTGAAATAGTTAAAACAAAATTGCTCATCACAATCTTACAATGGAAGGAACTAGAATTGACTTGGCTTTATGTTTGATATAAATATAATGAGTGGTAGCTATGTTTGGTAAGGTTCGAATTTTCACGATTGAAATACTGTAAACCTGAAGTAAGAGAGGCAATAGAAATATTGCAGACAGGAAAAGGAAATGAAAGGAAGGTAGTCACACCTTTCAATAGATGGTACATAGAGCTCCAAAAAATTCATTGTGAGAGCACTGATATAATCTGTGATCTGAAAGCTAAGCCTGTTAAGTGGACTAAATTGAAATTTTAATGCACTGGAACCCAACCAATGGTCAAGTAACCTCAACTTTCTGACATCAAGTGTCATATACTAAAGTATAGGTTGGAGATGCTGTTGCTGCCATTGTGCTTTCATGTGAGGCTGCGACTTCTCTTATGATTTACTAACTTGAATGTCCTAGGAATCAGTGGTTGAATTAAATGCTATATAGTTATCTGTCGGCCGCCTTTTGAGCTTGGTATTTTTCCTTCTAGTTCAAATTAAACTTTTCGGTGTTGGTGATGTTCTTATTTTTCTCTTTAGAGTCTGTTAGGAACCTCTAGCTTAATAGGCTAGAGATTAGTATATTATTGATAGTAATCAGTGTCCTACACTGATATTACAAGGTGAATCCGTAGATCACCTCCTATACCAGAGCTAGTAATGCTCCTCAGGGAGAATGTGGATTCTCTGTCTATCTTCGTAATCTTTTCTTCTGCCTACGTCTACTCTTCTCTCTCCCCCTTACATAATATTCCCCTCCCCAGGTACATTCGGTTCCCTAACTACTTTGCCACCTCAGCATAACTAACTGACCTCCTGCCCACTGTTCTTTCTTCTAGAATACACCTTCCCCACTACCGGTTTATTCCATCTCCTATTGTCCCTCTCATTGTCTAAGTCACTCTCTCCCCTATAGGTTCTATCAGAGTCACAGATGTAAGATCAAAGAAATAGACCAACATGTTATCCATTAGATTGCAATTTGTGACATGAGGGCACTACCCTAGCTGAGAGTTTCTAAGGTTGGATTCTTAAGATAGTCAAAATGACCTTTGAGGTTATACTTGTAGCTGAAGTTAGTAAAAGTGACCTTTGAGGCTATACTTGTAGCTGAAGTTAACACCGTGCCTCGTATCAATACTATTATAGGAGCAAATTTTTAGAATCAAATCCAATTATGGGAAACAGCCTTTCTAAATCTAAATTGACTAGATTTGGAAATGACCTTTTCTGATTATTGTGGGATATTTCCAATTAAATAAGGAATTTTTTATTTGATGGTTAAATGGTCTTAATTAATCCTACAGGATCTCTATAGAGACATATTGAGAAGTGGCAATGCTCAGGACGGTCATTTTCCTTCTGGTATACCTGCAAACTTCATCGCTGGGGCTGCAGCTGGCTGTACAACATTAATCTTAATCTACCCACTTGATATTGCACACACCCGCCTTGCAGCTGACATTGGAAGAACTGATGTTCGCCAATTTAGAGGTATTTACCATTTCTTGACTACCATATGCAAGAAGGATGGCATTCGAGGAGTTTACAGAGGGCTTCCTGCCTCTCTCCAAGGGATGGTTTTTCACAGGGGTTTATATTTTGGTGGCTTTGATACAATGAAGGAGATTTTGACTGAGGAAGCTAATTCTGATTTGGCATTGTGGAAGCGATGGGTTATGGCTCAGGCAGTTACAACTTCTGCAGGGTTGTTGTCATATCCTTTGGATACAGTAAGGAGGAGGATGATGATGCAGTCTGGGCTAGAACAGCCAATGTACTATAGTACGCTTGATTGTTGGAAGAAAATTTATAGCACTGAGGGGGTGGCTTCATTTTATCGCGGGGCAATCTCAAATATGTTTCGAAGTACTGGTGCAGCTGCTATCTTGGTTTTGTATGATGAGGTGAAGAAATTTATGAAATGGGGTGGGCTATAGCATGAGTAGTTTCTGCTACTGAGCAGCGGATTAGGGTAGAATGAAGTCGCGAGGTTTAGAAGGACAATATTGTAAAGTGCGAATGTTTTACACACAAAAATTTGCAACACTAGAGGATATTTGACTTGCAGGCTGAATTTTAGTAGCTCTGATGATTTTTCCATAACAAATAAAAGAGCAGGTTTTGGTTCATGTGAACGCTTCCCAGCTTATTGACTGATACTTTCCTGATGCTTCCTGTTTCAGTATTCTGTATTCCAGTTTGGTTCAAGCACATGCGAGAGAGAGAGTGGTGCTGTTGGCCACTCGTCATTAAACTTCCAATTGGCCTAGCATATCAAGTTCCATGGGTTTGAATAAAACAGAAGAAATTAAGGAAGATTCAAAGCAAAATGGAAGACAATCGGTCAGCAAACTGTTAAGAATTTAACTACCATGTGGGAAGCCAAAAGAACTGGAATGATGTCCGCACCAATTTCTTTGCATATTAATAAATTAAAAAAAAAACTAAGATACTATATCCGTTTTATTTGTTGCCTTTTCTTCCATTCCCGACCGACTGACTGGTGATAATTATTCTTCTTTTCGAATAATCTTTTTAATTTTTAAAATCAAGTCAGTATTATAATTACTCATAACTCGATGCCTATTTTTAATATACACCCTAAATCCTTCTTTCAAAGCCCGCATTTGTGCAAGCACACCTCTTTTAATTTAATGGTTATATAAAGAAAATTAAGATTTTGTATAACATTACCAAAACTTTCGTTAGCATCTGATGATTTAATTCTTGAAACTGATGCTTTTAATCATGTCTAATAATGATGTTCTTGTAGATTTTTTTAAAGGTTATATAAAGAAAATCTAGAGTGGAATACTTAAAAAAACAGAACATGATGATTCTAACATTGAGTTTATCAAATTTAATAATAATGTTCTTGTAGATTTTTTTAACTAGAGTTGGTCAGCCTCAAAGAAGAAATATTTGATTTATTAGAACAAATGTCAGAATATATCGATAATTGTTAAGCGCAAATCAAAGATTTACTAGATATTGCGAACTTAACTCCATACGAAAGGAAGTTGCAGAGCTACTTCTTTCATTTTGCCATATATGGCAAGCTAAGATTAACCATTACAATTATTCAGAACAAAAACTTTATAGCCTAACCAATAAGGCCAAGATAGTTTAAGATGCATCTTCCAAAGGCTCTTCTTCCCCAATAAAGGAATTTATTAGTCAACACATTATGTAGCACCCCTACTACCATAAAGTACATACCAGAACACACTGAGAATATTTCAGTACATAACCTATGATAATGGAGCTCTAGAGCAGTCACTACAATCACTTAACATAGCATTATCTCTCTTTATTCTTATAAGAAAGTCACAATATTTTAAAATCAAAATTTCCTCATTTCATTTCATAAATCCGAACGTATTTACATTGGATCTTTTAAACACTCATACATGTACATCATCATATCCTAATACAAAATATTGTACATGAAAGAGGAAATTACACAAAAAGTCTATCCAATCTTTCCAATCCCAGCTGACCAACCTTTGAGCCATTTCTTCTTCTTCCCTAAAGTACACATACTTTTTGTAGCGTCTCTCAGTAGCTAAAGTCCTCTCTCGGTCCTGAAAAATCAACGTTGCAATTTTGGTGAGTTTTACGAACTCAATGAGGTAATCATCATCGATGGTTCACTCAATTCATGCAACACATTACACATGTGACATATAATTCACATCTTTGCATTTTGCATAAAGCATCACATATCACTTTCAGAACAATCATACCAAACATTTCATTGATACAAAATACACATATCAATTATAAATGTAATGTAAGTGAGACTCACTTTCATTATTATTATCGTTGTGACCGAGTGCCTTTTTACTAGCTCATATCCCTCATGGATACCGAGCTGTAGCAGATAATATCCCATATCACTTAGTGGATACCGAGTACATCCACAACTGAGCCTGAGGCTCTGATAACAGTCTAAGCTTTAAGCTCTTTATACTGGCGACTCTGGTCACAACTGCCTTTATCTTTCATGCATTCATATATTGGAATGCTTCATATTAACATATTCTCAATCAATCACATGCTTTCACATTCACATTCAGAATACATTTATCTTCGGACCTTAGTCCGGCATTCAACAATCAGTTGAGAAATCACTTATTTCTTCACATTCACATACAAGTAGTACTTTAATATCACATTCAAGCATTAGAAGCCTCGAACCTTCATTGTCCAGAATCAATACAATCAAATCACATTCATAAGCTAATTCAAAATTTAATCTAACACAAACAATTAATTAAGTAAAACCGTCTAGGTTACTCACAATTTGCTCACGAAGCTATTGCCTCGAAGTCCCGATTAAGTCTGGATGTTGACGTTCCAAATGCTCCTCTATAATATACGATACATACATATATCACAATTTTGCACGATTTCATAAATATTCCTTGATGCATATTTATGTATATGACATATTCCCAATGTATGTTCATGACAATCCCGGGTATTTTTTCATTATTCTTATCACAAAATCAATCCAATATCAAAACTCACTTAAGTATCATTTGTACGTAGGGTTCATACCTCAAATAGACACTTTGAATCTAATTTCATAACCCAAAGAATCATTTAAGATTTTTCCAAAAACTGACTTTCGAGTTTACTATTCTTGATCATTTAGACAATCAAAATGAAGTGATTTGATAATACTTTCTTCTAGAAAATTGTTCTCCTATATATTAAGTTTCTAATGACACTAAGATCATTCAATTTGGTTCAGTACTTTGAAAGTTATACTCCAAATATTTTCGGATTGTTCTTATACTAAAACAATGTCCTGTACTCAAATTCCATCCAAAAATTGAAATTCTTAGAGACTGAATTAAAACTCTATTTCTTCAGAAAATTTGTATCCCTATGTCTCTGGTTTACTCCAAATAAAATTCATTCCAATTAGATAACTACAGAACAAGATATTGTCAAAATATCGAAGCATTTTAAATGAAAATACTCCATTCATCAATTTTTCCAAAACTGTTCATCATTTTTGTCCTAATTTCACCAATCGATCTTTTCCATATGATTTTAGATTGCTATAATTTTTGGTGGAGATGTAGAACAATGTGTTTCAAATCTGTTGGTTTAATTCCCATGTCATTTGGAGGTCACGGGAAGAAGTTATAGACAAAAGATCAAAGGATGTTCGAATTGTTTCCAACCATAGAAGTCACGTTCGTACAGGAGCATGATCGTGAGTTTCCAACGGATTTCAAACGATCGTGCTATTCTTGGTTCTTTACAAAGTAACGATTGTGTTTCTTCTTCTCTTCCGATACTACAATTTTTCTTTTGCTTCCTCTCTTTTTCTTCCTTCTTCAGAAATGCTACTATTCTTCTTACTTGATACTTACTTGATAAAACTCCAAAATCTTCAAAAACTTAAGAAGCCCTAATTCCTCATGAAACAATGTAAATCATTATGGAGGTTGGCAAGATTCGGTTTTCTTGAGGAAAAAGAAAGAACAACAAAGTTGGGAGTACAAATGACTAGATAAAAGCAAGGTGTAACTTTGGTGAAGGTTTGATGAAAAACTTTGTGAAAATGAAGGAACTTGAAGAAGAAAGCTACAAAGAAGGTTAAGACAAGAATACAGTACTTGGTCTTTCATGTGAAATTGGATAGTAAAACTTAAACTAGACAAGTGACATTGTCACTTATCTACCTTCTAAGGCTTTAACTAAGTTCTTATTGAACTAGTCCCATAACTCTCAATTTTTATTCTAATTATCACTAAAATTTTCAATATCATTTCTCACAAATTCTAAAGGCATCTATAAAAATCTTTAATATCATTTCACTCATTTCTATTCCCATTCACCAATTTACTTGTCAATTGGCATTTTTCCTAGTCTAATAATACTCAACATTTTCTAAATTCTCCAAAAATTCTAATTTAACAAATACACTCCTGAATCAATTTTTCCATACATAAAAACCACAATTCTAAATAAAAGTCACATTTCACATATATAAATCAATTATACCTGAAATGTCAATAAATGCATGTACAATCATTTTCATGTGCAAAAATATCTATATTCATGTGTATGTGTATGTCATATTATGCATGAACATGAAATGCATTTTCTAATCTCTCATATTTACCATTCTAGCTCTAACATGGGTAACAGGATGTTATACATTAAGCCAAAAGAGGTTACTCTTGATAATATCTCTCTAAGACCTGATGTCATGCACAAATTGAGAATACAGAGAAATATCATGATTAATAGTCTTCCAGAAGGTCATCTTGCTGTTTAAGCGCATTATGAGGTAATGTGAGATTTATACTCTCTACAAAATATCGATACCTGCTATATTGATTTTTTCTAGAGTATATCCTAGGCTGAATTTTTAACAAGGCATTTAACCTTAAACTATTCAAGATTGGTATGATTTTGGAATGATAAATGCTATATACTTTGACTAACCCAAAGTTTAATGAGATATCATTACTTACCAGATGGATTCAAGAAAGGGTTCAGCATTGTTATCTAAATAATCATGTAATGACTGAAAGATGCCTTGATATTAAAGATATTATCTGCTAATTCAAATTTTTATGAAGCTGAATGATATTATGCTTTTCGTTTCATTACTTTGCAAAGTGTAGAACATGTTCTCATTATTGTGGATACTAAGTTAAGAAAAGAATTTTCTAAATGCATCGAAAGTGATATCCATTATAGAAGAGGAATCAAGATGAGAATTGTCATTTTTGACATAAAGGAAACATTTAAAAAGGGATTTCGAACCTACGTGAGAAAAAGCAAATTTTCTTCTTTAATGATGGCCCCAACTAAGAAAGCATCGTTGCCTGCTAAAAATTTTGTAAAAATGAAGATAAGCATGATTGAAAGAAGCAATATAAGATCTAGTCCTGAAGCACAGAAAATGTTTTGTCATCTTTATAAACATGCAAAAAATATATTTCCTTCTTATACAAGTGATTGGAAGACATTTAAAGGAACAGATAAAGCTAAACCATATGGAGTACATACAATGATGATTATGAATCAGAAAGATGAGTAGATAACATGAAAATCTTTCCAACCATTTAGATAAAATAGAATCCACCATCGATAACAAGAGAATCTATCTTCTGAAAAAGTTGATAAGATGTAAATTTTGTTAAGGTTTAGAATTTGGACTTCAATTTTGTGTGTACAAATAAACCCCTTAGGGTAATAACAGGGGCTTTAAGCAATCTCTATAGGCCTCGTCTTTTTAATATCTTTTACAATGAAATAAAAATTTCTCCTTTTTATAGATACAATTTACAACTTTTATTTTAAAACGGTTGAAAGAAAACAATAATCAAATACATAAATAAATAATTGCATAAAAATAAAAACTAAAAATAGAATAAAGATAAAAGTAACTAAATAAATAGATAAGAAAAACAAACGAGTAAATAAAATAAGCAAGAAATTGAAAAATATAAAGAAAAGAATATGAAATAAATAAATCAAATAACTAAAGGAGCAAGTGTTGCAAACAAGAGCCTTTAGGTTAATTAAAAGATATGCAAATCGAAAGAAAAAGTTCAAAAGTCCTATGAAAAGAGAATGACCTCTCTATATGGGGGCCTCTACCTATATTCTAGTTTGCCAAAGTTTCCTATTAAGAGCTAGTCCTCGATAAGCTATAGTAGGGTCATATCCTTCTTAATTACCTCTCCCTTTTTTTTTTGGTTTTCCTCTTCTCCTCTTACAACCCTTAAGAACAACCTTCTCGCATCTTCTCATTGGGATGTCAGGATGTCTTCTTTTAACATGTTAAAAGCACATAAGACTTATCTCCCTTAATTTACTATCAATATTAGCCACCCATAACTTATCTCTTGCCACTACATTTCTAACATTATCTCTTCTTGTAAGGTTGCACATCTAATAGAGGATCCTCATCTCTGCCACCATTAATTTTTGACTATGCACATATATGATGTGTCAACACTCTTCCTCATAGAATATGGCTAACCTAATTGCTCAATTGTAGCACCCCACCCTCACGAGACATGTGCCTGACATCCTGAGTGATGCCCGAGTGCGAATCCTATAAGGGCGGCATGCTAGAATAGTCAAAACTCATTGAAACTTCGTACAATATATTTTTTTATACATGTGTGCGAAAATCAATAATCAAATCGAACTCATACTTTTATTTTATAAAACTCGAAATCACAAATGTTATTACACTTTGATCAACCTCTTTTACAAACCTTTCCACTTTGGAAAGTTATTAAAAAACAGAAATAATCATATACATATGATACAAAAATTTTCAGAAGACTCCATTCGATACAAAAATAAGAAAATATAAATGCAGATGCAATCTGATCTCGATCTCTAACTCTTACTTGAATGCAGTAGGCATACTCCCGCTTGTCTAACAGGGTACTCTTTAGAGCCTAAAAAATATTTACAAATTTTGGGTGAGTTTTACGAACTCAGTGAGTGACTATCATCAATGATTCACTGAATTCATGCTTCACATCAATACACGTAACAATTCATTCACATCTTTGCATTTTCGCAAAATATCACATTTCATTTTAAGAACAATCATCATAATCATTTCAATCATATAGGGAACACATATCAAGTATAAATGCAATACAAGTGAGACTCACTTTCATTTATTATTATCATTGTGACCGTTTTACTAGCTCATATCCCTTAGTGGATATTGAGCTGTGTCAAATTATGTCCCATATCCCTTAGTGGATACCCGGTACATTCACAACTGAACCTGAGGCTCTATTCACAATCTGAGCTTTAAGCTCTTTTTCATTGGCTACTCCAGTCACAACTTCCTTTATCTTACATGCATTCATGTATTGAAATGCTTCACAAATCGTATTCTCAAGCAATCACATGCTTGCACATTCCCATTCAAATCACATTTATCATCAGACCCATGGTCCAGCATTCTACAACATTGTTGAGCAACAGTTATTCCATTACATTCACATACAAGTAGCACTTCAATATCACATTTATGCATCAAGTCTCGGACCTTCATTGTTCGGCATCAACATAATCAAATCACATTCATCTTATCATTCAAAACATATTTTAAAGCAAATAGTTAATTGAGAGAAACTTTCTAAGTTACTCACAATATGCTCCAGATTAGCATTTGCTTCCAAGTTCTAGAAACGTCTGAACGCGAACGTTTATCCTACACATCATAATTACGGAATATACACATCGCACACATGTTACAACTTTGCACAATTTTAAGAACTCATTTATGCACGAATATGTATATGGACTATGTACAACGCATGCTCAATGACATTCTTGGGTATTTTTCCATTATTCAAATCACATACTAATTCCAATATCAAACTCACTTAAGTATCATTTATACTTAGGGTTTATGTCTCAATAAAACCATTATAATCACATTTCCTTTCTATCTTGGTCACATTCAGATTTTTCCAGAATTATCATTTTGGGTCAACTTTACAGGTTCTTTTTGACCCAAAAAATGAAGCAATTTGGCCCCTCTTTCTTCTACAGACTTGTTCTCCATAGTCTTAAGTTTCTAATGACACCAAAATCATTCAATTTGGTTCAGTATTTTGAAAGTTATTTTCCAAATATTTTTGGACTGTTCTCCTCCTGAAACAGTGCACCATATTCAACTTCCATCAAGAAATTGAAAGTCTTACAGGCTGAATTAGAATTCTACTTCTTCAGATGAATTATAGCCCTATGACTCCAATTTACTCAAAAGCAAAGATCATCTCATTTGGATGTCTAGAGAAGAAGTTATGGTCAAAAGAAACAAGACTGTTCAGTTTGCAATTTCTCTCGGGTGTTCAGAACAAAATCTAATCACAGTTACTACTAGAGAGCACAATAACTTGATGTGACAAATAAACATGAGTCTAGCAATTAGACTCATGGGGGTGAGGGAGAAAATTCATGGGCATGAGTGATTCACGAGTGTGAGGAAAAAAGTCACAGCCGTGACAGATAAAGACAAAAATGTTGGAGAACACACTCAGTCAAACCTTCCCATATTTTACACTATATCTCTCTCAATTGACTTTAGATAAAGTATAAATGCAATGCACATTCCTTATATTTCAATGATATAAGGAAGACATATCAAGTATAAATGCAATGCACATGAGACTCACTTTTATTTATTATTATCGTTGTGATCGAGTGCCTTTTTACTAGCTCATATCCCTTAGTGGATATCGATCTGTGTCAAATTATGTCCCATATCGCTTAGTGGATACCCGGTACCTTCACAACCAAACCTAAGGATCTATTCACAATCTAAGCTTTAAGCTCTTTTTCACTGGCGACTCAAGTCACAACTTCCTTTATCTTACATGCATTTAGTGTAGGAAAATCCCGGTGCAAGTATCATATACTAATGGTGCGGAAATTTTTTTTTTGTCCTGGGATGTTCCCGAAAGCCAGGATCCATGTGTCTATACAAAGAGTCAAACCATAACGACCAAAGTAGACCGTCTCTAA
>JAOQMR010000008.1:31193534-31216415 GCA_027563865.1 Erythroxylum pelleterianum | reverse complement strand
CCAATAGGTTCATATAAAAATAACCAAATAATAACGAAAGTTCGATTATCCATACACAATACCCAAATCAGTTAAAATCGGATAACAAAATCAACCCTAATGAGAGAAAGAAACAACAAAATAATTATAAAAATACTTAACCCAGGTCGTCGACATCGATTTTACCTCCGAACCAGTGTCGGGATGCCTAGCCCTTCATGAATATTTCCCGACAAATTGCTTCAACCCCGTTTTAATCCCTAATAAAAAGACCTTTGTTTAACTCTTCACTGCTACTTTTTTTTACTGTACGAGTCGGATGTAACTTCAATATTCAGTGCCGTCCCCATGTGCTACTACTGTTCCTGGAAAAACACAAAAATGAGATCAAGTGTCCTCCAACATTTTTTCGATCTTCGATACTCTCCCTACGCCGACACCGTGAATGTAGCAATCATTGATCAGACAACTTAAAACACAGCTCTCCTTAAAAACCCTCTTACGCTGGCACTGTTCAATGCCAAGACAAAATGAAAATTAGTTCATTCCTCCCAACTCTCCTACGCCGACACTATATATATCCCTTAAACAAATAATATTCAACCACTTAAAAGCCCTTTGCGCCGACACTGTGGATGGATTTGACCATTAAAAACTTCTCCCTTTAAAACTTTTATGTGTCGGCGCTCTGTTCTCGTTGCCTCCTCCCCTGTGACAATTAAAAGACCTATATATTAAAACCTTGGCTGCGTCCCTTCTCTCCACGTGTTGCCTCCCTACACGCTCATTTGTCTCCTTTTTTTTCGTTGATTTTTTAGCTTTCCCTTTCATGCTCTCCCCATGCACGCCAGCTGTGCTCCATATGCGTGTCTAATGCCTCCTTTTTAAGCAACCATTTAATTCCCTCCGTATGCGTTATTGGCTCTCCCCGAATTGTATTTGAAGCTCAACAATTTAATTTCATGCCTCCTTCATGCTCTTTTCTCCGTGTCTTTATTTTTTTCCTTCTATTCTTTTTCTCACTCTATGAAGCAAAACAAAAATAAATCTTCAAAAACCACCCAAATGTAATACTTTTGGCTCACTTTAATTTCTTCGCTCTCAAATTGTACCTAAAAATAAATATGAATTAAAGTGAGTATCTTAAACATTTTTGTATCATTAATCGCTAAGTGAAAATAATTAAAATATAAACAATTAAACACATATCAAATGTCATCAAAAAACAATATACACTAAGGCACATCTCTTTGAATATTCTTAGTAAGCTCATCCATAACTCCTACAAATCGGAATGGGAGCAATGAGGATCCTTGGTATAACCCAATATTGATAGAAAAATGTTTTATATCTCCTCCTATCGTCCATACTCCAATCTTAACATCTTTTTATATATCCATAATAACTCGTATATAGGTGATAGGAACCCTCTTAGCTTTTAAAGACCTCCATATAACTTTCCTAAGTACGTTGTTATAAGTCTTTTCTAAATAAATAAATACCATATGTAGGTCCCTATATCTGTCCTTATAATATTTTATTAATTGTTAAGGAGATGTATGGTTTCTGTTATGGATCTTTCCTTGTCTGAAACCAATTTGGTTCTTCGAGATAGGTGCACCCTTTCTCACTCTCTTCTCAATCATCCTCTCCTATAATGTCATGGTTTGATTAAATAGTTTGATGCATCTATAGTTATTACAACTTTAGATTTCCTATTTATTCATATAGAGAGGGGTTAATGTATTAAATCTCCACTTATCTAACATTTTGGTAAACTTCAGGACCATAATAAAAAGCTTGGCTAACCATGTAAGGCCCTTTTCTCCTAAACTCTTCCATACCTCTATGGGTAATTCGTCAAGTGCTACTACCATTCCACTTCTCATCTTCATCAAAACTCCTCTAATTTCTTCTCTCGTGATTGTAGGCAAAAAGTGAAGCCACAATATTATTTAGAAATGCTAAGATAAATTAAGGAAATATTGTTATCTCTTCCTTCATTCAAAAGTTTAAAGAAGCAGTTTTATCATTTTCACTTGATGTTATTGTCATCAATAAGTATCCATTTTGCTTCATCCTTTATATAATAAACTTGATTTAAATACCCCATTTTCTATTGTCTAGCGTTCACCAACTTAAAAAAAATTCCTTTTCTCCATCCTTAGTTTCCAATCTTTGATATAAGTACTCATAAGCTCTATTTTTTACTTTTGAGACTATCTTCTTTACCTCTTTCTTTACTAGCTTATAGTTCTCTTTATTGGCTACCCTCTCTTCATTCGTGTTGACATCTAATAGAGTTTGATATATGGTCTTCTTAATCTTTACCTTGATTTAGGCATCTTCTTTCCACCAACAAGATTGACCCTAGTCGCTTTAGAAACTCACATGATCTCCTTAACTGCATTCCTAAAAAGAGTTGCTATTTCCTCCCACATCTGTTTAGCTTCTCCTTCCAGTTTCTATATTTCTTTAGACATTACTTTATCCCTAAGCTGTTCCACAATGTCTCCTTTTAAATTCCACCATTTAACTTTAGTGCACCTTCAATAGCTTCTCTTCTTTCTCCAACCCTTAATTATAAGATCTATGATCAACAATCTATGCTAAGTTGATAAGTCTGCGTTGGGTATCACCTTACGATCCTTACAATTGGCTTAATCATTTCACCTCATGAGGAAGTAGTCGATTTGAGTCTTCGTAGTTTTGCTACTAAACTTTACTAAGTGCTACTCTTTTTTAATAAACAATAAGTTGGTTAATATTAAACCCCTAAGTCCAGACCGCGAGATCGTGCGAGTGTTGGTGAGCCTTGGCCAATGCTTAGCACGTAGGTTGGCATGAAAAAGGTGTGTTGATGAGGGAACAAGATGAAGTCTTGCGAGTTGGCGAGCAAAACCCAAGGAACCTACAAATTAGGCAAGGGATGTAGGAAGTATCAGCGAATACCTCGAGAGTAGGCGAGATTCGATAAGTGTAGGCACGCGTAGGTGCGCATTGACAAAAATTTTCAACAAGACGTGAGATTCGAATGCGAGGCTATTCCGAGTTAGTGAAACTAAGTCATGTGAGACCCGAGGGTGTGCGATGATGTGCAAAGGCATGTGAGAGCCCGCAAGGATGTGCAGAGGCATGCAAGCGCGATAAAGCATATAAGCACTTGACTTCGGCGAGGCAGGTCGAAGGTATGTGAAATATGAGAGGTTTTATACTAACTCGGATTGTGACTTGTACTTAGTCATGGAGCGACGAGACTACACCATGAGTGAACTTGTTCATGGAAGATGGACTTTTCCATAGGCGTGCATTGATGGACTTATGTGCAGATAGGCCATGGTGAAAACACATCAGCAGTGACGTGGCAACTGTGGATGTTGTGGAACATGATGACGTGGCAGATAAGATCACAGTGGACGAACATCTGCTTTAAGAGATAAAGATCACGTGGAAGGATCATCTGAAGATAGGGAGATCTTCGTGAATAAGGATAATCATTCATAGAAAGGTTAATCTTTTATCATGTTAATGTGATGTAACTTAATCCTATTATATAGAGTCCTAATTGGATAGGGATGTCATCTATTGGTTAGTTTGATGTAATATAATAAGGATAAGATTGTGATCTTAGCTAATAGAGTTCTATCAGGATTCTAACTTAGTCATCTGGAGGAGCCTGTGAATGACTCATTAAAGTTGAGAGCTATTCATTCACTCATTGAGAGAAATAACTCAGAGAGTTTTAAGAGTTGAGAGCTTTTTTGGTTGGGGGGGGGGGTTCTCATTGTAAGGGCTTCGAGTAGGGAGTTCCTTGTGAGTGCTTCGAGAAGGAGGTACTTGTATCTTTTGTTAACATTTTTTTGAGAGTTTATGAAAGATTAACTTCAGCTATATATATATATATATCTCTTGTTTCTTTCTTTTCTTTGTTATACACTTCTATTATTTTGTGTGTGAGAGAAACACTTTAAACACTTATGTGAGAATGAGGTATTCGAGGGCTAATGGATTTGTTCGACGACATTCACGTAAGAAGGCTAAATCTTTCTTAAGCAAACCTAAGCGAGATTTTCGCACGGAGGTGGGCATGACTTGCGGTAGAAGTTTGAGTCCAAAGTAGACCTTTGTGATAGTTGGTATCAGAGACAATCTAGGGCGATGGCTGGTGGAAGTAATCTGACGGAAAGGGTTACCAAAATAGAGGCGATTCTTAAGTCTCTAGCCCTGATAGATGAGGGAGTAGCTCCTTTGTTAGAACATATTGTAGCCTTGGAGAGGGAACTTTAAGCAACTATGAAAGCGCTCGAGAAATAGACGAAGGCTCGTAAGGAGATCAGCTATGATTTGTTGGTGGTCAAACGTGCAATGGCAAAGTACAAGACGGATGTCCAAGTCGAAAACACTATGGTGAACGTGTGAGAGCCACAAGTTCTCGATGGAAAGTGGAGTGCCAAGGAGCTCAAAAATTTTCTATGGGATATGGAGCAGTACTTTGCAGTGGCAAAGGTGGTAGATGCAAAGAAGATGTCAATCACAGCAATGTACATGGTGGATGATTCCAAGCTATGGTGGAGACTGATGGAGAGATCTCCCATCGATACTTGGGAGAAGATGAAGAAGGAGCTAACAGATCAGTTCTTACCCAACAACACTTTATAGCTCACGAGGGAAGCTTTGAAGGGGTTGAAGCAAGATGAATCTGTGAGGGAGTATGTAAAGAAGTTCACATTGGTGATGTTGGAAGTGCCGAATATGTCAGAGGAAGACAAGTTGTTCAACTTCATTAGCAACTTGCAAGGTTGGGCACAAATGGAGCTTCGAAGGCAGAATATGAAGGACCTCCCTAGCTTAATAGTGGCGGTAGATGCTTTGGTGGATTTCCAATTGCCACCACCAATTCTACCCAGCGGAGAGGACAAGAATAATGGTGGAACTCGGGATGGCAAGAAGAGAGGCAAAGAGAAGGCGGGAGAATCTTCTCAATATAAAAAAAAAGATTCGAAGGGGAAAGCTGCATGTTTCATCTGTGAGGGGGCACATTATGCTCGAGAATGCTCGAAGAGGAAGAAGGCCGAGGAGCAAATGAGCTCCATAGTCGCGAACGACAAAGGAGGGAGCAATGAAGACAACTCAGGTGAAGGAGCCATCAACAACATTGCCTATTTAAATGTTATGAGCCTTATAGAGAAGCACCCATGCAAAAACAAACTCGATAGAAAGAGGAGGTGCCACGTGGGAAAGGTGCCAATAGAATAGAAGGCTCACTCTAGTCTTCAACAGTTGGCGAAGGAGTCTTCGAGGGAACTGCTCGTGGAGGAGTGCCTACAGATTATTTCGATGAGGGCATCAAATTCTTATAGTGGGGGTGGTTTGTTACCCTTAAGTTCAGACTGCGGGATCGTGCGAGTGTTGGCGAGCTTTGGCTAATGGCATGCAGGTCGGCACAAGGAAGGCATGTTGACAAGGGAATAAGGTGAAGTCTTGAGAGTTAGTGAGCAAAACCTAAGGAACTTACGAAGTAGGTGAGAGATGCTGAAAGTATTAGCGAAGATCTTAAAAGTAGGCGAGATTCGATACGCGTGGGCACGCGTAGGTGTGCATTGGCGAAAATCGTCAATGAGACGTGAGATTCAGATGCTTGGCCATACGGAGTTAGCAAAACTAAGTCATGCGAGACCTGAGAGTGTGTAAAGGTAAATGAGACCCCGCGAGAAAATGCAAAGGCATGCGAGTGTGACAAGGTGCATAAGCATTTAAATTCGGCAAGGCAGGTCGAAGGTATATGAAATATGCTATACTAACTCGGATTGTGATTTGTACTTAGTCATGGAGCGACAAAACTGCATGATGAATGATCTTGATCATGTAAGATGGACTTGTCCATGGACATGCATTGATGGACTTATGTGCGGATAGGCTGTAGTGAAAACACATTATCAGTGACGTGGCAACTATGGATGACGTGGCACATGATGACGTGGCAGATAAGATCACAGTGGATGAATATTAGTTTTAAGAGATAAAGATCACGTGGAAGGATCTTTTGAAGATAGAGGAGATCTTCGTGGATAAGGATAATCATTCCTAGAAAGGTTAATGTTTTATGTTATTAATGTGATGTAACTTAATCCTATTAGATAAAGTCCTAATTAGAAGGGGATGTCATCTATTGGTTATTTTGATGTAATCTGATAAGGATAAGATATAATAAGATTGTGATCTTAGCTAGTAGAGTTCTATTAGGATTCTTAGTCATCTAGAGGAGCCAATAAATAGCTCATTAGAGTTGAGAGATATTCATTCACTCATTGAGAGAAATCAATCAAAGGAGAGAGCTTTGAGAGTTGAGAGCTTTTGGGTGGGAGTTCTCATTGTAAGAGCTCCAAGTAGGGAGTTCCTTGTGAGTGCTTCAAGAAGGAGGTACTTGTATCTTTTGTTAGCATTTTGTTGAGACTTAATGAAAAAGTAGATTTGGCTATATATATTTATCTTGTTGCTTTCTTTTCTCTGTTATACATGTTATTTTGTGTGAGAGAGAAACACTTTAAACACTTGTGTGCGTGTGAGGTATTTAAGGGCTAATAGATTTGTTCGGCAACATTCACGTGAAAAGGCTGAATTTTGCTTAAGTAGACCTAAGCGAGATTGCCGCACGAAGGTGGGCATGACTTGTTATAGAAGTTTGACTCTAAAGCAAACCTTTGTGACAACTACCACCAAGTCAAATGCCACCAAAAAGTCCAATAAAGTAGTCCCGCTATCTTTTCTATCACTATAACTAAAATCTCTCGTGGGCACCAAAATATCCATTCGAGCTCTGTAGCACCCCACTCTCACAGGACACATACTCGATATCCTAATTGATATCCGAGTATGTACCCCGTAAGGGTGGTATGCTAGAGCAATCACGTCACTAACTTAATCATAGCATCATCATTCAAAACGTAAATATCACAATATTTAAAAACCCAAAATTACTCATTTCATTTCATAAAAACTGAATATACATTGTAGCTTTAAAATAACATCCATATATATACAATAACAAAACTAATCAGAGTCTACAACTCTGTATACAGAATATGCTACATACATGACGAATTATATAAAAATTTTATCTAATTCCTTTAGTCTCAGTTGACCGAGTTTCGAGCCATTTCTTCTAACCAAAAGTACGAGAACTATGTTTCTTCTAGAGTTTATCTGCCACTAGTATCCTCTCTCGAACCTGAAGTGTCAACGTTACAATTTTGGTGAGTTTTGCGAACTCAGTGAGTTAACCATCCTCGATGGTTCACTCATATCACATAACACATAATCCATGCAATCACATAGTTCATATGATAACAAGTATCATCATATAGCATCACAAAACTCTTTGTTCACAATTTCCACATTTCTCATTCAACACAATTCAACAATCAATTTAAATCATTTGAAACATGCTTATTAAATGTATATGCAATGCTCATGAGACTCATTTTCGATTATTACGTTGTTGTGACCAAGCGCCTATAATTGTCCCGTATCTATTGTGGATACCGAGCTCATTGATAACTGTCCCTTATCTGTTAGGGATACATGGCTCATTATACGTAGTGAGCCTATGTCTCTTAATCACATTTTGAGCTTTAAGCTCTTTTTTTCGTGCTACTCAGGTCACAACTGCCATTATCTGTTCATGCATTCATGTAATGAAATGCATCAAGTCACATAAGGTCAATCAGTCACTTTATTTCACTTTACACATTCACTTTCACATGTCATCGAACCTAAGTCCGATGTTCAATAGTTATGTTGAGCACACTTATTCCTATCAAATTCACATACAAGAAGTACTTCCAATATATATAATTCATTCATCAAACAACCTGGACATTCAATGTCCAAAATCAACACAATCACATTCACATAATAATTCAATATAGAATTTAAAACAAACAATTAATCAAGTGAGACCATCTAGGTTACTAGCAGTTTGATCCAGATAGTTGCTCCCTCGAAGTCCCAACAACGTCTGGATATTGACGCTGTAATTACTCCTCTATATCATGCAACATACATTTACACATATCACACCTTTGCATAATTTTAAAAGTACTCATTTATGCATATATGTATGTATGAATTAGGTACAGTGCATGCTTAATGGCAATTCCGGGTATATTTTCTTTGTTCTTGTCACAGGATGATTCGTACTTCAAAACTCATATAAGTCCAATTTGAACTTCGGTTTACACATATCAACAAAACAAATTTATCCTAATGTCATAATTCAATAATTCATTATTTCTTTTTTAGCATTATATGCTCCCATAATATCCAATTCTCTTTCAACTTTATTTAATACAAACTACTCAACTCTTTTCAATCACAACTACTATCATATGAACATCTTCATTCCCATTATACTCATTCCCTTGGTACTTTGATATCAACAATTCATTCACTATGTTATAATATCCTCAATCGATCATTCCAGCTTTTCTCAAAGCAGATTTTTGGGTCAATTTTGCACGGCCATTAGAACAAGGAAACTAAATTTTTTAGGCAACACATTCTTCCAAAAACATGTTCCCATATGTCTGAAGTTTTTAAGGACACAAATTTCACACAATTTGGTTGAGTATTTTTCAAGTTATACACAAAATATTTTAGACTGTAATCACACCGTGACAGCGCACTGCACTCAACTTCAAGCCAAGTCTTGAACCACTTGGAGACAGAATTAAAATTTAATTCCTTCATGAAATTTGTATCGATATGTCTCTAGTTTTTATCTAAACTTAAAATAATTCCATTTATGCATCTACAGATCAAGATATGGACAAAATATAGATGATTGTTCAATGAAAACACTCCATTTAACATATTCTAGCACACTTCATCATTTTCGTCCTAAACTCATCAATCAATCATTTGCCAATCCTTTCTTAATGAATTCATATGACCATGAAATTTGGTGGAGAGGAAATAAAATGTGTAAGGAGCTTGTGGTTCAAATTTAAAGTCAATTGGAGGTTCGAAGAAGAATTTATGGTCAAAAAAGTGAAGGGTATCGAAAACTGTCAAAAAGCATAACACCTTCATTGTCACGATCGTGCACTGCCTGTTGATTCCTCTCTGTCACAATCATGCTTGTGCATAATTGTGCACTGCCTGACATCACACGATCGTACAGTATCTAATTTCTCCTTTCTGTTATGATTGTGCTTACGCACGATCATGCAACTCCCCTAATGTTTCCTCTCTGCACGACCGTGCAAGTCCCCAGATGTTTCTCTCTGTCACGTTCGTGCTTGTACACGATTGTGCACTACCTAATGTTTCCTTTCTTCATTCCTACTTCCATTTCATCTCAAATCATTCACACACAAATCAAAATCTATGATTGATCATAAGCATCCAAAATCGAACATATCATATACGCAAATTCACCATATTTTCTGCACATGTTCACCTTCATTAACACCTTCATTTCATCTCTAACTTATCATTTTAATTATTCCCATTTCAAGACATCAAGTTACTCTTTTTCTTTATCTTTAGAATCATTTTAGTTCACCTTTATAACTCCCAAAGATATCCACATTAATACACTAAGCAAACAGAACATAAGCATATCATCTTTTCATGAAATTTTGCATTCTTTTTACATCATCATAACGATCTTTCTATCTCAAAAATCATCTCAACATCACTCAAAGGAACAAGACATCAGTATTCTCATCCTTCATCCATGATGCACATGTATAATGACCACTAGCCTCATTATCATTTAATATCAATTAATCACCATATTCGTTTCATAATAATACAACCTATGAGCATCAACATGTTACTTACTTGGTAATACTCCAAACTCTTCAAAATCACGTGAACCCTCGCTTTCCAATATCTCACGATCATCACCAATCAAAGGTTGTAGGGTTTGCTCTTTTAGTGACATTGATGAAGACAACAAGATGAAATTAGCAAGTGAAAGGTGAGAACAAGGTTCATGTTGAGAGGGTGAGAAATGAATATCGTAGATGAAGAAGACTGAAGAAAATGAAACTCTTAAAGACAGAATTAAAGTTTGACTCCTTTATGAAATTTATAACCACATGTCTCTAGTTTAATATAAACTTAAAATCATTACATTTTTATATCTACAAATAAATATAGGTCCAAAATACAGATTCCTATTCAGTGAAAACACTCCATTTAACATATTCCAACACACTTCATCATTTTCATCCTAAACTCATCAATTAATTATTTACCAATCATTTCCTAATAAATTCATATGACCATGAAATTTGGTGGAGAGGAAATAAAATGTGTAAGGAGCTTGTGGTTCAAATTTCAAGTCAATCGGAGATTCGAAGAAGAATTTATTGTCAAAAGACTGATGGGTGTCGAAAACTGTCAAAAAACATAGAACCTTCACTGTCAAGATCATGCTTGTGCACGATTGTGCACTACCTGTTGATTCCTCTCTATCACGGTCGTGCTTGTCCACGATCATGCACTGCCTGACATCAAATGATCGTGCACTACTTGATTTGTGCTTTTACACGATTGTACAACTCCCCTAAGTTTTCCTCTCTATCATGATCATGTTTTTGCACAATCGTGCAAGTCCCTAGAGGTTTTCTCTCTATCATGATCGTGCCTGTGCATGATCGTGCACTGCCTAGTGTTTCCTTTCTTCATTCCTACTTCCATTTAACTCAAATCATTCACACAAAAATCAAAATCTATGATTGATCAAAAACTTCAAAAATCGAACATATTATATGCACACATCGACTATATTTTCTGCACATGTTCGTCTTCATTAAGACCTTCATTTCATCTATAACTTATCATTTTAATTCTTCCCATTTCAAGACATAACGTTACTCCTTTTCTTTTAACTCAATACTCATTTTAGCTCACCTCTATAACACCTAAACAGATCCACGTTAATACACCAAGAAAACATAACATATGCATATCATCTTTTCATGAAATTTCTGAACTCTTTTTACATCATCATAATGATCTTTCTACTTCAAAAATCATCTCAGCAAAAGTCAAAGGAACAAGACATCAGTATTCTCATTCTTCATCCATGATGCACATGTATAATGACCACTAGTCTCATTATCGTTTAATATCAATTAATTGCCATATTTGTTTCATAATCATACAACCTATGAGCATCAACATGTTACTTACTTGGTAATACTCCAAACTCTTCAAAATCACGTGAACCCTCGCTTTCCAATATCTCACGATCATCACCAATCAAAGGTTGTAGGGTTTGCTCTTTTAGTGACATTGATGAAGACAACAAGATGAAATTAGCAAGTGAAAGGTGAGAACAAGGTTCATGTTGAGAGGGTGAGAAATGAATATCATAGATGAAGAAGACTGAAGAAAATGAAACTCTTAGAGACAGAATTAAAGTTTGATTCCTTTATGAAATTTATAGCTATATGTCTCTAATTTAATATAAACTTAAAATCTATACTTACTTTTTAGCTTCAATGTCTTCAAACTCTTCAAGAATCTCCAAAATCCTAGCTTGTTTTCTCTTCTTTCTCTTGTCTCTCTCTTTTGGTTTCTTCACTTTTCGTGCTTCTATTTGTTACTTTGTTGTGACCGAGTGCCTAAACTGTCCCGTATCTATTGTGGACACTGAGCTCATTGATAACTGTCCCGTATACTTTGGAGATACCGGGCTCATTTGGTACTTTGACATCAATGCTTCATTCACTAATGTTATTCCAACATTACAAGATTACACATTCCAAACTCTCCTTTCTTCTTATAAATTTCTCTAAATTTCCAAACCTTCGTGTCTATTTTCCATGATCAATTAGACAATGCAAACAAAGTAATTTAGCAACAAGTTTTTCCAGAAAAATGTTCCCTATTGTCTTAAGTTTCTAATGACACCAAAATCATTCAATTTGGTTTAAAAATCCGAAAGTTATACCTCAAACATTTCCGGGCTGTTCTTATACTGAAATAATACACTATGCTCAACTTCCACCCATAAATTGAAAGTCTTAGAGACTGTATCAAAACTCGACTTCTTCATGTAATTTGTTGAAATATTTCTCTACTTTTCTCCAAATTAAAAACAATCTCATTTGGATGACTAAATATCTAGATATAACCAAAATACCCTAGCATGTTCAGTGGAATCATACCAATTTATACTATTCCAACAAATTTCCCTCACTTTCATTCAATCAAACTTTTTCAAATCAATTCCTATGTTACACATTTTTATGAAGAGATTGAAACATATGTTAGGAATCTATTTCTTCATGAATCGCTTCATTCGGAGGCCGGGTTATGAAGTTACGGGCAAAAGAATCAAACATGCTCATGTCCTCAATCATGTTGTACCTATCTTGGTACAATTAGTATAACTTTCACTAGGGATATCTGATTAAGGTCATATTTGGACGATTTCGAAGAGGACTTCTAGATCTACAACTTTTATGAAGGACTTAGAGTGAGATTTTGTCATTTGGAGGGTCAAAACACAGGTTGTGTGAAACCACACAGGTAGACCATGTACCCCATGGGTCTGGTAATTTTTCTACATTAGGAATACACGGCCAATGTGAATATACGCAGCCTGACAACCTTCGGGTTTAACAAAAATTTTCACTCTCTAAGACCCCTCCAATGGATCCTAAATCTATTCTAACACCCCTTTCACTAATAATCTTCCCAAATTCACCTATTCTAATGCAATATCACTTCATAACAATTCATACACCAATTAGATTTCATTAACTCTCAAATCTCAACTCTAAACTCATCTGATTCATCATCTCAAATGGATAACTTCTTCAAATATACCTAATTTCAACTCAACATCATCCATACACAATTCGCATTCCCTACTTAATCATAAACACTTGAAATATAACACATTCTCATACACTCAAAACAGAACATAACATATACATTTATCCACCAATGTACTACACTCAGTTCTCAACTTCATGACAAATTTTGAGACTCTTAAAGACAGAATTTAAATTTGATGTATCATGAAAAATGTATCCATATGTCTTTAGTTTAATCTAAACTAAGAATCATCTCATTTCGATAACTAAAGAAAAAGTTATGGCTAAAATAGTGAAGCATACTCAGTGAACATTTTCCAGTCCATCATTTTCAAACTTTCCAGATTTTACACCTAACATACTTGTACAAAGATCACCCTTTTCTACTTCATTTACTCCTCATTCTCAACTCCATTTCATCTCAATATCATTCACCATCAAAGCATGATCTAATTTGATCATTAACCCAAAAATAAGACATGTTCATGTACCTATTCATCAACTTCCAATTCTCATTAAGACATCCCTTTTCACAACCAATTTATCTTTAAAACATGTGTGGCATAACTCATAGTTTCTTACTCATCATATACAATATCAATCATCTATAAAACAACTCCTAACTCATTATTTAGCATTTATATGAAACAAAACATCTATATATACATGTATATGTATTCATTTCTTCACCAACATTCTAACATTTACAAAACTCCTTGTCATGATCATTCAACCTTGAAAATACCTCTATAAATCATTAATCATCAATAAAAGCAAGAAATTGACATGCTCTTTATCATTCACGACACATACATACATTAACCACCATTTCATGAAATTAACCTCCAACTATCATCATAAATGCTTCATTTTAACAAAACCCACAATGATTAAAGCCATACTTTCTTGATTTATCTCCTAAATGTCCAAAATCTTCAACAATACCAATAATCCCTAGCTTCACCAACAACCCACGATCATCATCATCTTGAGGGTTGGAAGGTTTGGGTTTTTGGTGTGAATAGAAGAGAGAGCAAGGTGAAAGAGGAGCAAGTAAGAGATGAGAGAGCTAGGTTTAGTATGGGTGTAGATTAGCAACAAAATGACATGAAGAATAAAAAAAAACAACGAAGAAGAAGAAGAAGAAGAAGAAGAAGGAGAGAAGCTACGAAAATGAGGAAAAGAACAAAAATCAACACTTACTTGGTCTTCTCATATGAAAGCATCATGAGACAAAACCAAAAAAGGGGTTGTCTTTAAAAATTTAAGGGTTAGTGGATTTAAGGCATTGTGTTGGCAAGTGATATTAGTCACTTGCCACATGTCCAATTCCTAAAGCATTAGACTAGGTTCTTTCATTTAGTTAGTCCAATCAATTTCAATTTCTAATCCAATTGTCTTCCAAATTTTCAATGGCACTTTTTAGTAAATCCTAAATTCTTTTATCAAAATTTCCATTGCCATTGGAGAGTAATTTCTACTACTATTTAATAATTATTTTGCCACTTGGCATTTTTCCTAGTCCAAAAATTACCAAAAAATTTAGGAATTTTCCTAAAATTCACCAAAAATTTTAAATCGAAATATACACTCTCCAAATTAATTTTCAACATATATAAACCAAAATTCTCAATATACTCACATTTATAAACAATTATACCCATAATTATTGATGAATGCGTGTACAATCATTTTCATGTGCAGAAAATTCAATATTCACGTGTATGTGCATATCATGTAATGCATGAGCATGAACTGTGTTTTCTAATCTCTCATATTTACTATTTTAGCCTTGATGTGGGTAAAGGGATGTTACAGTGATACTTTTGTTCCTTCTTTCTGATATTGTGCCAACTACCTTGAAACTTTCATCTTTGGTAGATGTTCCAAAATTACTTCCTGATTCCCTTGATATGTGATGTGATACATAAACACCTACAGGTTGAGTTGCATAAGATATGTCATCTATGTTCTTCACTGCCACTTGAATCTCTTCTTGTGTGAGATCACCTTCGTGTCCTTAAGGAGACTTCTTCTTTTTTCCCTTTTTCTTTGGTTATCACAGGTGTTGAGCGTCTAGGTTGTACATCTGGTACAATCTTGATTGTCATTCTGCTTGTTATTGGATAGATTGTATAAGGATCTTTAGTAAGCTTCAATGGATATGGTTTTATCTTTTCATCTCGCAAAACACTGTATAGTCTTCGTTCTTTAGGACTTAGAAGATGTATCTTCTGATCATCTACTATTATAGATTCAACTTGAACCTTAACTGTCTGTTTAGGAAGTTCTCCGATGATAATTAAACTTCTGTTACGATCAAGTATTGATTCTTCTATGACATTCATCTTCAAATCTTCTTTCTTTATCAGTAGAGGAGGGTTGTAAGGTATTAGCTATTGTTGAACAGTTTGTGTCTTTTGTGGAACATCAGACGATGAAACTTTCTTCTGAACAAGTTTCGTTTTCTTTTGTTCTTTTACTGATTTGGAAGAGAGTTGTTGTTGAGGCTCCCTCTTCTCAAATACTAACTTCTTTTTTATCTCCGTCTCTCTAGATAATTGTACTGATTGAATATGAGGGATAGAGACAATTGATTTGGTAGGCTGCTGTTATTGCTTTTGCTCCTTTTTACTTTTAGATTCTCCACCAAGAATCAGAACTTTCTGCTTTTTTGTTCTTGTTATCGTAACGTCATTAATCTTGGCAACCTTTTTGACTTCTCGGGTCTTTTTGATTGGAGCGTCCCAGCCTTCCTCTTTAAAGACACTTGTTGAACCTTGCTTTCCTTCCTTTTTGGAAACCTCTTGGCTTGTATCTACACATCAGATGATTGTTCAACCTTTTTCTCTACTGATATTCTTCTGGACGATCTAGGTTTTGCTTGTATTTCTAATAGAACATTTTCTTTCTTACTTCGTCTTACTAAAAGCTCCCCCTTAAACTGTGCTTTCGGTGTAAAATCTACATGCACTTCGGCTTCAATCTTGATCCCCATTTTGTGAATATTAGAGGCATTGATAACACTCTTAAGATTCTACTTTACTATGTTTCCTCTATCAATTAGGATTCCAAATTCCTTGAAGAATCTTGTTAATAGCATACCGTAAGGTAAAGAACTACTCTTCACATGATAATCCTCCCTAGCCTTTATCATGTACTTCAAAATTAAGAATGAAAGATTTACCGGTTGGTGAGTGAGTAGATGAAATATACAATGTTCATCATTCATTGTCATCAAATCCTTTGATCCTGCTCTTGGTAAGATACAATGTAGAAGAATTGAATGAAGAACCCTAGCCTTTAGAATGAGGGTTGAAGACTTCTTGACTCCTGGATTACTATATCCATATAGTTGTCGATTAATGTTGGCTTTGTTTAGATGACTTTGAGCAATCCAATCTGTATTGTTGAATAGTTCTGCTCCTTCATTTTGACACACAATATCCTTCACAACAGAATCTTGTGTGATTATTACCGACAACCCATCTACCATTGATACCAAGGTGTTGTCTACCATCCTTGCATTCTTCCATAACTCATATACTTCATTCAAATACACTATCTCCCGGATGTTGAAGAAGTTCTTCCAGCCAACTGCTTCAATCTCAGGTTCGATATTTATCCAATTATTCTTCAAAGAAGTAAAATCGACAAGTCTACCATAGATAAGAGATGTCGGCATTTTTAATCTGTAAAGGATAAACACTAAACATAGAGATGTATTTCGCTTAAAGAAGCGAGGTTATTATAACAATAAAAGAAAGATATGAAATGAAATGAAATGAAATGGATTTGGAGTTTAGAATAGAGGTTTTGATCGTCTTTATTGAGAGCACTCTGAACAAGTCAGTTTCTAAGTTTTTCAAGAAAATTCTAGAGTGTAAAGTGTTGCAGATTCTGGGATGACTTCCCTTTTATATACACTCTTGAAAAGTTATCGTTTGTAACATTTTTAACTGATCCTTCGGTAATTATGAAATTGAAACTACCAAGTGAAAATTTACCGTTACTATATAATCTGAAAACTTATGACTTTTCAGCTTCTTCAGAACAAATCGTCTAGATCATGGAGTCTCAGACAAATGGTCATTTAACATTACCATATTCATATTCCGTCTGATTTCCTTGAATTTGTCTTCACTTAAGGGTTTGGTGAAGATATCTGCCCATTGATGATTCGTCTCAACAAATTGTAGATTGATGATCCCTTTCTGTACATAGTATCTTATAAAATGATGTCTAACTTCAATATGCTTTGCCCTTGAGTGTTATTTTGGATTCTTTGAGAGATTAATAGCAGTTGTGTTGTCACAGAAGATTGGAATCTGATCTTCTTAGATAGAGTAATCCTTTAACTGATACTTAATCCATAACAATTGTGAACAACAACTTGCAGCTGACATATATTCAGCCTCTCCAGTAGATAGAGCAATTGAACTTTGCCTCTTGCTTGACCAAGAAATTAGATTATGACCAAGAAAGTGATAGCCTCTACTTGTACTCTTTCTATCAATCCTATCTCCATCTTAATCAGCATCGCAGCAGCCAATTAACCTGAAATCTTTACCTTTCTCATACATTAAGCAAAGATCAGTAGTTCCTGCCAGGTATCTCAATATTCTTTTGACAACAACAATATAATGAGATTCTCTAGGATCTGCTTGAAATCTTGCACACAAACAGACACTAAATAATATATCAGGTCTGCTTACAGTTAGGTAAAGCAAAGAACCAACAATTCCTCTGAAAAGAGTTTGATCAATCTTCTTACCAACTTCATCCTTAGATAAGACGATTGAGGGATGCATAGGAGTTGACATTGATTTAACATTCTCCATTTTATATTTGACTAAAAGTTCTTTAATATACTTTTGTTGATAAACAAAAATCTTTTCTTCATTTTGTTTAATTTGTAAACCAAGAAAGAACTTTAATTCACCTATCATACTCTTTTCAAATTCACTTTTCATAAGACTTTCAAATTTTGAACATAATTTTTCAGAAGTTGCACCAAAAATGATATCGTCTACATATATTTGTACAACGATTAAATCATTTTAAGTATTTTTCCTAAATAATGTTTTATTTACTTGACCTCTAATAAAGTCATTTTAAATCAAAAATGAACTCAGACAATCATACCAAGCACGAGGTTTTTGTTTCACTCTATACAAAGCTTTATGAAGTTTAAAAACATAATCTGGTTTATCAATATCTTCAAAACCTGGGGGTTGTTTCACATAAACTTCTTTATGTATAAAACCATTCAAAAATGCACTTTTCACATCCATTTGAAATAGTTTTATGCTATGAAAAATAGCATAAGCAAGAAAAATCCTAATAGCTTCTAGTCTGGCTATAGGAGCATATGTTTCATTATAGCCTATTCCTTCTTATTGATTATAGCCTTGAGCTACTAATCGAGCTTTGTTACGGTTTACTTTTCCTGATTCATCTAGTTTATTTTTGAATACCCATCTGGTTCCTATAATAGACTTATTGAAAGGTTTAGGAACTAGAGACCAAAATTTATTCCTAGTAAATTAATTTAACTCCTCTTACATAGCTAAAATCCAAGCTTCGTCTTGAAGAGCTTCGTCAATTTTCTTAGGTTCTAATTTAGAAACAAATGCTACATTTGCCTCTCTTCTAAATTTAGATCTAGTTCTCACTCATTCTGAAGTTTCTCCTATAATCAAGTTTTCTGGGTGAGAAGATTTATATCTCCAGTCTTTCCTTAAGCTAATATTTTTAAAAATATCTTCTACCTTATCAAATGGATAGTCTGATGGTGAATTGTCTGGGCCATTAACTAAAGGAGTAGATAGAGTTTCATCATAGAATAGTCTCTTTTATCTAGATGAGAGTCATCATCAAATTTCACATGCATAAACTCTTCAACAAATTTAGAAAGCTTTAGAAGTAATTGAATAACCTAGAAAAATTCCTGAATTGATCTTAGAGTCAAATTTATCCAAATTTTCTTTTGTATTCAAAATAGTGCATTTGCAATAAGAGATATTTGGCATTCTTCCCTTCTATAATTCATATGGAGTTTTATTTAAAATACGTCGCAAAAATACTCTATTTTGAATATAATAAGATGTATTTACAGCTTCTACCTAGAAGTACTTAGGAAGATTCATTTCACATAGCATAGTCCTTGCCATTTCCTAAATCATCCTATTCTTTCTCTCTACAACTCCATATTTTTGTGGAGTTCTAGGAGTAGAGAAATTATGGAAAATTCCATTCCCTTTACAAAACATTTTGAATTTTTCATTTCCAAATTCTCAACCATGATCACTCCTAATTCTAGCAATAGACATTCCTTTTTCATTTTGTAACTTTTTGGATAAGACTTTAAAACATGTAAAAGACTCATCTTTATGAGATAAAAATAATATCTAACAAAATCTAGTGAACTCATCAACAATTACGAGACCATACTTCATTCCACCTAAACTTGGTGTTCTGGTTGGACCAAACAAATCTGTATGTAACAGCTCTAGAGGACTAGACAAAGTTACAATATTCTTAGACGAAAAGGATGTTTTAACTTGTTTTCCTTTTTGAAAACTCTCACAAAAGAAATCTTTGTTAAAACTCATCTTTTGGTAAACCTCTTACCAAATCATGTCTAACTAACTTGGAAATATGTTTAAAACTAACATGACCTAGCTTTTTGTGCCAAATTAGTTTTTCATCATCTTTTGATATAAGATATTAAATATTTTGACTTTTCAAATCGTCCAAGGTAATTTTATAGAGGTTGTTTCATCTCTTGGCAGAAAAGAATATGGAACCGTCTTTGTTTTTGACTAAACAAGAATTTTGATTAAAGGATACTTCAAAACCAGAATCACATAATTGACTTATACTAATTAGATTATGCTTTAAGCCTTCAACTAGCAGAACATTATCAATAGACAAAAAGGGATCTTTACCAATTTTATCAATCCCAACTATTTTGCCCTGCTGGTTGTCTCCAAAAGTTGCTAATCCTCCTTGCTTACGTTAGAGGTCTAGGAACATAGTCCTTCTACCCTTCATATGTCATGAGCAGCCACTGTCCAAGTACCAATGGTGGTGGTTACTTCTTCCGAGAAAGGAGATCTGTAGTATATTTTATATCCTTTTTAGGTACCCATATTTTATTGGATCCTTTGGTGTTAGTCTTATAATTTTTCTTTGAATAATAATAAGAATATTGTTTCTTTTTCCTTCTATTGGGAACAAATTCCTATTATGAAGAAAATTAGTATTATGAATGGTATCTCTATCCTTAAAGCCTAAATCGCTTTTATCATTTGGATTTCTATAACTTCCAATCATATCATTCATCCTTTTTGTACTTTTTGTAAATTTCGATAAATCTGTTGAAAGACTATTAATCCTTTGTTTTAATTGATTAATTTCCTTAGATCTATCTACAGTTACTTTCTTTTCCATATTGTCTACTTGTTTCTTGAGGCAGACGTTATCTTCTTCTAAGAGTTTTGTGTTCTTGACATTTTCAACAAATTTCTTTTTCAATAACCTATATTGTTTTAAGATAAAATGTGAATCTTCTAACAATTCTAAATATACATCTTGAAGATCATCAAAGTTAGAAATTACCTCATCATCGCATTCCCCTTCAGCTACTAGGCATATATTTGCTTGTTATGATGTTTCTGAGTCGGATTCAGATTCAAATGAATCCAGATCTTCCCATGTTGCCATCATACTCTTTTTATTTTCTTGACTTTTCTTCTGTTTTCTTTTGAGCAATGAACATTCAGACTTATAATGTCCTGGTTTATTACACTCATAGCAGACGATAGAACTTTTGTCATTCTTCAATTTGTCTTTGCTATTCTTTTTAAAAGAGAAGTCTTTATTTCCCCTTGATTTCTTTTTCCACATCCTTCTAATCTTTCTTGAAATGAAGGATAATTCATCTTCATCTTCACCTGAGTCTTGATCAGATTCACTGAGATCATCATTCTTAATTTCTTCATTCTTTAAAGCTTTTGGAGATGTGTTTCTATTTTTCTGCATCCTTTGATTCTTCTGACCAGCCTTCAATGCAATAGATTTATCCCTTATGGGTTTGTCTTCTGCATCAAGCTCTACTTCATGGATTTTTAGTGAACCAAGCAATTCGTCTAGTTTCAGCTAGCTTAAATCCTTAGCTTCTTGTATTGTTGTTACTTTAGGTCTCCATCTTCTTGAAAGACTTCTAAGAATCTTTTTTACATGATCTTGACTTTCGTAAATTCTCCCCAAAGCTTTAAGTTCATTAATAATTGTTTAGAATCGTCTAAACATCTGATCGATAGTCTCATCATCTTTAATCTTGAACAGCTCATACTGATGAACAAGAATACTAATCTTGGATTCTTTCACCTAGTTTGTGCCATCATGTGCAATGGCTAATGTATCCCACATTTCCTCTGCAGATTCGCATTCATGAACCTTATCATATTCGCTTCTACTTAGAGCACAACTTAAGAAGAACTTGGCCTTTGAGTTTAATTGAAAGCGAGCTTTCTGATCAACAGTCCATTGGTCACGAGAGATGATATCTCCTTCATTATTTGTTGGAATATATGGTCCATTTTCAATGATATCCCAAAGATCAATATGTAACATCCCGTTACTAGCGGAGAGGTTAGAATAGTAAATAGGAGTGATTTTAGAAATACAATTGCATGCTCATGCATAATGTGTCATATGCATAAATGTGAATAGTGATATTTCTGCACATGAAAATAATTGTACATGCATTCATTGACATTCCGGGTATAATTGTGAATAAATGTGATTGTTATTGAGAATTTTGGTTTGTTTGTATTGAAAATTAATTTGGAGAGTGTAATTGTTGGGTTCAAATTTTTGGAGAATTTTGGAAAAATTTTCTGAAAATTCGGGGTAATTTCTGGACTAGGAAAAATGCTAAGTGGCCAGACAATTGTTAAATGGTAATAGAAATTACTGTCAAATAGTATTGGAAATTTTGATACATGACTTTAGGAATTATTGACAAGTGTGGGTTTGAATGGATTAGCTTTATAAGAAAAACATAGTCAAATGCATGGGAATTGGACATGTGGCAAGTGACAAGTTTCATTTGCCAAGCCATGTCTTTTAAACCACCATTTGTTTAATTTTTGGAGACCATTTTGCTCTCTCTCACGATGCTTGTCTTTCAAAAGCCATTGGAGTTTTGTTTTGGGTGCTCTTCTTCTCTTCTTCGCAGCTTCTCTCTTGCTCTTCTTCATGGGTTTTGATCTTCCCAACCTCCATTGAAGCTAAACCTCCCACTCATCTTCCACCTTGCTCTCTTTCCCTCCCATTAAAATTTCTAACCTTCCAACCCTATAGATGGTGATGATCGTGGGTGGTGTTTGAAGCTAGGTATTTGTGATTTTCTTGAAGAGTTTGAAGATTGGGTAGCTCAACCAAGTAAGTTTTGCTTTAAATGTTATGGGTATGGTTAATTTAAGCTAGAATGATGAGTAACTTGGGATTTGATGAATTGATTTTTGCAAGGTTTATGTATGTGTCATGGGTGATGAGAAATTGATGTTCATGTTTTGTTTTTGACATGTAGGATGAGTAATAATTCATGTAAGTGTATAGAGAGGTTTAGAGATTGAATGATTTTTAAAGGGGTGATTGGATGAGTGTAGAAACTTGTTTATGAATGGATATATATATATATATATATATATATATGCTCTGTTTTTTGTTAATGATAAATTATAGATTATGATTTACTTGTGAGTGATTTATTGAGTTGAATTGGGTAGAGAATGATGAGGAAATGAAATGGAGGAGATAATCTAGGTATAAGAAGGTAAGATGAGTTAGTTGTAAAATATTGGAAGTTGAAAATCTGGAAAATTTTGCAGCAATATGATCTCTGAGAATGCTTCAATGTATTAGCCATAACTTCCTTTATAGTTGTCCAAATGAGTTCATTTTTGGTTAGGATGAAACTAGAGGCATTTGGCTACATTTCTTATGAAGATGTTGATTTTAAATTTTGTCTTGAAGAGTCCCAAATCTTGAC
>JAOQMR010000008.1:31181054-31193434 GCA_027563865.1 Erythroxylum pelleterianum | reverse complement strand
GGTTAATCAGTTTGAGTTAGTTACAGAACTCAACTGAATAACTGTTTCTTCAAAGATCAAGAAACAAGAAGAAAGAAACAGTTGAAGACGAAGGCTATAAATACGAGTCGGAGTCGAAGACTGAAAAAGTTAGAGATTTTAAACAAGTTAGTGACTTTGAAAAACACTGTATTCATTGTGCTGAACTCTAGAGCTATTATTTTCTATAACAAAGCTCGCAATATCCCTCTGTAAGAGAGAAGAAAAGCTGAGACCCTAAAAAGGCTAAGTGAGAAAAATAATACTTTCTGTAAGAGACCTGAAAAGGCTTGGTGAAAAGAATACTTGTATTTTTTAGAAAAATAGTGAAATCTCATAAAGGATTCTGAAGACTGGATGTAACCCACGGTTTGGGGTGAACCAGGATAAAATTGTTGTGTCGACTTCTACTCTCTAACTCTCGACTTTTAATTTTCATTGTTTATACAAGTACTTAGAAGTTAATTGCAATACATTGTGATTTTTACTCAATAGTTTTGAAAAAGCAAGCTTTTGAAAGAAATTAAAAAGGGGATTGTATTCACGAAAAAGGATACACAATTCAACCCCCCTTCTTGTGCATTTTGTAAATTGAACGTAAAGTCTATACTAACGCATGATTTACTTCAATACCGAGCTCATTGATAATTGTCCCTTATCTGTTGGAGATATAAGGCTTATTATACGTAGTGAGCCTTTGGCTCTTAATCACATTCTGAGCTTTAAGCTCTTTTTTTTCGGTGCTACTCAGGTCACAACTACCATTATCTATTCATGCATTCATGTAATAAAATGCATCAAGTCACATAAGATCAATCAGTTACTTTATTTCACTTTACACATTCACTTTCACATGTCATCGGACCTAAGTCTGTCGTTCAATAGTTATGTTGAGTACACTTATTTTTGTCAAATTAACTTACAAGAAGCACTTCCAATATATATAATTCATGCATCAAACGCCTCGGACATTCAATGTCCGGAATCAACACAATCACATTCACATAATAATTCAATATAGAATTTAAAACAAACAATTAATCGAGTGAGACCATCTAGTTTACTCACAGTTTGATCCAGATAGCTATTGCCTCGAAGTCCCAACAAGATCTGGATGATGACGATGTAATTACTCCTATATATCATGCAACATACATTTACACATATCACAACTTTGCACAATTTTAAAAGTACTCATTTTTGCACATATGTATATATGAATTATGTACAATGCATGCTCAATGACAATCTCAGGTATATTTCCTTTATTCTTATCACAGGATCATTCATACTTCAAAACTCATATAAGTCCAATTTGAACTTCGGTTTACACCTCAATAAAACAGATTTATCCTAATGTCATAATTCAATTATTTGTCATTTCTTTTTTAGCATTATATGTTGTCATAATATCCAATTCCCCTTCACCTTTACTTAATACAAACTACTCAACTCTTTTCAATCACAACTACTATCATATGAACATCTTCATTCCCATTATACTCATGCCTTTGGTACTTTGATATCAACAATTCATTCACTATGTTATAACATCCTCAATAGATCATTCCAACTTTTCTTAAAGCAGATTTTCAGGTCAATTTTACATGGCTAGTATAACAAGGAAACTAAATTATTTAGGCATCACATTCTTATAAAAACATGTTCTCATATGTCTTAAGTTTCTAAAGACACAAATTTCACACAATTTGGTTCAGTATTTTGCAAGTTATGCACAAAATATTTCAGACTGTAATCACACCATGATAGCACATTGCACTCAACTTCAATCCAAGTTTTGAAACTCTAGAGATAGAATTAAAATTCAATTCCTTCATGAAATTTGTATCGATATGTCTCTAGTTTAACCTAAACTTAAAATCATTCCATTTAGATATCTACAGATCAAGATATGGACAAAATACAGATGCTTATTCAGTGAAAACACTTCATTTAACATATTCCCGCAAACTTCATCATTTTCGTCCTAAACTCATCAATCAATCATTTACCAATCCTTTCCTAATGAATTCAGATGACCATGAAATTTGGTAGAGAGGAAAGAAAATGTGTTAGGAACTTGTGGTTCAAATTTCAAGTCAATTAGAGGTCCAGAGAAGATGTTATGGTCAAAAGAGTGAAGGGTGTCGAAAATTGTCAAAAAACCATACGTGCACTGCCTGTTAATTCCTCTCTGTCACAATCGTGCTTGTGCACAATTGTGCACTACTGACATCGCATGATCGTGCACTACTTGATTTCTCTTTTCTGTCATGATTGTGCTTGCGCATGATCATGCAACTCGTGATGAGCAATCAGGTTAATTGAAAAGGAGCTAAATGAATCCAAATTCATGATGTTAGAAAATTACAAAGCAATTAATGAAGTTAGTGCACCTAAAAGAACAGTTTTAAAACTACATGAATTAGAAAACATTGATTGTTCAATGAAACAAGATTAATATCACAAATTCAACTGGAGAACTAGTAAAGCAACCTTAGTACCTAAGATACTTAATGGAGGAAAATGGAAAGAGGAAACCTTAGCAAACCTAAAAAGGAAGTAATAACAACCAAAGGCTTAAAATGACGATCATCAACAAGAAAAAGTCTACAACTGCGACCGTCCAATCATGCTTGCAATTTTACATGTTCTTTTGGCAGAGGCAACATATTTGTAGCATTGGCATACCAAGCTTCAGAGCAATGGCCTTGTTGTAACAAAGAAAGCAAAATAATTAATTGTAAATGTCAAAAGATTAGTTAAAGACCTTCATAACTGAGGTTATTAATTGACAATTTTTCTTTCTATACCATCTCTAATTATTTTGTTGGGTTATAAAAAAAAAGTCCATTACTTGCATGTACATGTGGTTTCAATTTTAAACAAACCTAGATTCAATCTGTGAAGAATTGTTATGCATTTAAATTTTTTAAAACAATTATTCAAATAGAGTGTCGCTTCTCTCTCATTATTTTTAGATTAACTTAATTAGATTTTAAAAAATTAGACTTTGATTAAACTTAATTTGGAGTTAAATCAAATAGTCTAAATTCAATTGAGTTTTGAACTAAATTCAAACAGAAAAGGAATTTATTGCCTTAATAACCATGTGTTATTTAAAAGTTGCTAAAAAAATCCTGACATATAAAAATTAGCAAAAAAAAACCCTGAGTTGAAATTTTATTAACTCACAGCCCCTTAACAACACACGACTAAGGGTTTTTTTTTTTGCAGCAAAATTGAAAACATAAGGTTAATAGAGTAACATTTTATATCTCAGAGTTTAATTAGCTACTTTCGTATAATACAGGGATCGCTACAACAATTTTGTCAATCGAAGAGAGATAACTCAAATTTATGTTATAAGTAGTCTACCCGAGCCCCGCCTATAGAATAAATGAGGGTGGGGGGAGAAGGGTCGAACTAAGATGTGGTTTGAGTTAGAGAATGGGGTCATCAATTTGTTGTGCAGTACTGCTTAGTTTATTTAATACATGTTCTTGGAGGCGGGACCACAGTAGTATTAAGAAATCAATCAATTAAAGCACAGTGTCTAAGTGTGTCACGGTCACTAAATGCTGGGAGTTTGTCGATTGGTCGAGATAGACGACTATCTGGCCATCTGGGGAAGGCTTCGACTCCGGCCAAGTCTATATGTTTGAAAAAATCATTTAACGCGAACAAGAATAGTACACGAGAACTGTCAGGGACCGATTAAAAAAAGCCATCCACGTATGTTTAAAGACTCCTCTTTTCCATAATTTTGGTTATGAGGCTCACAGCGTCCTAACCAAGTGGGTTGAAACGTCAAACTGTAGCGAATTATTCTGATTCTAGGGGCTTCTGGTAATTTCCTTGGTCTGGTATCTTTGCTAATGCTCTGTTGTTCAGATGTGTAAATTATGTTGGGAGTTGTTTTCTTTTTAATCCGGCAACGAAACGAGCGAGGTTATCATCTCCTTTTCAAACGAGGCACAGGCGATGCGAACCCTACACGTGAATTGTTCCCATGCCCTGAAGTAAGGTAAAGGTATAGGCGATCGAGCAAGTCTGGACTAGAATATACATTATGCGATATGGTTAAAGCATTGCTCCAGAAAAACATGGACATGGTCATGCAGTGGAGAGTGAGTATGAAGGACATTAATAAAACATACACAAGGACATAAACCAATTTGGACTGCATATAAGATTTTTTTTGTGTTAACAAATTAAAATTTCCAATTAATTATTGGAAATTTTAAAAATAAAATTACATTAAATTAAATTTCTAACTATTACTTGAAATGAATGGCAATGGGCTTACTCCAAGATAAATGAATACTTGTTACATTTTATTAGATAGGAAAAAAAAAAAAGTCAACCAGATTTTGCTTTCGTATAGATTAGAGAATCGAACGTAGATTCTTCTTCTAAAGATTCTAGGGGTCCACTGTTAGTGAACTGATATATCATCACCCATGCATGTTTGCCACGTGGGCTTCGGTCACTTAGAAAATTGAAGTGAAGAGCGCACTTCTTGGGGTTGTGGGGGAAGAGGCTGTGGTTGTGGTTTTTGGATGTTGACGTCATCATCACATACTTGTCTTTTCCAAAACCAGCGGAAATGGGTCCCGTCCCAATTCCTTGGGTTGAGTTTTGCTTTTAATATTTATATAAGATGTATGATCATTCAAGCCCGCCCATAATATTTTCCAAAACAAGAAAAACAGCTTGGAAGAGGAATTTGGATTCACTTTCACATTCAGAGCCATTTTGTATAGTATAAAATTTAAGAACATTCATCCATTTTATATATGATGAAATTAATTTGTGAGGTGAAAATATATATACATATTGTAGGCTAAAGATGAAACCAAGCATTCTTTTATTCGTTTTGAAAGGCCAAGATAGTACCTTCATTCCCAGCCATCTCTTGAGGTAGACAATGATATGATCCTGCAACTTATTGGGCATGTTCAAATATTCCAATATGTTGGCTTCTATATATATGTGTGTTGGTCTTGGACCTCGTTGTCATTCAATCTTTATGTTTCTTTAAAGGGATTGTCATGCATCAATGACAATCTCTTTAATTTGGCTTGGAGAGATTATTATTGTTTGGTGTCCGCTTCTCAAATATCATGCCATCTAAGCAAAGATTGTTCTCTTCTTCTTCTTCGTTAATATAATTAAGTTCGACCCATTCATATTCAAAGACTGAGATGGCTGCTAGGGCACTACTAATAACACGTAGATATACATTTCCCCAAGTAATACAATGATCATAATACAGTATTTGGAGGGATTACTTTTTGGCAATAATTGAGAGAATTTTGTCAGAATATCCACTACTAATATTACTACTTACTACTACCTTGTCGTTTTCAACTTGATAAATAACTCTTTCTCAAAATTTTACCCCATCAGTACTCTCAGCCTCAGTCTTGATTCTTAAAATGAATCAAATAAAATAATGAGTATGGAGCAATTGGTCCCCTTAATTAGTCCTTAACTTCAAAAGATAAATTAAAATGTTCCTCTTTCCATACACACACTATACTAAGTGACAAACTTGGTTTCTGCGCATCTAATCCCTAGAAACTCTACACTAAGACACATGATCCCATACTTACTCTAATCAAATCTGAAATTGGATCGCATCGCAAAAACAAAAATCGATCAGACTTCCGGAGGGAGGGACAATACATATTTCTTCAACTTCAAGCCACCCATTACTTCCCCCGGACTTTCTTCTCCCTTCTTTCTACATCCGCAAGTCTGCTACTAAAAACTAAAACTTCCACTTTGATGATTCCTTGTAATCTTATAAAATCATATCTTCTTTCAACATTAATTAATTGTCACGGAACAAACAGTAGTTCAAAGCTAGCCACAAACCCATTCATATCCTGCCCCCCACCAAAACCTAGTTTCATCTAATTCAACACTTGCTAATGCTAATAACAACAGAAAGAGAGAGCGAAAGAGACAGAGGGGGCAGGATCCGAATCAAAGATTATAAACAAAATCACAGATTCGTTTTCCTAGTTTGAAGTATGAAAACATATATATGATGATGATGATGGAATATGGGCAATGATTGAATGAATCATACGCAGAGAGCGCCAACTTCAACGAGCTTAGGGACTAGGTTGCCACTGAGGTGGAGGGCGACGAGGGACTCAAGGCCGCCAATACAGGTGCCGCCGATGAAGACGGCGGGAGCAAGAGGACTGCGAGAAGGCGAAGGAGGAGTGTCGTCGGAGTCGTGAGCCGGAGGTGGAGGAGGAGGGAGAGCGGAGATCTCGTGGTCATCCAATTCGATGACAGTGGGATGGACGCCGATGGTGGCCAGCAGCTTCTTCATGACATGGCACATGCAACAGGAGGATCGAGAGAAAATAATAACTGGGTGGTCGGAGATGAGACGTTGGATACGGGTCTCGGTGGATTCTGCGGCGTCGATTGATAGAGATGATGAGTTGGCGGCGTTGGGAGGGTTAAGGTCCAGTAGTCCCTGCATCGCCAGACACAAAATAGAGACCTTTACTAGAAGAACAGAACAGAACAGAACAGAAGTATTTATCCCTGGCCCTGGGACTGGGAGAGAGAGAGTAGGGGTTTATGTCAACGAGGTCAAGCGGCAGATTTGAAGGAGGAGGTAGAGGTCTGAGTTTTTATTAAAATGTTATATATATATATATACACATATATCTAGAGAGAGAGAGAAAGAGAGAGAGGAGCGACAGTGTGGGTGACGTAAGAAACATAAACAGAAGTGGGTTGCTCGGTTGCATCATAAAGTACCCCTTATTTATGTTCTTTTTTCTTTTTTCATGGGAATTGCTTGTTCTGGAAGCACACGCGCCGACTGATTTTCAATTTCATTTTAACTTTTAATTATTTTCACCCATTTCATTTATATGCTGTTGTGGTGTTTATATAATATAAGGGAACATTAACTAACTATTTTAGTTACTTGCTGATTTAAAGTTTACTAAGAATGGCGGCTAGCATAGCATCCATGTACGAAAGAAAAATATCTGCCAGCTAGGGATGACATTTTTAATCATGGAGATTGGAATTTTCTTTTTTGGGTAAAGAAAATAAATTGATTGAATCACTTCATTATTATAATTATGAGATATAATTTTTAAAATTAATTGTTAGTATAAAACTTTATTTGTATTTTACGAATGATCGATGTCTGTAAAAGATGGTCCGAAGCTTACATGTCTCCACTATTATAAGAATGGGATCTATTTATGAGTTAGTTTGAAATAAATTTAGAAAATGGTGTGAGGTTGTATGTCTCCACCATCACACAAGAGATAAGTCTTAAATTTAGAAAATGGTGTGAGGTTGTATGTCTCCACCATCACACAAGAGATAATGTGTAAGACTTAAGAAATTTAACTTTATTGATATGAATATGCATGAAATAATGATCTATATATAAATAAGCAATCCATTTTTTAGTCTTATCTTGACCAATTTCACTTTTAATCTTCAATAGAATGCAATATTTATTTCATCTTTACCCTTAATCATAATTCATCTTCTACAACTTTGACTCTACTTTTCCTTGCAATATAATACTTTGTTTATCACGTTGTTTCCTTTTAACCTCAAATATGTTATTCATTGTTGTCATACTTTTATCTTAAATTAAAAATTCGCCACTTTTCATATCATCATTTCCAAGTTAGGATGGGAGAACTTCTGAAAAATTTAAAAAGAAAAAAAATGAAGGAATGCCTACAATTGCCAAGAAAAACAACATAGTATGAAATTTTGACATAAAAATAAACTACAAACGTAAAAAAAAAACCTTGAATTTAATTCTTAGAGTTTACAAGTTATATGAAGTATTTTTTCTTCATTAGTTGGGAGGAGCTAACATTCTTTTTCTTTTCATTGTCCTTGTCAAACTAAATTTTTAATAGTTCTTATTTGTAAAAACCTTACACTAATATTGTTTTAAAAAATATTCATAAACCTCTAAAGAGTTAGAGGTAGTATCTTATTGATGATCACTTTTCTTTCTTCATCCAAAAGCAAGACCTAAGCTTTAACAAGGAGCAATTTTATTCTTGGTATATAAAGATTAATATATTAATGATTAAAGGTATAAATCCATAATACTATTAAGAAGAATAAGGTGACCCCTTAATACAACATATCTGAGTGACCATATCCTAGTTCTAAGTTAGACGACAAAATTTGACAAGATCTTAAAATCTATAAAACTATGAATGCAAAATAGATGTGCTTAAGATAAAAGAGAAATATTATCAACAAATTTCATCCAAAAATACAAAAGCCCAAGAAAAAAGAGAGTCTCAGAGAGGGGCATATTATAATAATATCTCTTCTTTCTTTAATGCTTGAGCTTGGATTTAATGCCACGCTTGGATTGGCATTAAGAGAAATCTTCAAAAAGGTCTTTAATCTTACTCTAAGGGGCAAGATTTTAGTGATAAGGGTTATATGGATAATTACTTTTATGATCTAATTTGTATCCTTTCTAGGAGGATCCTTGAGGATGTCTTATAAGAAGTTATCTCAACTAGACTCTTCATGAAAAGTAGAAGCAATATTTGGCAAATTTTTATAGGCACTAAAATTTGAAAATGCCTTTTTTTTAGTGTGAGGAAGTTGGTTAAAGGTTAGTAGTTGATTAGTGTTTTTTATGACTTCAAATGTCAATAATTAGTTTCTTTTAAAAATATGTGAAGGAGAACCTAGTTAGGCCTATATAAATGGTTAGAAGATTTTCTATAAATATGGGTCCTAAAAATTAATAAAAGCAATGTTAATTTCCAATTGTTACAGTAGAAAGGAGGGGGTTTTCCTCTTATTCCTTAAAAATGCTAAAACCTGCAAACTAGGAAACAATAACCTGTAAATAAAACTAAGATAAGATCAATAGGAGATGCATTTCATAAGAGGTTCCAAGGCTAAGTTATAAATAGGTTAGGGGAAAATCTATCATTTTTAATGACAATTTTGATCATCAAAATTGTGACATAAATAGATGAAGAGAGAAATGGAGGTGAGTCAGAAAGTAGCACATTTCATCAATGTGGAAAGAGAGTTCTTAAGGATTGTTAGGGGTGTAAAAGTTAATATAATATTATTAAGGTTAGTAAAAGGCTAGCTAAAGTTACAATTTTAAGTAACAATTTACGAAATTTATGTGGAAAGGGAGAATTGAAAAAAAAGTGGTCATGAGATTTTAAAAAGGAAATGTAAAAGGAAATGTTTTAGAATATTTTGTGTAGGAATTCTATTAAGGGTCTTAAGCTTCTTCACCTTTGTTAACATGATTGGAAGGTGAGAAGGTATTTGATTTTTATTCTTAATAAATTCACTTGAGCTAGTAGGAAGCCAATTTTAAAATTCAGTTGAGATGATAAAAGAACCTTTAGTAAAAAGGGGAAAACAAAGTTATAAACCACTTTTGAAAAGAAATCTCTAAATATATAAACACTAGGATGTCAAGGACCATGCCAAAGTTTTACATATTCCAAATCAAATTGTTGTGCAATAAGCGATTTTGGAAAATAGTTCTAACCATGTGGAGTTTCCTCCAAGCCTAAGATGAGCTAGAGTAAGGGTAGATGGTTTGGAAACTTTTCTCTTTTAGAATGAAAAGTGAACTCATTTAACTTGGAAGACTTTTGTTAAAAAAAATAATAGTCCAAATCCTTTTTTAAAAAAGAATTTGTTTTAATGTTTAGTAGGTTTAACTCCCAAATCTCCTTCATATTTAGGAATGTCAACAATTTTTGAACTTATTTTGGTTTCATTAGAGGTTGTAGTAGTTCTAGAAAAAAGAAAATTGCTTAATCTCATTTCAATATCATTAGTGACCTTTGCATAGATTAATAAATAAGAGGATCAATAAATGCTTAAGTTATTTATAGATAAATAACGAGTTGAAGTCTCCTAGAAAATGATAGAAATTTGTTGTCCAAGTAATGATTCTCTTCTTAAATTTCAATATGAATGAGAGTCGTAGTATGTGAGCTTGGAAATGATAATGGTTATTCCAAGTTAGTTAACAAAGAGATCACCTAGTTGCAAGCCAGTTTGTGTAGATACATGAGTAAAAAATTTGGCATTGTAATTTGGGACAAAATTTTGGACTTTTTAGGGCTTACATTTAGCTAAAATAGGCCTTCAAGTTTGTTTAATACATTTAAAAGATTTGGATAGAAACGTTGTTAGCGTTGAAAAAGAGTATGGTGTCGTTAAAAAAAGTTAATCGAGTGTCTTTTATAGAGGTTCATATCCAGTGATACTTGAAAGTAGGTTTGAGGGTGATGTTCTTTTATATTAGAAGGCTAAGGAATTCCATGAAAATGTTAAAAAGGTAAGCTGATGGTCGATCATCTTACTTAAGGCCTTTTGTAGTTTTGGAAAATCTAATTGGTTTAGCATTGATGAATATGAAAAAGGTAGGTTAGGTAATATACACAAATATTTTAAAAAATAAAGTTATCATGATAGTTAAAACCTCAAAATATTTTAGGTTAAAGTACTAATGGGTAAAATTAAAGGCTTTAGAAAGGTTAATTTTAATGGTGCATCTTAGGTGGCCATATCAATATAATAGTCTCTAAGGAGTTCTTGGGAAAAAAGAGTATTATCAACAATGCTTCCACCATTGATGACAATTGATTAGTTATGGTTGATAATATGCAAAAGTGTACTTTTAAATTTGCTAGGCAAAAACATAGAGATGGGCTTATAGATCATGTTAGAATAGAAGATAGAGTGAAAATCTACAACAATGAGATTTTGGATTTTAGGGATGAGGGAAATAAAACTAAAATAATCTCTTTAAGTTGTTTTTCACAAATGAAAAAATTTGTAAATGTTAGAGTGAGATTAGAACCTACAATTGGCAAAGACTTCTTAAGAAAGAGAGTACCAAAACCAATGGAACTGAGGACTTTGAAGGAATCAAAACCCTCAGAAGGTTTTACGAAAGGTTAGAACAATGTGAAGAGAGATAATGGATTTTGGTCGATGAAAGGTTTTACGAAAGGTTAGAACAATGTGAAGAGAGATAACAGATTTTGAGATTACAGAAGGGAAAAAGGCTAGAAGGAGAGATTTTGTCCTTACTAAGGGAACTGACAATGAAAACAATGGACGAACTTGACAGTGTTAGCGTCTAAGATGATAAACATAGACTCATTTATAAAGGACATAACTTTGGTTATATTCCTATTGGAGAGAATAGAATTGTAAAAGAATATGGAATTGTTGTCTTCTTGTTTGAGACACTTGATCCTAGAAGATTGTTTATCATAGATTCATAGTAAGCAAGGGCTTTAAGGTATTCCTAAAATTTTGGTTTTTTAGCCTCTTTAGTAGGATTTAAGATAAGGTTTGATTGAATTATATGGAGGTCAGATTTGGTTAAGCTTATAAAGGTGTTAATATTATTTATATGAGAGAACTTAGGAGTTTTATATCTCTTATGACATAATCTTTTATGTTTTACTTTGATAGACATAAGATGTTTGTAGAAGGGAATAAACTAATTTTCTATTATAGTATTTTTAAAAAGAGGGTAGTTAATATGAAATAAAGGTATCTTAAAGGAAAGACTCTTTCAGAGGGAGTTTTTAAACATGAGACATGAATTAGGCTATGGCTAAAAAGATTAAGCAGAGTAAAAAGAGCTGAAGAGGAAGGGAATGAATGAAGCCAATAAAGATTAAAAATGGACCTATCAAGCTTTCTTTGAATGGAGCAAGAGACAATTTGCTTATTACTCCAAGTGTATAAGGAATTGGTAAATTTAAAGTCTTTAAAATTACAAGCTATAAGGGTATTTTTAAAATCCAACATATTTGAACTGTAAGCGATAGAAGTCTATGAGGAATCTATAGGGAGAATAACATAATTAAAATCACCAATAGCCAACTAAAGAGAGAAAGACTAATTCTAAGAGATCTGAAGGATACTAATATAAAGATTTTCCCTTTTTAGTGGAAGAGTTATTAGATGCATAAACCATAGTAAGAAGAAAATAGGAGTTTATATCATTAGAAAATATAAAGGCATATACGTTATTTATCATGGAGAATGACAATAGGTTTAAAAGTATCACGATTCTATGATATATTAATTATATTATTATAGTCTTTGTTAAGATTGTTTAAGGAAGACAAACTATAAAAATTGAAAGAAGTGATTTCAATATAAGTTAGGATTTTACTCTAATTTCAAAAACCAAGGGATAATTTAAGAGAGGAAAAGATATTTTTGACATTTACTTAGTGTAAGTGACAAGGCGACTTGTAGGTTGTACAAGTCGACTTGCACGCATTCAGCACCGACAAGTCGACTTGTTCAAT
>JAOQMR010000008.1:31160136-31172566 GCA_027563865.1 Erythroxylum pelleterianum | reverse complement strand
CAACGAAGCCAGTACCAGTCTGTCTAGACTCCTTGAAAATAGCAGCATCTGTGTTGATTTTAAGATAGCCAGCCGGTAGTTTTTGCCATAAAATAGGGGCGGAAAGGGCGTTGGGTAACATCGCAGGTTGGCGTCTCCTGGCAGTAGTCTAATTTCTCAACATCGATTGGGCAAGAGAAAGAATAGCCTGAGCTGAATGCTTAAGGCCATGCCAAACCAAATCATTTCGATTCTTCCACAAAGCCCAACAAATGGAAATAGCCAAACACAAATCATCACTAGTATAAGTATGTGCGACAAAAGAAAACCAAGCAAGCAGCGCAACAGAGTTCGAATGAAATAAACCCAAGTGAGAATGTGACCACACCTCTCTAGCACAACTGCACTCAAATAAAATATGTGAAACAGATTCCAGCCCAAGACCACAAATAGAACACAAAGGCAAAAGATCCACACCTTTATGAACAAGAAGAGCACGAACCGGCAAGCAAGCATGTAGCGAACGCCAAAAGAAATTTTTCATCTTAGCAGGAATGTGCAAAGACCAAAACTTCTTCCAAAGAGTAGAGGGAAGCACCTGATTCAAACCTCGAGGAACAACATGAATGAAACGGTAAGCACTTTTAACCGAATATATCCCTTTCCTATCAAAGACCCAAACCCAATCATCAATACTTCGTTGAAAACTCAAAGGAATCTGGAGAATTAAATCTCTATCTCGCTCATTAAATAAAGCTGAAATTAATGACAAATTCCATTGTTTAAGGTCTTGGTGGATCAAATCCGAAACTCGAAGATTTAACCAAGAATCATCAAGAGTCGAAGTGACATAGGGATGCCCCTCATATGGCAACCAAGGGTCAGAACAAACTCTTATGGTACTGCCATTGCCAACACGATTCCGACATCCTTGTTTAACAAAAGCAATGCTAGAAAAAATACTACTCCAAGTATAGCTAGGATTAGTACCTCTTTTAGCATCCCAGATAATGCTACGAGGATAATAGCGAGCCTTAAGCACTTTGGCAACCAATGAGGAATTGTCAGACAGCAATCGCCAACACTGTTTCCCAAGCAAGGCCATATTAAAATCATGAAAAGTCCGAAAGCCCATGCCCCCTAGATGTTTCGGCCAACACATTTTATCCCACGCCATCCAAGTTATGCCTTGCTTTTGTCTGACATTCGTACCCCACCAAAAAGAATTAAGCACTGTCTCAACCTTCTTACACACACCCATTGGCAATCTGAACACAGTCATAGCATAGTTAGGAAGAGACTGAGCAACAGATTTCAGAAGGACTTCTTTGCCAGCCCGAGAAAGAAATGTCCTATTCCAACCATGCACCCGCTTCCATAACTTCTTCTCAATAAAAGAGAAAATATCCTTCTTATCCCTTCCAATAAAAGAAGGTAAACCCAAATAAGCAGCATCTATAGAGCCTAAGTCAACAGAAAGACAGGAAGAAATGACATTCCTCTGATGTCTTGAGGTGTTGGAGCTGAATCTAATAGAAGACTTGTTGAAGTTCACGAGCTAACCCGAATCCAGTTCATAAGAATGTAAAATGCCCTTAATGGCTTCAGCCTCCTGAATATTAGCAGAGAAGAAAAGATAACTATCATCAGTAAAGAAAAGATGTGAGACAGAAGGAGCACCTGTAGCAACCTTACATCCATGAATAACTCCTCGATTCTCATATGATCGGATCAAAGATGACAATCCCTCCGCACATAAGATAAACAAATAAGGCGATAGAGGATCACCCTATCTCAGCCCTCGCCCAGGATAAATAGGCCCTAGCAATTTATCTTCATGAGTCACATAATAGTGAGCAGAACAAACACATAATTTGACTAATCTAACCCATTGTATATGAAAACCCAAACGGATTAGCACTTCCTCTAAATAATGCCACTCAATCCTATCATACGCCTTACTCATATCCAGCTTGAGAGCAACTTTACCTTCAGCCCCCTGAGTCCTCCTTTTAAGAAAATGGTTTACCTCATAAGCCACAAGGAAATTATCAAAGATAAGTCTATTTGGAACAAAAGCACTTTGGTTTTCCAAGATGAAACCAGGAAGGATTTGCTTCAATCTATTGGCAATCATCTTCGTTATTACTTTATACAAAGTGTTGCATAAAGCAATGAGCCTCAAATCTGCCAAAGTCTCTGGCAAACTCTTCTTTGGAATTAAAACAATGGCTGTCTTATTCAAATCGTCAGGCAAATAACAGGTATGAAGAAAATGAAGGCAGTCCCGAATTACGTCCTCCCCTACAATTGGCCAACAATGCTGGTAGAAGGCCGCGTTCATCCCATCTAGGCCAGGAGCTTTATCATGATGAAGACTGAAAACTGCACACTTGACCTCCTCTGTCGTATAAGGCTTTAACAAAATATCTTTATGAGTTGAAGAAACTTTTGGCGTAAGAGTAGCAGCAACATTACCTGTACTTGCTTGACTTGTTGTAAAAAGATCCTTAAAGTAATCCACAACAATATCAGCCAAACCTGAATTCCAATCCCGAGTCACTCCCGTGGAATCTTTTAATTGAGTGATATGATTTTTCCTCTGCCGCTTAGAAGCAACCGCATGAAACAGTTTTGAATTGGAATCCCCGTCTTGAAGCCACAACATTTTAGATCGTTGTCGCCAGAAGATTTCCTGCTGTCGAAGTGTGTTATGATATTGTTCTTAAAACCGTCGAAAATCCACCTCAGACAGTCCACCCTCTCCCTTACGAGCCCGTGTCATATCAGCCTTTAAATTAGTTAGCTTCGCCTTGAATTTCCCTGTGATCTCCTTCCCCCACCTTGCTAAAGTGTCACTACAAACATTCAACTTGTCTCGCAGAGAAAGGCCATTATGTTGGCGCCAGACCCCTTCGACCACCGAGAGAAATTGGGAGTCCCTTAACCAAGCATTTTCAAACTTGAATAGGGTAACGCGCGCCTGAAATGAAACACCCATAGGATCCAGAAAAATGGGAGAATGATCAGAAGAAGTGACATCCAAATTGCTCACCTTATAATAGGGGAACTTCCGAATCCATGTTGAACAAGCCAAAACATGATCTAACCGTTCCTCAATCAAACCTTCAACATCATTGCCACGAGACCAAGTGAACCCGTAGCCATGTATTCCCAAATTAACCAAATTACTGTCCGCAACAGCAGCCTGAAAACCCTGAAGGAGACGATCTGGCTGAGGGTTACCTCCATGCTTTTCCGATTGATGGAGAATATCATTGAAATCCCCAATAGAAAGGCAAAGTCGATTAAGTGGCAAGATTCTGAAGCAGGTTCCAACCCTCCTCCCTCTATTTCGGTTTGGTTCTCCATAAAAGCCTGTAAGTCATCAACCTTCCATCCCTTTGATACAGATTTCAACATCAATATGGCTACGAGAATACCCTAGCAGACGGGCTTCATCTTTACCCTTCCACAACAAAGCTAGTCCTCCACTGTGACCAACAAGCTCAACACAAAATAAACCTTCAAAGCCCAGCAAGTTTTTAACACGATCTAACTTTTCCCTACTATACAGAGTTTCGATAAGGAAAAGCATTATGGGTTTTTTAACGGAAACCATGTCCCGAAGAATACGAATTGCTCGTGGGTTACCCATCCCACGGCAATTCCAGCTTATACAACTCATGAGGATTGGCGGGCCTGTTCTACAGGTCCTGCCAATAAGATGTTTTTTGAATCCAAAGGAAAAGGAATCATGTGGTTATTCTCAGGCCTAATCACAGTCTCCTCCAATCCCTGATTATCAGACCCAGACGCAGCCTCCTCCATGCCTTGAGTATCGACCATACGTCGTCGTTTCAAGTCCAACAAAACCACTCCTTCATCAGCCCTGAGTAGTGTCGCGGTCCTCGCCTTATCACTAGAATCCTCCACGATCTCCTTTCCTTTCCCACTACCATCTACAATCTTGGCATTCAACACCGAATCGTTAGCATGACTTGCCATATGGCTTCCATAAGTGTCAGGCCTGCCAAAATCAGCGTTGTCAACTATCATCGCCTCTACCATCTTCTCCTCCATACTCCCTGGAGTTTGAATTTGCAATGGCATTTCACGAAGCCACTGGCTACCCATCGCCGGGCGTGATCGTCGTACATTAGCAGGGATGGATTCATCAAACTTCTGTGGGAAATCGCTTTTAGTTGACTCATAAACAACCTTGCAAAATTTTTCAGTATGGCCTAACATACCACAAACAAAACAAACAGTAGGCAATCGCTCATACTTAAAAGCCAGAGTTACCCACTCACCACCTTGTCGCTTAATCTTCATCTCATGCTTGATGGCCTGGTTAACATCCACTGAAACTCGAATTCTCATATAATCATGCCAAATGCCGGTAAAATTGTTCGGATCAGACTTAACAAAATCACCAATGAAGCGACCAATTATCTGGGCAACTCTTTCAGACATAAAGCCAATCGGAAGTTTGTGAACTTGCACCCAAAAATCAGCCTTATGCAAAATGATAGTTTCCGGTTTATCAGTCGAACAAAACTTTTTAATCAGTAACAGCTAATTGTCAAACGTCCATGGTCCATCATCAATTACCCGTTGCATATCCCGTTCATGAAAAAACTGAAAGATGAATCTGTCTGGATCAAGGTCCTTAATATAAACACCCATAACAGGTAGCCACAGTGATGCTAATGTATCCTTCATCGATGGCGCATGAACTGGTTTCTTCGCTAAAAAGCTGCCTACTAAACTCCAGCGAATGTCAAGCACACCTTCAAGATCCCCCACTTCAATAACCACCCCTTCTTCCTCCGGGTCGTCAATGGTCAGTTGATTACATTTTCTATTAAGAGAATGGACCTCTGCAGACTCCATAGAGGCAAACGCAAACAGCAAAGAAAAACAAAGAGGAAAAGATCGAAAACCTTGTCAAAAGACAAGACAGATAAAACTTGTCAGAGGACAAGACCTTGCAAATCGCCGAAAAACTGCAACCAAAACTGACAAGATCGAAGAAGATCGATCACACAGAAGATGGGTTCGGAAGAACACATCAGAAACCCAAGTTTGGACAAGGGATCTTCAAAGCCAAACAAAGTTCCTCACCCCAACTGTTCTCCATGATGTGCTGTACATCTGTCGTGGGCACCATCGAGGAGTCGACATCCATTGCCAGATCTATGTCACTTCTGGGAAGAGATCGTCGTCGTCTCCTGGACCTATTTTTGCTTAATTTGATTTTACATAATATAATTCAATTAGATATGTTAATTTTTTAAAAGATATTTATTTTGTCAAAATTTTTGGTCAAAAATAAAAATTTGTTCGTAACTAATTTTTTATAAAACTAGGTAATTAACCTTATTATTTTAGTAGTAACTGTCAGCCACAACGTCAAATATATATGTAGATCAACTGGTTTATATCTTTGTTGTGTAAGATTTTCATGGTTTACATTACATGCTGCCTCTTGCCAGCGTTGTTTTTATATGTGGTCTAACTTTGTCTCTACCTAATATAGGACCAAAAAAGCTGAGTTGCAGTGTTAGCCAAACCCAACAAGTTTTTGGTTTTGCACACAGGCAAGGAGGAAAAACAAGCTCCGTGTAATAAGTTCACCACAGAGCTGCTTTGAATAGTACAACCTCGTAAAATTTCTTTCTTTTTCTTTTCTTTTCTTTTTCAAATATAATGGATTGGGTGGTCAATCTAAAACCTTTTCTTTTCTACTGAGGTTTTAGAAATTGTTTGAAAATCCGAATGCCTTTCACTTAATATAAGATTACTGGCACATTTATATCTTATGCTCAAGATGTGAATTTAATTTTTACTCACACAAGATGTAACTAAACATTATAGGTTCAATTTTGAAAGTTCAACCTAAGTTTGACGTAGATGCTTTCAACTATATCAGTTGATACTATGAAATCACTAGTCGAATAATCGAATGATATTTTCTAAAGTCTATGGATGCAACATAATTATCATATGGTTCCCTAAGGTCTTAATAGAACATGGTGTTATTGTATAAAATAATTATCGTTAGTTATAATTAAAGTAACTACATCAATGAATAAAGAGAATATAATATTTACTTACCCAATTTTTAGTAATTTTCTTGATAAGATATGTGTCCACATAATCTTAAAAAATTTAAAATTTTATTAAAACCTAAGATATCAATCTAACTAAATATAATCGAATGTGAAACTAACTAAGATGATCAAATTTCTAAAATAAATTTAAGAATTAAAAACATATAAGAAATAATGAAACTTATTTTATATTAACTTATGAGGGTTATTGTATATTACATTGATTTCAAGTCTACAAGCCTATAAAGACAATTAATCAAAGTTTTCAATTTGATTAGAACTCTAACTTTATATGTTGATCTTGATTGATGTTGTTCTCTTCGAATCATTGGGGCTTAAATGTAGGCCTAAAGCTCACGTGCTTGAAGAAAGAAGATATTATGCTAAATAAATCAAGTTCTATCCAACACTAATTAAGGATGTATCATTTATCTTTTAGTTTTTTTTCAAGAACTAGATTAAAAATGAAACTCTTAATATGTAGCCTTGTTGAAGCATAATTATTTACAAGGTAACCTTTCCAAGCTAAATAAGGGTACCTTTAGATAATACAAAATTTTATAACGTAAGTTTTTCATATATGGGCTAATAATCAAACAATAATCATTTGAGAAGATGGATATAAACATCTTGCTAGGTCTGTATCGAACAAGTTGGGATTTAGACAAGAATCTTTCCCTAAACGATTCTTTTAATATTCTCTATATGATCTAGTTGTTCCTCATATTGCATACACATTTCTACTACCTATAAAGAGATGAATCATTATTTAATGATTACTATTGATGTAATTCAATCTTGACCATCCATCCCTCTATATAAGGCATAACATATGGAAGATAGCTCACTTAAAGTTGAGCTTGTTTTTGTGAGAAAGTTCCATTAAAATGCTTTAACACGATTGTTACAATCTCTTAAGGTAAGACCATATTCCTTTCTTTTTCTCTTTTCAATATGGAGAGTAATATGGATGTTAATTAGGACTAGTTTAAGGACTAAGGTTAGCTCTAGTAAATATATCAATGTAGGATCAACTTACTCCAACCTTAGAAATAACAATCTTGTATCCTTTAGATCTGTCAAGACCATACCACCTTCTCTTGTAACAACATGGCCTCTTTTTAAAGTACCACACAAGCCTAGCTTAGCCAAATCAGAGAAGAGGCTTCATCTTCAAAATTCTTTATTAGACTTCCTAACTAGGTACTATTATCACAATTTTGAACTGTGAATCAATAAGCTACCGAAGGTTGAGTTCAAGAAGATGAGTGAAAAGTTCTATATCATTGAGGAGATCTCACCTAAACATCCAAAGGACGATGAGTGTAATGTCTATCCTACACCTAACAAGATGTGAAATTAATATGATTCTTTCAAGTGTGGGTTTCGCTTCCCCATCCACATTATAATCTTTTAGATCCTTCACACTATAAGTGCAAGTCCTAACTAACTATTTGCAGGTGGGTCTCAGTTTTTAACAATTCTTAAAGGTTGCATGACTAAAAGAAGAAATTTATCAATCTATAGAACAAAACAAGCTTTTGGAGTTGTAAAGTCATTTGGAGGGGTTTAACTAATATATTCTCTTGATTGGGATAGAGACAACACAATCCTTATTAATCCAACCTAATCTTCTACTTCAAGAAATTCTCTTTTGTAAACACAACCTTGATCTAGATAAAGGAATCTTGTGGAGAAAAGCATTCCTATAGGTCCTCTCTTTGTTCTTTATTTCACTTAGATTTTTAAATAAAATATTGACAATTATGTTGTTTTTGTGGCAGTCATGAATATAAATAAGATGACTGTAAAGACAAAGTCAACCAAGGAGAGAGGTCGTCTACTTCATCATCTAAAAAGAAGAAGAAACAAATGGTGACTTATAGGGATGAGGTTACTGTGATCGATCTAACTCTTCTTGTTGCTTCCACCATTGTCTCTTAACATTCTTAACCTTCTCCATTTCACTCATCCACCTAGTGAAGAATGATGTGCGCATAACAACCTCATCAATGCAACAATTAAAAGGTTTGATCCATATATGAAGGTTTCATAGAAGACATACCTAAAATTTTCCTCTACAGATTTAGACATTATTGATGCTTGAACTAATGATGAGTTTTCCAATACTGGTGGTGATGTTAAAGTCATTGGTCTTATAGGTACGGATTCTCCCTAACCTAAATATGACAACTTTTTTGCTTCTAGAGGAACCCCTCTCTTTCTAGGCCTTTGCTTATTTTCTCTGTGTGTGTTTCTCCCCCTATATGAAAGGGTCTAAAAATGTATGAAAGATTTGAGCTTGCTTAGCCTATTTTGTTTTTTCTATCTCAATGTGCTTAGTTATGCTTTAATTTTATAATAGATAATTTCTAAATAGACTTAACTAACCTTAGTAGTGCATGTAGTTTAGCTCTTTTGCTTTAATGCAATTCAAGTGAACTTGATAGGTCTATAAAGTTTAGCTCCTTATGTTGACAAATTTCGAAGGATAAATTTTAATGAACTTGATAAGTCTACAAATTTTAGCTCTCTAACCTTATTAAAATTAAAAAAATATTCAAGAACTTGACAAGCTTGTAGAGTCAACCTCTCAAGTCTATCAAATTTTAAAATATTTTACTAAACTTGTTAACACTTTAAAGTTTACTTTTCTACCCTTATTAAATGTCAATATTTTATTAAAAATGGGAGGCACATAAAGTCTAGTTCTCTAACATGTCAAATTCCAAAACATTTCAGTAAACTTGACATACCTGTAAAGTATAAATCTTTAGACATTAAACTTCAATGCACTCAATTGAAAGTTTGATGTTTTTCAATCTACTATTTCTTTATGTTGGGCTTTTGGAATTCGTGAAAACCTCTTTTGAACTTGAGAATCTTAAGCCTACAAGATTTATTTTTGGGCTAGAGAGTTAAAAAAATTCCTTATAGACATACGACTTTTAGGATTGTAATTTTTTTTAATATTTTGGATCTAAAGAGTGATCGTGTCGTTCGAGCTTTAAAATTTATAAGCCCTCAAATACCGCAAGCACCCAGGTCGCAACTATAGTATGAGGTGTCGATCCCACGAGGAGGGGGGAACTAATCTAATTCTATATTATCTAAGGCTAAGAAGATTGAATTAACATAAATAAAGTTTCACAAGAAAAGTAAATCCGAGAAATTGATTGGCAAGAGTTGTAATTCAGAAAATAAAACAAAAAAATGAAATTTGAGCAATGCAGAAACACAATGAAAATTAATGAAGAGAAATTAACCAAGTTATGAGAAAGAGGATTTTACCTATCATTAATGCTAACTAAGTCGATTATGTGTTAATGGGCATTAGTTCTAGATAATCATAGGGTTGATTATTCTCTCTTAAGTTATAACTACTAAACCCTAATTGGATTATAAAATTTGTAATATCTCAATTAACAAAAGACTTACAATCTTAATTATATCCAAAGCACTATAATAAACTATCGGGTCTTACACGAGATCTCTCTTCGCACAATTATCAATCTGATTCTTTATGGGTTCTATTGAATTGCCTAACTCTCATTAATCTGATCCAATCATTTTTTATTTGATTCACCCTCCCAATTTATTACCGAATTATGCAAGAAATGCAATTAATCATAATACTTAATTCAATAACACAAAATCAACACGAATGACATTAAATCAAAATAAAATCACAAAGGAGAGTTTAGAACATCATCAATATTCCAATTCATTTCATCATACTTTCCATCTCAATTTTATACATAAATAATATCGAAAAGAGAAGGAAATACAACTTGAAATAGAAGATGGAAGGCAGTTGTTGGATCCCATTTCCAGAACCCAACTCTTGCCCTGATACTATAAATGTTGGACCCCGATTTTGAAGCCTAACATTCGAAGTCATAAACCATCAGCGTATTACCATGTAAGGTTATTTCGATGAATCCTCATTAGCCATCATCCCACAAGGGTGGCGTGCCTACAATAGTTAGACATCAAAACAAACTTATTTCTCCCACTTCAGCACATATTTTTCGAAACCTCAAATCAGAGTTCTTCAGAACATTTATTCCCCATTGTTTTAACTTACTAATGACACCAAAATCATTTAATTTGGTTCAAAAATCTGAAAGTTAGGGCCCAAACATTTTCAGACTGAAACAGTACATTGTACTCAACTTCCATGTAGAATTTGAAAATCTTAGGGACTGACTTAAATTTTGATTTCTTCATACAATTTGTAGCTCCGTGTCTCTAGTTTCTTTTGAAATAAGAATCCTCTCATTCAGAGCTCTACCGGTCAAGATATCATCAAAATACCGAAGTATGTTAAGTAAAATATCCAATTCATACTCTTCCAACCGATACCCTTACTTTGATTCAATCCATATTTTTCGAATCAACATCAAAATCCATAATTTTCATGAATAGGTAGAAAGAATTGTGTTAGAAATCTATTGGTCTAAGAATCACTTTATTTGAAGGTCGGATAACAAGGTTATGGCCAAAAGAATCAAACATGATTTTTGCCCCCAATCATATTGCACCTGCCTCGGGACAATTGACATAACTTTTACTAGAGATATCGGATTAAGATTATCTCAGGATGGTCTCAAAGAGGCCTTTAAGATCTACAACTTTTGTGAAGACCTAGAAGATAGATTCGGTCATATTGACTAGATGATAAGCTAGACAAAAGGTCAGATGAAACTAGATGAAGGGCCAGACAATTTGGAACAATTGGCAGAACTTTCTCTATAGATGTCGGATAAAGGCCATTCTTAGATGGTTTGAAAGAGTACTCATATATCTACAACGTTAAAGAACACTTTGAAGATAGAATCTATAATCTTGAGGGTCAAAATTGGACCAGACGATAGGCCAGATGAAAGGTCAGACGAAACCAGACGAAGGGCCAGATGATTTGGGACAATTGACATAACTCTCTCTAGAGATATCAGATTAAGATTATCTTATGATGGTTTCAAAGAGGAATTTGAGATCTAAAACTTTTTGAAGACCTAGAAGATATATTCTGTCATATTGAGGGTCAAAATTTGGATCAGACAATAGGCCAGATGAAACCAAATGATTTGGGACAATTGGTATAACTTTCTCTATAGATGTCGGATCAAGGTCGTTCTTGTAGGTTTGAAAGAGGACTCATATATATACAACTTTCAATAAGACCTTTAAGATATATTCTATCATATTAAGGGTAAAAATTGGACCAGACAATAGGCTAGACAAAAGGTCAGATGAAACCAGACGAAGGGCCAAACAATTTGGGACAATTGGAATAAATTTCTATATAGATATCTGATTAAGGTAATTATTAGATGGTTTCAAATATTACTTCAATATCTACAACTTTCATGAAGACCTTGAAGATAGATTCTATCAGTTTGATGGTCAAAATTGGATCAGACAAAGTAAGATGAACAGTACCCAGAAGATGTTTATGAACAGTGCACAGAAGATGCTTAACAATTAGTATAACTTTCTCTATAGAGATCATATCAAGGTTATTCTTAGATGGTTTGAAAGAGAACTTCAAGATCTATAACTTTCATGAAGAGCTTGAAGATAGATTCTATCATCTTGAGGGTCAAAATTGGACTAAACAATTTAAGATGAACAGTACCCAGAAGATGTTTATGAATAGTGCACAGATGATGCTTAACAATTGGCATAAATTTCTCTATAGAGATCGGATCAAGGTTATTCTTGGATGGTTTGAAAGAGGACTTCAAGATCTACAACTTTTATGAAGACCTTGAAGGTAGATTCTGTCATCTTGAGGGTCAAAATTAGACCAGACGATGTAAGATGAACAGTACCTAGAAGATGTTTACGAATAGTGCATAGAAGAAGTTTCGACACCTGAAGATATGCACCAGAAGATATAGAAGGTCAGCTATAGAAGATACAGAAGGTCAACTATAGAAGATACAAAGTCAACTTAAGAAGATAATTCAGTCTACACTCCTGAGCATCTCCACTTATAAAGATCATAACTTTCGACTCCGATGTCCAAAATTTTCATACTATATACCGTTGGAAAGCTAGAAAGATAATCTACCACTTTCTAGAAGACAACTTTGTCTAATTTAGCCTAGATCAATACAGTTTTTCTCCTGAAGTCAGAACACAAATTTTGCCCCTATGGAAGACTTGAAATTTGTACTGTACAAACTTGGGATGTCCTGAGCATAACCATTCAACTACCAAATTGACTTCACTAAACTCTCAAATCTCAACTCATCTGACTCATCCCATTCAACTGCATCTCATCGTTCATAATTCCTATATTTCTTTTCCATAACATCTCACTTATA
>JAOQMR010000008.1:31148345-31160036 GCA_027563865.1 Erythroxylum pelleterianum | reverse complement strand
ATATATATATATATATATGTATATGTATATCAGCAATTAATGTTCAAAAATCATCATCTCAAGTTGACAACCTCCTCAAATAATATGATTCCAACGCAATATCATCCGTACACAATTCATATTTCATTAACATCAAAAGAATAAAGTTTTACAAATCTTTTATGGCATTCTAAGCCACATTACATCATCGTCTCAAATCTCAAATTACAAAAGATTCTTGAACAAATAACTTGAAATGCGACTAAAACATTGTGCTTTTCCAAAACTAACTCAAAATACAAAATAGCAAATTTGAAGTAATTTCCTTAGGCTCTTGATCACTTAATCCCGTAGCTATCACCTGAAGATGAGACAAAAAGGGGGTGAGCTTGAAAGCTCCTGGGTGACAAGTTTATAATCGATAAATAAGCAAAAACCTTTGAAACATTTACTTATCGTAGAAAACTCTCATTGAGTTCATAAAGCATATGTTTCTCAAATTCTCATCATGTAGTCAAAATCCCAAACTACAAAACATGAATGCATCAACTTGTTCACATGATATAAGCACATCAGAATGGTTTGGGTATATCCATAAACATGACGCACTACACATTTCAACATAATGGTCCTGTGTAGTTGTAAACTTGAGGGAGTCCATGAAGGAGCTCCGTCCCACTAGCGAGCAGGTGGGAGAAACCTTTAACTTGGTCAACGTACACATGACATTCTTGAAGGGACCATCACAAACCCATATAACACATATTTCATAACTTGTAAACGTATTGCCCAAAATGGCACTTTTTTCGAAAACTTGATTTCTAATAAACAAAAGATATTTAGAAAACCATTTCCGAAAACATGATTTAATTTTCAAAGTCTTTTCACTAATCGTTCACACAATTCATATATCAAACATATACCAATTTCTCAATTCATTCAAGAAGCAATAATGCAACACTTCTGATGCAATTGAAATCATTAAACTTATTTGATTCAAGAAAATATTTGTGACTTATTTACTCTATTATAAACATGTACCCACCTTGATTTCCTTGCTTAACACTTTGCTCAAAATACCTCTCCTCTTGTTCCTCTTGCCTTTTTTTATCTCCTTCAACAATGGCAAAACCCCATTCAATAGGAATCCAATTGAAAATCTCACAATGCAAAATCACTAAAATTGATTCTAAAATACTTAAACCCATGTATTTTCTAAACTCCATGAACTAAAATCCTTTCGAAAGTCTAAAAGATTCAAAATGATCTTACCTTGATTTTTTACCAAATGAAGAGATCTTGGGTTGAAGCTCTACTCTTGCTCTATCTTTTTCCCTTCTTGAATAACCTCAAAATCTCTCTTAAAACAAAGAAATGATGAAACCCTAACTATCTTTCCTTCTTCTCTCTCCTCTCCACTGAAACTCTTCTTTCTCTCTTCTAATTTCAATTTTCACTCTTGTCTCCTTCAAATCACGTTTTTCCCCTTCTTAAAGTAACAGGACAACATTTCTTCTTCCATTTCTACCCTTAATGAGTCCAAAAAGTCTATTTTACCCTTCCTTATAAGTTTATGTTCTTTTAACCTTAAATGTCTTGCCAAAAATACCCTTAAACATTCTTATAACCTTAACACTTTAATTCCATTAACCCATGCAATAAATCCCACTAACTTTGACAAAATAAAATATTTCCAAAAATTTATCCATCAAAACCTCATAATTTATAAAATCATGTTTAACTTCAATGAATTTTTTTTAGGGCCAACATCAGTGATGTCGAAAAACCTCTTGATCCGGGAAGCACACCAAGTTAGCTTCATCTCCCTCTTCTTCCTCTTCCTTCTTCTTCTTTCTCTCTCTTGATATTCTCCTTTTAGGGTTTCAACAGTGGCTCCAAAAAAGCTCCCTTTTCTCTTCTCTTATTGTTCTTTAAATTGTCTTTTATGTTTGGGTAACCCTAAGGCTTTTCAAGGTCCGAAGGGTCCAAAAAATTTATCGAAACATGAAGTTTGTAAACATTTATGCGTTTTCCTGACGTAGGCCATAACTGCGGCCCTGTAAGCCACGATTGTGGCTAATATTTGAGCCTTCTATCACGATCATGGTCTTGTGGGCCGTTGTTTCGGCCCGAATGTTGTTCGAAACTCCTCCGTTCTTCAATATTGACCTTGAAATAGTAACAAACACATCAAGGTACCTTAAAAACATAATATTTAAGCTTAAAAGCTTGTATTAACCCATAAAATACTTTAAACAGAAATAATTAAAAAACTAATACAATTTTAACCTAAACATATACTAAATGATCGAATTAACGACTAAACATATATCAAACTATGCCCTAAAACAAGATGCAATTTACACTTATTAGAGATTTAGGAAAATTTTTTGTAGGTTTAGGACCTTTTAACATGCAAATTTTTGATTTGTTATAAAGTTGAAGAGACTTTTCCTAGACCTAATGTTTTTAACATACATGTTTTTGGTTTATACTTGAGAGTTTAAGAGACTTCTCCTAAACTTGAGGGCTTTCTAACCTACATGTTTTTTGTTTCAAACTAAAATCTTGTTGGTCCTCAAATAACACACAAAGAGGATATCAATTATGTGTGTACTTTTTGTCCTATTTGTAAATTAATAACTGAATCACCTATTATAAATGATTACAAAATATTGATATATGATAATCACATAGTAATAATAATAATAATAATTAAACGAGAGAAAAAAAGTTTGTTAAATAATCACTAGTCTTCTATATCTTAGGTACTGCAGGGCAAAAGACCTTTTGAATAATTGTTCGTCTATAACTGAATATTTTAAGGCCCACACTTAAAGCTTTTTTTTTCTTTGGGTCTTCTAGTAGATTTTACTTCTAATTTTTTTTCTACGAAATGTGTAATCTACTTCATTTTTTTTCAGCAATAGGTACTTGATTGATTTGTATTAATATTGACTCTATTGCTTCTTAAAATATCATTGTTAGATCTTATGTCACTACAAAAAAATAGAGTTTAGTGACGAAAATTACCGATGGAACATCTACACATTATGTTGGAAAGCTTAGTTAGCGACATAATTTACCGACAGGAAGTCGGAGAAACAGTTATAGGTAATAATTTGTGACGAATCACAGACTGTTCGTCACAAATTTATCGACGAAAATTTTATGTAATCATCGGTGAATATACCAACGGTTATTCTGTGTTGTCTTCAGTCGGTAAAGTTACCGACAGATAAGATATATCTGTCGGCAAACTTACCTACAGAACTAATTATTCCGTCAGTAAGTTAATGTTGTCATTACCAACGGACTTTGTTTTTCCATCAGTAAATTTACTAAAGACTATTTTTTAAAATTTATGTGAATTAAATTTTATTTGATGATGTTATGGTTGATGCATAATTTAAACAGTTATGAGTTTTCTGTTAACAATATTTTCATTTGTCTCAACATTTAATTTTTTAAAACAGAAAATTGATTGATGATATAAAGTAAAATTATCTTCATTGATAATACACAAATTATTTTTTACATAATAAGTATTTGTAATTCATACAAAATGATTACAAGTACGCTATTCATTTGGTACGCCTCCCCTTCAACTGGTCCACCTCATTACGAAGCTGAGCTATGTACTCGATCAACTGTTGCAATTGACTTGCCAATGTCTATACTGTGTTTCGAAGCTCATGAACCTCATTGGATGAGGACCACCTACCAGATGTTGCTGTACTAGATGTGAAGAATTGTGAATAACATGTGTTCGCAAATGAACCTAAGCCAAATATTCTTTCACGACGGTCCCTACCACCCACTACATGAAGATAGCTTTGAGTCTCATCAACATCTTGATATTGCTGAGACTGTCTTTGAATGCTTTCTTGTATTTTGTCCTAAGGCAATGTTTATATTAGTAAGTGATAATTATTAAGCATAAATTTCACATATTTAGTTCTCTACATTGAGTGTTGACGAAGGTCACACCGTCATGCTTCTTAGTATGATTGTGCAAAAAAGAGTTAACGAGGTGTAGGCTTCGTGCCCATAGACTTTTCCTGCATCAGAATAAAATGTTATAAGTGAACCACAATTTATAAAAATTTCAGTAGAATTTCCTCTATTTTTTATGATATTTACCCTTATTGACCAAAGAAAATAACTCAACAACATAGCTATATGGCACTAGACATTTATAACATTATCATTCTTCATAATATACATATTTTCATTCCAAAATTCACACATCAAATTAAATTGAAATACAACAAAGTAAAAAAATCATAATATATATGTAAAGTGCAAATACTTACAAATCTCTCTATATGCTCGTGGTGAGTAATATATCCTCCAGAATGTACGAAAAAACTCTCTCTCCCCGATCCTCCACATTTGTTGGTAGAATTATGCTCTGAAATGGACATTGCCTTAGGTGATGTCCAATACTGTTGTCAATGACTCCATGTTTGTTCAGAAATATAAGGCAGTCGTGCACCAGTTTTGTGTATCGCACCAATAAAGTCTTGATAACGTATATATGCTCATCTCTCCCATACTATATAAATGACCGAGTCAAATTTAGAATCCACAAAAAATTCTTTCTGAAATAAAAGGAAAAACATACGATAAGTATTTATAATGTAATAATATTTATCTAATAAATGTATAAAAATAAATTAAAAAATAAAAAATAAAATTTTGTACCTCAAAATGATAGTAAAATTCCTTTGTCACCTGAGAGGTATTTTTCCGCATATAACCCTCAACATCAATCTTCTCCTTGAATTTAGATGTCATGTTTCTTGAGCATGGTCCAGACGAAATCAACCTAATACTAAAAAAATTAAATTTATACCATTGTTTAAATTTAAACCTATAGCTTAATTATAAATATATGGTGTTTCATATATTTTCACTTATAGTTTGTTGACAATTGTAATGTAAGTTCTTCCATCAGCTCCCTCAGCTCCAAGCTGGAGGCCATCTCCTTCATCTGCATCGTTTACCCCTGATATCTCTGTCGGTATAGGGGTGGTGGAAGGTGCAATAGTAGTACAGAAGGTGATGCCTCATCTGCAAGTGTAGTAGTAGCTGGAGGTACAACATCTAATTCAGTTGTTGCTGTAGAATGTGATGCTTCACCTGGACAGTAACTGACTCCAAATCGTGGTCTAAAACTTGGTTGCATTATATCATGTTTTCTCTTTAGTGGCATATTTCAACCTGAAATTCATATCCCATCCTTTGAATTAATATTTCCTGTTTTCATCATTACCATTATCCTCGTTTAGATTACATACTTCTTGATTGAAATTAATATCCTCAATAGCTATTAGAAAATTATTTCCTATATCTAGTTACATATCCCTCAAATCATCATCCGACCTAACACTTCTAAGTTATATTATATCATATTTCAAGTAATTGGCCTTAGCTTTTTCCGATTAAACTTGATTTCAGTTCTAAGAGGACCATATAATAGATAATCATGTTTCCAAACCTTACCCACTCTTCTATAGAATTCTTTCTTTAGTAATAATATGTCTAGATCATTCATTATAGAGTACAATGTAGACAAATTGTCGAACTCAATACTAGTCCAAATGCTCGGCAGCTTGTCTTGGTGAAGAGCTATAAGACCTCTTCTTCTTACTTCAAAGTAGCTTCATGAGTGCATAGTATATGAAACAAGTCCTTCTTAAAGACAATATCTCTATCCATCTCTTCAAAACTCGAAGTATCTATCCTCATTATTAGTATAACATCTTTGTTTCCCACCATGTTGATAATCATTTTCATTAAGAAGTCCCCAAGTAACCTCAATCCCATCAAAATTATCAACAATCTCCTTTTAGTGAACAATGGAATTCATCAAATCCTCTTGTTTTATAAATTTTTTATTTCTTATTCGTATTTTAGGTCAAATCTTGCTAGATAAGCATATGGTTACAAATTCAATGAGTTAGTTTTGATCGAAATAGTCACACATGTCATCAATAAATAGCTTATCTTATTATTGACATACTATTTAACTTATTATGAATCAATGCCTAATAAGTTCTTCGTAGCAACATCGTTATTCATTAATGCAGAGAAAGAGGCAGAGTAGGAAACCAAAGAGGACCAGGATGGTAGCATCCTTGCATATAGTAGGATAATGACTATCATGATTGGTACGTAGTTCTTAGAGTCTTGAAAATAAGAGTAAACAATTACTCTTTTGGTCTCCTTTGTTCGGAGAACTAAATATAAAATTTTCCTATAGTATAACTACTACTAAAACCTCCTTGCCATATGAGCTTATTTATATGAAGCGATTCTTAGGAGGCAGACGAACTATAACAAGAAATTGATATATTAAGGCCACTTATTAAGTAGATGATACATCTAACCACATGATATTTATATGTTAAGATGAACTATTAAATAGAATTTTTTTTGGAATTATCATTATAGTGATCTTTATAGTTATTATGGCTCATATAAACTAAACTATCTATACATACTAACAAATAATTTATAATATACATGAATAATGTAGTTAATATGAATTATCATATCTATATAGCAATTTCAAGTGCTATATAGATTGAATCTAATTTTAAGTGCTCAAGAGCTATGATGTCTTCATGTTTTAAAGTTAAAAATTTCGATCTTCTGAACATAAAACTGAAGAAAATTGAAAAAAAAAGCATGCAACAAATTACTTTCTTACATTGAATATAACACATTCCCCTTCTTTTCACTCTTTTATCCACCATTCAAGTCAACAAAAGATAAACGAAGCTATACCCTCTAACCCTACACTTTATCAGGGGAAATAAAGAACTGAAATTATGAAATTCATACTAAAAAGGAACTGAAATCATTTTTTCAAAGAATAGACATTTCATCAAACACCTTATATGCATAAGAAATTCATCCAAACATCACAACCAAAATCACATCTTGTCCTTTTTATCACTAACATTTATACCTTAAAATTGTTTTCCAATAACATAATATGCAAATAATCGAAAGTAATCAAATACTCAAATTAATTTTCATCCAATATAAGAAAAAACACATGACAGTTGCTGCAAAAATATCTCCACAGAAAGACATGATGACAGTGGCCAGAGAAGACAAATGCCGACAAGCAGAAGAGGAGTCTACGATAGAGACATAGGAGAGAAGAAAATCGCACAATAGTTTTGTTTCTGTCGGTAATTTTCAATTGCTAATTCCTACTTTTTTTGTAGTGTTTTTAATTAGTAATCAACCTTATACGTTGTTGCCAAATTATTGAGTTAATGCTTATATTTATGTTCTCTTTCATTTACTTGAACTTTATAACTTGTTTTCTTTCAAGTACTCGTAAGGATTATTGAGTGAAAACATATTGTGAGGTGTGAAAAGAAAAGGGCAAGTTTGAGGGCTTGAGGTTGAGTTCCTTTCTCATTTGCAATTACTATTAATTATATTTACTAATGCATGGAGTTGACAAATGGTAGTACGCGACAAAGGCCATGACATGAGCAATGACCCGAAAGCGCAAAAGCATGTTTCAGTTGCCACCTCGTGACTAAAACCTAATAATGAAACCAGGCCGATGCCGCAGGTCTGATGTCATTTGAAAATTAAATAAATGAAATTTTCATTTAATACAACTGCAAGATTTGGTTTCTATTCAGTTCTTACCATCCTTTAGAGGTTGACGGACGGATGCACATATACAGTTTATGGTGTCGGTAGTTATATATATGTTTAAACCAAAGCACAAAGAGAAGGCAACTAGTTCCACACAGTTATGTATAACGATAACTTAAGGTGGATGGAAGCATATGAAAAATGGTATATATGTATGGACATACTACATATTCTATCGAACTTGGTTAAACAAGTCGCTGCCTTTCACTTTTCTATTATCTTGCTTTTGGCCGGTAGCTTCGTCACTTTAAGATGGTTGCCTGACTAAAGCGTTTGGTGACGTAGTCTGAAATGACTGTCCTAAGTATTTGGTGGGTCCCCCGTGACGTGATGATCTGAATCTTTGTCGGCTCATATCATGAGTCACAAGTGCAAGGAATTATTCCAAAGTCATTCCGATCAAATTAATGCATCTTTTGATTATGACTGTTGCAAAATTATTATAAGCCTACTGAACAATTTCATTTCTACGTTGTAATTTGTATTAAAAAATTTTAATATTACAAAATATTTTTCATTTGATTTCTTTTCTTTACTTGGATTTCCAATCCACGGATTGGACCAAGCAACTATCAAGGCATTAGATTGCTTGTGACAAATTGTAGTCGTCACTTCAAGGTCAATCACGCGTAGGCCTTCCATTTCATTAAATGCCTTGTCAGTCCATCTTAACATCTTCCATTTACTTTTTTCTTCTTTTCACCACCTCTCTTTTCGTAGAGCTTCATAATTGAGAAAACACTCTTGGAGGTGTCCAATTATTCAAAAAGATGTATTTCTTTCCACAAAACTTCTTTTTCTTTTTCTCATTCTAACACTTTTAACAAGCAATACAACTTAAAAGCACCCGAAGAATCATATGTCAGCACAGTTACAATGCCGACGACACTCCTTTACTTATTGGACAGAGTCGGAGGTTATATATGTAATGTCTAATCTTTCACTTTGAGTTTCTTTTGCGTCAGTCTTCGTCATAAGTTCAGTTTCATTCTTTCGTAATTTCTTCTCGGACAACATAGTGTTGTCTTGTCCCATCCATCCTTTCCAAATTACACATTTAAGGTAATTTCATGGGGTTATTTGTTAAGATATAATAACCAACATGACAGTAACATTCAAATACTTTTTTTTCGTAAGAAATTTAAAACAACCAACAATCCTATCCTATGAAAATTTCATTGATTATGGGATTTGAAGAGGTCCAAGTATATAACCTTACTCCTAATTAAAAGAGAGACTATTTCTGACAGGCCTACTATAAACTTTGTCTTAAAACCTAATTAAAATTTAGATTAGGTTTGAAATTTTACATTTCTCTTAGTTTTTCCCATATAATTAGCTGAGAATAGAAGTAAGATTATATCTTTTGAAAAAAAAGGGTAATAAATTAATTAATAACGAGAATTACAAAAATACATCTCAAAGTAAATTGCCACACCCTAAAGCAGCCTAACAAAATCTACCTACTACTAAATCAATAGCAACAACTTAACCAGATTAATGTACTGAAAATGTAAGTTTTTTACAACATGAGAACGATTGTACTAAAAATTCACACCAAGTAAATTTCCAAGAAAGATTGGAGGGTCCAAATCAACTGCTTAAACTCCAACATCCTTAGATAGAATTTAGTATATATATATAATTAATAACACAATATATCACAACAACTATACCCACATAATCGCTACTAAATATACAAACAGACAAAAAATAAAGAACATTAGAATTTTAAAAGGTTTTGGCCATTTTTGCCTATGTTCACAAACATTACTACTATATTTCACCATCCTCACCAAATATTATAAGTGAAATATTACAAAGAGAGAAAGAATAATTGCCTTAAAATGAGAGGACAATTTTGGGATGATTACAACTATGGAATAACACATCCTTTTATAATCCCAAAATCTCCCTTTCAATTTGTAATTATTCCATATGGGACACCACCTCTTATAGTCATAAAGCCACCCATTGATTTTTTTCCCTATATCGGATGAGCCATATTTTAATAACTCTCCACCTTGGCAGATTTTCACATTTTCATTCTTCTCTCAAACCATTATTAGTAGTGTCTTCAAATGCACCTCATGGTGTCACAAGTTTCAACAAAGTTGATTAATTATAAATAGTTTTGAAACTTGATTGTTGTTACAACCGTTGTCATCATCTCAATAGGATTTTCGTTGGTCTGAATCTAAAGTATTACTCCACATTCTTCTAGAATCTCTCATATAAAGTGATATTGGACACCAATATGCTTTGTCCTTGCATGATAAACTTAGTGCTTTGCTAAATTGATAGCACCTTAACTATCACAAAACAATGTAACATTCTTTTAAGCGATTCTCAGTTCACTGGGCAACTCATTAAGCCAAATTTCCTCCTTAATAGCCTCTATATCTTCCATATACCCTACTTCCATTGTAGACAAAGTAACCGTTGACAGTAAAATTGACTTCTACTTGACTAATGCCTTTGAAATAGTAAATACATAACTAGTAACAGTTAGAACCACGGTATATGACTATACATTGTCCACTCTACTTGTCTTACTGAAATACTAGTCCAACATCTATGGTGTTCAGGAAGTACCATAGAATCCCTTTCACAGCTTGCTATTGAATCTTCTTAGGATTATGCTTATAATTGTTCACAACCTTAACTTCTTGTGAAATTTTAGGTCTTGTAGACACTATAGTATACATCAAGCTACCTACTGCACTTGTATATGACACTTTTGCCATATATTCCATCTTTCTTTTGCTTGGTGGAAAATTTTCTAACTTGAAGTGAGGATCAAGAGTAGGTATAACAATTGGGCCTAGGTCCAGCCCAACCCGAGATCAATGAACCAAGCCCCAATTGATTGGCTCTTGGGCGCCCAGGTCTTGAGCTAAGGTCAAGCTCTGAATAACTGAGCCTCAGGTCGAGCTTAAGCTTTAGTTGCACAGGCTAGGTTGACCCGACCCAAGGCCTAATAATTATATGAAAAATGACGTTGTTTTGTAGAAAATGTTGTCATTTTTTTAATTTAAAAAATTAAGCCAGGCCAGGCCAAGTCGAACTTGAGCTCAGGGTCAAGTATGTTGCCTTAAGCCTAGGTCGTATTAAAAGTTGTCACGTCAGGTTGGGCCTTGGCTCAACCTGACCTATTGCCATCCTTAAACAAGCGGAGTGTTAACATGTTTTGATTTATCATTCATTCCAAAACATTTCATTACCTTTGCAAATATTCTTTCAGAGTTAAACAAAGTTTCCCTAACTTCATATCTCTACTTATTTCCATATCAAAAATCTTCTTGGCTTCACCCAAATCCTTCATATCAAGCTCCTAGTTCAACTGTAATAGCTGGTTTCCAAACCTACTGAGGGATTAGAGTGTTAGATTACTTAGTCACATGAATTACATCATATTATAATGAATTTGAAGCATTTACGATATGATTTTTATGATTTTACTCACATGCATAGTATGAGCATAAACACATGAAATTTGATTTAGAAAAATTGAACTCAATTGACATGTTCCAGGGTATGAAAGCTTCTAAATATTTGTGACATGATTGTGCATTTCTAATGTCTTATATTTTGATTTACCAATAAAAAGAATTGATGGATTACAATTAGCAATTTGGATTTTATTATTACAATTGGAAGATTGATGGCCTAAAATGTACATTTAGACTAGGAAAACTTTCAAGTAGCAAGACAAGTTGACATGTGAAAATTTAGGATGACTAAATGTATAAATTGAGTGACATATGATAGAAGAATTAAGTGACAAATGGCCTAGGAACTAAGTGACATATGGCAACCTAAAGAGAGGACATGTAGCTGTCTTAGATACTTGACAAGTGTTGTTGGGACCCATTTTCGGAACCCAACCTCCTAACACAAATCGATATAAATCGAATCGGAAGTCCTAAAGCAGAAGCAAAGAGAACGAACGGAAAGCGGAAGCATAAGCGAAAGAATCGAAACAAAAGCGAAATCGAATCGAATTCGAATCTAACTGAA
>JAOQMR010000008.1:31127162-31138186 GCA_027563865.1 Erythroxylum pelleterianum | reverse complement strand
TATGAGATATAATGGGCCGAAACTAATTGGGCCTTTAATGAGATTAGGGTTTCTCTATAAATAGAGAAACTTATGTCTTATTAGGTTAAGTGAAAAAGTGTAAGACACCTTAGTCACAAAACCCTAGCCGCCATCCGAGAGGAAGATCGTGCGGCGTTCGGAAAGTGTTTCGGGATGTGCTAGCACACTACAGCCGCAACCCAGACCGTGCATACTCGTGTGGATACCAGTAGAGGGTATTCGCGATTTGCAGTGTCTTGGAATCCGAAAAGAAGCAACACATTCACGCAAATAAGGTATTTTCGTTAATCCTTCATGTTTTCGATTATACGTCATGTTCTTGTATGGTCTTTTTCACAGCGTATTGTTAATACTCGGACTGTACGCGATCCAACAAACTGAATAACTAATTCTTGAAAGATCAAGAAACAAGAAGAAAGAAGTAGTTATCAAGAAGCATTTGAAGATGAAGGCTATCAATATAAGTCAGAGTCGAAGACTGCAGAAGTTAGCGAAATTAAAAAGCTTAGCAATTCTTAAGAGAAATTATTGTGCAAAAAGTCTAGAGCTATTTTTCTGTAACAAAGCTCAAATTATCTTTTAGTTGAAAGAAGTGCAGATAGCCTGAAGAGGCTAAGTGTGAAAGAATACTGATTGTAAGAGACCTGAAGAGGCTCAGAAACAAAGAATACTTGTAACGTTTTGAGAGATAGTGGAATCTCAGAAAGATATCTAAAGACTGGACGAAGCCTACGATTTTGGGTGAACCAGTATAAAAATCATTGTGTCAATATCTCTCAACTCTCAATCTCTCTCTTAACTCTCAATTTTCGATCTTACTAGTTTTACACAAGTTTTTGAAAATACTTTACAACTTTGATTTTCAGTAGTTTCTGTGAAAAGAACAGGGTTATTTTAACGAACTTGTTTACGAAGGGGCTTAACGAAAAAGAATACACAATTCAACCCTCCCTTCTTGTTCTTTTGTATATCATATAATAAGTTTTGTATTAACGTGTGATTCACTTCAATTGGTATCAGAGATTGGTGTCCAAGGATCACTGTAACAAAGTGTGGATCAAGATTTATGGCAGAATCATATACATACATAGCGAAAGGTGCCTCAGTCACTAGACCTCTGGCGTTCAACGAAGAAGACTATCACTATTGGAAAGATAGAATGCGGCTGTTTATCAAATCTACTCATATTGACCTTTGGGACATAATCGAGAACAGATCATATGCACTTGTAGATGAAGAAGGAAATTCTATTCCACGAGTCAGATGGACTGCTGATCAAAAGGCAAGATTTCAACTGAACTCAAAGGCAAAGTTCTTTTTAAGTTATGCCTTAAGTAGAAGTGAGTACGATAAAGTCCACGGATGCGAGACTACGAAAGAGATGTGGGATACGTTGTCCATCGCACATGAAGGTACAAATCAAGTTAAAGAATCTAAGATAAGTATTCTTGTGCATCAGTACGAGCTCTTCAAGATGAAGCATGGATTCTAGCTATGCAAGAGGAGCTGAACCAGTTTACTAGGAACAAAGTTTGGTCCTTGGTTCCCAAACCCTCGAAGAAATCCATCATAGGAACTAGATGGGTATTTAAGAATAAGCTAGACGAATCAGGAAGAGTAAGTCGGAACAAAGCAAGATTAGTAGCACAAGGCTATAATCAACAAGAAGGAATAGACTATAACGAGACGTATGCTCCGGTAGCAAGACTTGAAGCTATTAGGATACTGCTTGCATATATGGTCTGTCATAATATAAAGCTTTTTCAAATGGATGTGAAAAGCGCATTTCTGAATGGTTTTATAGACGAAGAAGTTTATGTTAAGCAACCTCCTGGTTTCGAGGATGTTAAGTATCCGGATCATGTCTATAGACTTCATAAGGCTTTGTACGGCTTGAAACAAGCTCCTAGGGCTTGGTATGATCATCTAAGTACTTTTCTCATTGAGAGCGGGTTTAGTAGAGGTCAGGTAGATAAGACACTCTTTAGAAAGAATATTAAGAATGATTTTATCTTAGTTCAAATTTATGTTGATGACATTATTTTCGGTGTGACTTCGAAAAATCTATGCATGAGTTTTGAGAATCTGATGAAAATGATTTCGAAATGAGTATGATGGGAGAATTAATGTTCTTTCTTGGGTTGCAAGTTAAGCAAACCGAAGAAAAGATCTTTATCCATCAACAAAAGTATGTGAAAGAATTGTTGTCTAAGTTTGATATGAAAAAAGTGAAACCTATGACTACTCCGATGCATCCTTCAAACCTTTTGTCAAAAGACGAAATTGGTAAGAAGGTGGATCAAACCCTGTATAGAGGGATGATTGGTTCCTTACTTTATCTTACAGCAAGTAGACCTGACATATTGTTCAGTGTATGCTTGTGTACAAGGTTTCAGGCCGATCCTAGAGAGTCTCATTACATTGTTGTTAAAAGAATTATGAGATATCTCGCAGGTACTACTAATCTTTACTTAATGTATGAGAAAGGAAAAGATTTCAGGTTGATTAGATACTGTGATGTGGATTATGCCGGAGATAGAATTGATAGAAAGAGTACGAGTGGAGGCTGTCACTTTCTTGGCTCAAACCTAGTTTCCTGATCGAGCAAGAGACAAAGTTGAATCGCTCTATCAACTGCTGAAGCCGAGTACATGTCTGCCGCAAGTTGCTGTTCACAAACATTGTGGATCAAGTATCAACTAGAAGATTACTCAGTACAAGAAGAGGAGATCCCAATCTTTTGTGACAACACTAGTGCCATCAATCTGTCAAAGAATCCAATTCAACATTCGAGAGTGAATCATATTGAAGTCAGACATCATTTCTTATGAGACTACATTCAGAGAAGGATCGTGAGTCTTCAATTTGTTGAGACGAAGTTTCAATGGGTGAACATCTTCACTAAACCACTGAGTGAAGACCGGTTCAAGAAAATCAGACGGAACCTCAACATGGTTATGTTAAGTGACCAACCGTCTGACACGTCACAGCCAAGTTAAAAGGTCGTAGAAGTTAACGGCATCAGTAACAGTGAGTTACAGCTGGTAACTTCTCTCACAAGGAAGTTTTGGTGGGAAAAATCTCACAGTCTTGAGAATTTCACCTATTCTAGAACACTCTTGATAACCTCTAACATTGACCTTTGGAGTATTTTCAACACAAAGTTCTTCATTTATCAGCTCTCTCAAATCTCTGTAACCGACCTTACCTTTTCGAAAGAACAAACCTGTGCATCCAATTTCTTACCCACCGAAGAAGCAAATGGAGAAAGCAATGGTTTTCGGAAGACATGTTGATTTTGAGTCTTTGAGGAAAGACGACATGGACATTGAACCAGAGATAGTTGCAGCAGGGTGGAGGAAGTTCTTTCAAGTGCGTGAAGTCGTATATCAAAATGAAGTGTATGATTTATGGAAGAATGTGAAGCTGGTAGACAATACTGTTGTTTCTACAGTAGATAGACTGTCTATCATTGTGACGATGGAATCAATTGAGAACGTTATTGAATGTCCATCTACAGGAGAAAAGCTCACAAGCAAAGCGAGGTGGATGACAAAGTTCAGTGTAAAGGAAGACGAAGTCAATCAACAGTTGTATGGAAACAACGACCCAACGGAGAAAAAGACCTCAAGTCTGGTGCCGAAGGCCAGGGTCTTACATGCAATTTTGTTTAATTGTATTCTACCTAGAGTAGGATCAAGGCACTTGATGACGACGTTGGACGAACAGTGCCTGTTCTACTTATTGAATCGCCAACCTGTTGATCTACCATTTCTGGTTTTTCAGTATATGGTTAAGGCGATGAAAGATTCGAACAGTTACCCTTATGGAATGTTGCTGACAAGGATATTCAGAGAGTCTAGAGTCCTTCTGGACAGAGGGAACAAAGTTATAATGTCTGTTAAGAGTTTTATTAACTCCGCAACAATTGCGAAAATGGGTTTAAAGAATCTGGACAAAGTAGAAGCAAATTCTCAGATTAAAGCAAGAACTGAGGGGGAGCGTACCAAGTAGAAGTCTCCTACAAAAAGTTCTAAATCTCAACCTAGTAAGAAAATGCCCATGACTGAAGGAAAGAAATCATCAGATGAATCCGAGGAAGATAAGATGATTTCTCGAAGAGAAAGTAGCCAGATACGGACTACAGAAGAAGGTGCATTGAAGAGAAAAGGGAGACACTTCTGAGTGAAATTCTGAAGCAAGCGAGGAGATCACCCAGAGTTCGAACCCTTCGATAACAAAAGGAGAAGAAATCCAGAGAGCTAAGTCAAGTAGAAGACGCAGAGTCGAGAGCACCTTAGGCTACGAGATCCTTAGTCTCACCAAACTGACTAAAGAGACTCAGAGTAAAAGAAAATTGGAGTTTGAGAAGTAGAAATGGCAACCTCAAAAGACTCCAAGACTGATTGAAGCAGAGAAAAAGGAGAGAATCAGTCAGAGGAAGAGTACTCCTAATGCTGTTCAAAAGAAGAAATCAATATAACACAGTGCGGAATAGGTTAATACCTCTCAACTTCTGAGGAAAGAAGATTTGAGAATCAGAGCAACTGAAGTAGTTTAACCTGTGAAGAAGAGTAACTCCATAATTATCAAGGAAACCCCAAAAAGGTTAGTGAAGGTACATTTACAACCTATTATGGTAAATAGCAGTACAACGCATCTGTTGAATGAAGACGAGAAGAGCTTCTATGGGTTTTTTAAAGATGAAGGAAAGAAAACATACCCTACACAGATGACAAAACAACCGTACACTATTTTCCCAATCACAGAGAAAACGATGATAAAAGTTGTGCTTGACATTCAACCTAAGTGTCACATTGTACACAATACTGATAAGGGGAAGAAGAAATTATACCCAGCAGGGGTATCAGATGATCTGTCAGCAGATCAAATTGTAGATGAAGTGCAACGCATAGATGAAGCATGTTATGCAGCACAGAAGTTGACGGGAATCTTCATTTCCCATCACATCTCAGATGACCCAGGGATTAGTGGTAGTCAATCAACGTCAAATGAACCTTGTCCAGTGGGGGGAAAACTTACCAATGGGAAGCACATAACTATAAAGTTTGGAGATATTACTTGCATAAATGAGTCCCTTGTGAAGTTTGTTATGCGTATTAGCCACTGTCTAATACATCTTCAATTGAAGAAGTTATACCCTTGCTTAGAAGACAAGTTCCACGACTACCAACCCATGATGATCTAGATCTTCCAGAACCCAACCTATCTGTACAACCTCCAACCCTAGAGATCATTGAAGCATGTGTTCCATCTTCAAATGCATATAACACTACAATTGCTTTTGAAGAAGAACAACAGAAGGATGATGACCGACCTACCTCGTCAACTGACTTACAAGCAGAAATAGTTCAACTACGCAAAGAAGTCAAGGAGATAAAGGAAATGATGAGGGAGATATTGCAGCACTTTCGGTCGTAATCATTTTTGATTAATAACAAATAGGGGGAGAAAAGAAAGGAGGAGAAAGAAAAAGTAGAGAAAAGAAGAAAGAAAAGATAGGGGGAGGAAAAATGAAAAGAAGATCACAAGAAGATATAGTTCTGAAGTTCTTAGTTCTGTAATTTTGGTGAAAGTTATAATCTGTATATGATTTTCACTTTACTAATATGATTATTTATTATCATCAAAAAGGGGGAGATTGTTAAGTCAAAATGACTTTACGTTAATGATTTTGAAGAGGAACAAATAATAAAGATACAAAAAGCAGATGGAAGCAAATTAGAAAAGCATACGGAAGCGAAGCAAAGCAAAAAGCAGGCGTAGAAAAGCAGATGGAAGCAAGATACAAAAAGCGGACGGAAGCAAGCACAAGGCAAAATTGGGACGCAAGGTACAAAAACAAAATCGAAAAGTCAGACGAAAGAAAGTAGACGGGAGAAGCAAAGCACGTCAGATGACGAATCAATCTGAGTTTGTTACAGAACTCAACTGAATAACTGATTCTTGAAAGATCAAGAAACAAGAAGAAAGAAGCAGTTATCAAGAAGCAATTGAAGACAAAGGCTATAAATATGAGTCGGAGTCGAAGAATGTAGAAGTTAGCGAAATTAAAAAGCTTAGCAATTCTTTAGAGAAATTATTGTACGCAAAGTCTAGAGCTATTTTTCTGTAACAAAGCTTAAATTATCTTTCAGTTGAAAGAAGTGCAGGTAGCCTGAAGAGGCTAACTGTGAAAGAATACTGATTGTAAGAGACCTGAAAAGGCTCGGAAACAAAGAATAATTGTAACGTTTTGAGAGATAGTGGAATCTCAGAAAGATATTTGAGGACTAGATGTAGCCCACGATTTGGGGTGAACCAGTATAAAAATTGTTGTGTCAACATCTCTCAACTCTCAATCTCTCTCTTAACTCTCAATTTTCGATCTTACTAGTTTTACACAAGTTTTTAAAAATACTTTACAACTTTGATTTTTAGTAGTTTTTATGAAAAAGACAGGGTTATTTTAACGAACTTATTTACGAAGGGGCTTAACGAAAAAGAATACACAATTCAACCTCCCCTTCTTGTGCATTTGTATATAGTATAACAAGTTTTGTATTAACGTGTGATTCACTTCACAAAATATCCTTAGGTTCTTGGATTAAAGTGCCAAACTTCACTCTTGTTTGTTTTCCTTTTACATAATGCTCATGGAAGTCCATCTAATAATCCTTTCTTAGATAATAATCTCAAGGATTTTTGTTTAACATGTCCCAAATGCATGTGCTATAATCTAGTTGTTTCTAACTTTTTTTCATCGTTAAAAATTATTATTGCTATCCCAGTAATTGTACTACCCTAAATGTAATACAATTTATTGTTCCTTCTGATTTCCTTCATTACTATAAGAGCAGTTGAACTGACCTTCATTACACCACCTTCTGCTGCTACCTTAATACCTTTTAATTATAAAGTTCCCAAGAAATGAGATTCTTCTTCAAATTAGGCACATAATGAACATCCTTTAAGATTATGATTGATATATCCATATTTTTCAAATCGATAGAACCAATCCTATATATGTTAAAAGGAAGATCATTTGGTGTAAATATATTCCCTCCTATTTATCTGAAATCAACAAACCAATCTTAATTAGGACTCATATGATGGCTATAGGTTGCATCTAACAACCATATGTTTAAGGTAGTTGGGTGACATAACAGTAAGGGAAAAATTAGAGTCTTCATCATACTCAGCTACATTGAATCTGAGATAGCCTTTCCCTTATCAGATTTAGCTTTATTCTTCAACTCTGGGCTATCCTTCTTCTAGTGGCCTTTTTCCAAACAAAAGGCACAATCATATTTGGCCAGCCTTGATCTCAACTCTGAGTTTCCTCTTTTTCCCTTCTTTTGCTTTATAGATGACATTTAACCATTAAAGCTTCTGCATCTCCACTTATACCATCTTTCATCTCTTTTCTTTTAAATTCATAACTATACAAGGCAAAAGTTACTTCACTTATTAACACATTAGCCTTCCCATAGAGTAGAATAGTTTTAAGAAACTCATACTCATTTGGGAGTGATCCTAGTATAATCAAAGCTAGATCGTTATCAGAGAATGTCACATCTAAATTCAATAAATTAGTAACCAACTGATTAAAACTAGTGATGTGATCATTCATTATGGTACCCAAAACATAGTAGAAGAAAAATAGTCTCTTCGTCAAGTAGAGATTATTTAGGCAACTCTTTTTCAAAAAAATCTCTTCCAATGCTTTCCAAAATTGACTTGTAGAAGTATCTTTCGAGAATGTTTACTTTTGTTTTCTTGAGAGACATAAACAGATTGTACCACATGCTAATCGATTGATGGTTATCAAATCTTTCTCCTTTATACCATTTGGTTTCTTTTCTTTAATGGCAAAATCTAGACCTTCCTGAAACAAGGCATATACAAACCTCACCTTGTCATATGCTAAAATGACTTGTTCTGTCGATTAACTCCACCACCATCTTGACATTTGTAATAGTATTCCTTCCCAATATTGAGAAAAATCTAGGAGTAGTACTTCCCAAGTTTGATGAGGAACTTATGGAATCCATTGTCATCTTTAATTGCAATTCTAAATAGAATTTCACAAGAAAATCTTTTCTGATATGGAAGATCAGGATTTGCTATAACCATAAAGCATACTAAGATAACTTTGGATTTGATACCAATTGTAACAAAAGAATGAGTTTTTTTATAGTGTGTGAACGATGATCCTAAAAAATCACACCAAGTTAATTATTAGGATAGATTAACGGGTCTTAACCAACCTCCTAAAGTCCAGCCTCCTTAGACAGAATTTAACATAGATAATAATTTAATATAACTAATAAATAGGTAAATAGTCAAAAATAAAAAAAAAAACACCATAATTTTAAAAAGGTTCAACCAGTTTTTGCCTACGTCCTTAAACACTACTAATATATTTCACCATCTTCGCCAAATACTATAAGTGAATTATTACATAATTGCTTTAGAATGAGGGGGGGATATTTTGGGATGCTTACAATTGTGGCGTAGCACATCCTTTTATAATCACAGAACCTTCCTTTGAGTTTCTAATTATTCCAGGTGGGATACCACCTCTTATAGTCATAAATCCACCTATTGATTTTTTTCCCATGTGGGATAAGTCGTATTTCAATAATTAAGACATTAAGAACAAAAAGAATTTAAAGCAACTAATTCATCATCGCATGTATAAGTTATTAAAAAAACTTTTGTTTGCCTTAGAATTCTCTCAAGTTCCTTTCCTTCCAAATAAGATAGAACTAAAAGAGATTCTAAATTTGGAATGCTCCCATTTGTATTTTTAATTAAAGCCAACACATTAATTAACAATATCAACCTAATCATTTGTCAAGCAAGAGAGATTGTTCATCCTTTTAAAAAAGTAAGAATATTAAAAGAGTAAAAGATTACAACTTCCTTTATAATTGTACTCATTAAAAATTGTTCATTTAAATTTTGAAAAACTTGAAGTATTAAAAATATTGAAAAGGATTTTTGTTAAGTTTTTGATCAAATTATTTTAGCACCAATTATTATGTGATTTTCTATTAAACATGTGATAAAGTTTATATCATTACTCTATCCTAACTTTAATAAAAAAAATTAGGTTAAAAATTCAATAGAATTTGAGTAAAAAATTTTTTTAAATTTTTCAAAATTTAAACTCAAATTTATTAATATCCCTATGGGAAGTACATGATCCAAAAGAAAAAAAAGACCTAAAGAAGATTATATAAGATGATTTTTAGTATTCTGATCACCATAAAGTATTTTTAATGTAATTTAATACAATAAAAGTAATTTAAAGAAATGATTAATTTACATAAGATTACCTATTGTTTACACCTTTTCAAATTAATTTTTATAATTTAAAATTTTACACGAGCAACTTTATAGTATCAATTATGAAGAAAATATCATTTTGAACCTTAATGCTTGCACCAATTAAGTTAAATGATAACATTTTACAATATTAAAAAATAAACTTAATGTTATAATAACCTCATACATACAGCTTCAAATTGATGTAATTCTAAATTTTATTCTGGATTTTATCAAATTGAGTTGACATGGATACCTAATGGTATAAAAGGACCTGATATTACTATAATAGAGACCAACTAGTATTGATGGACTCCCAATTAAGGGTAGAAAGCCAAATAGGGAATTAATTTTTTTTTCATAATTCCCCATTTTAGTGTCAAGTGATATCACTTTGTATAATTATCCTATATAAGTAGGTATAGCTTGAGAATAAACTCTTGATGTATTATCGCCTGCACCTAAAAATAAAATCACATTTGTAAAAATTTATGTAATAGCGAAAGTAAAGGTCAATCCCAAAAAGAGTACCTAAGTTAGATTTATGCTTTATAAATAAGAACATGGGGTTTTGATTGTGATGAAATGGTACAAAATTATAATTAAGAAGCGATACAAATTAAAATGTAAAGAAAACAATAGAATGAACCTTACTCAAAGTCCACAATCATGTTTCAAATGATATACCAATCATTGATGCAATCATAAATCAATTTATTTGTTTGAATATTAATTGTTGGAGTTTCAAACTCTCTTTGATCGTAGCTAATCAAAGAGAACTAAAATCTAATTAACCATAACGGCTGAAGAACCCTATGACATGGACTTAAGATTTAAGAACTAGAAAGATTGATGAAATAGAACAATACAAAACACACACAATGGTTTTAATTTAATTAAGTTTTCTTCCTAAGGTTTAATAATTCTAAAATAGCATTCCGTTAAATGTTCACTTTATAAATTAGAGAGATTAAATAACTATTCAATCTAACAATAGATTGAAACCATTAATAGACTAGTAGGCTTTGTAGCAATCAATCGACACAATCATGGAAGAAAATCATAGAAGACCACTCAATACATAATGTATAAATTGAAAAATAAAATATATCAAATTTCATAGTTTGTTTTAATACATTATTAGGTTTTAGTTTATTCGATCAAGTGTAGAAAATTAGCCACACATGTCTATTAATAAGTTGAAAGAGAAGATAAAAGAGAGAAAAAAAAAGACGATTTTATACTCCAAAACCTAGAAAAGCTTAATCTCAACTCTCTCCCAAAATGGATTTTTGTCTCTTTAAGTATAATTTTTCAAGTAAGAACACAATACGGGATACAGCTGTAACCTAAGTCATGAAATTTGTTTCTCATCGTATAGGAACATGTGCTCAAATATGCCATTAACACATTAGTGTCCTAGGCTATGTATCCTCTATTTCCTTACCTTGCGTATGGTTACCGTCCGCACCCCTGCGGACAGAGGACAAGGACATAAAAGTCCTGTCCAAAATTATGTTTGCTTGTTGTCTGTTATTATTTATGTCCTTCAGACAGATGGACACGGACGGTAAATTCTGTCCAAGATAAAACTGCGGGACAAGTTGGGGAGTCCGTCGGACTGGAAAGGGAAAAGTCGATGTTATCCTCCTAACGTCTCCCACAAACAC
>JAOQMR010000008.1:31106605-31125385 GCA_027563865.1 Erythroxylum pelleterianum | reverse complement strand
ATACAAATTAATACTAATAATAATATTAATTACACATAATGATAATAATAATACAAACTATTGAATTACAAGTCATTTATAAAAAAAATATCATTAAATTACATCTTCCTTATCATATTTAAGACTAGGGGCATATTCGACATTTGCACTATTTTCTGTCTCTGTCTCCTATAACCAAACACCTCTTTCTTGGAGACGGAGACAAGATTCTCTGTTCTGTACACCATAAACCAAACAGCTCACTATCCCCAGTTTTTGTTCCGTTCCGTTCTGTTCCGTTCCGTCTCCAGCTATCAGAGACGCTAATCAAATGCAGCGTTAGTATCTCTTTTGTTTACACTACTTTCGCCTCAGGAATGTTCTTTCACATAGTTCTTGTTTCTATTTTTTTCTCCTGTGGGGACCGTACATGATGATCTGAATAAATGGTTAAGTATTTCTTGCTCTTCCACACATAAAATAAATGACAACGCCATCGACGAGTATTCCGTAGTTTGAGCAAGCAAATTACGTCCTACCTAACCTAAGGGCATTGTAGTGTTGACGCGTGATTTTCCTCTTAACGACCTAATAATAGTCATTGTACAAGGCGAGCATATTTGACTCGTAAGAACGAGAAGCTACCCCATTCTAAGACCTTCAATTCTTTGAAGTCTCATCAAATCAGCAAGTAACAGCGCTATAAGTAGGAAAAGATAACGTGCACAATCATCTTACACAAAATGGATAACACTTGGATCAGCTATGCCTTCAAATTAGTACAAATCTTCCGTGGCAGAGAACAACAAGCTGTTGAACTTTCATAACACATTAATTCAGCAATCTAATCATAAATGGCATCCTCCGTTCCTCTAAGTTGCTGCTTAGACTTCTTATCCAATCTTGTTTGGCCGTAAATTGGCTTGATGGAAGGATCGGACCCAGCACTGCTTTTTGAATCACCATTAGATAATGCCCCTGACTTTTTTAAAAATTGGAGCTCGTCCATAGACTGTCTCTGAATTCTTTGAGATAAAGTGCTGGACAGTTTCTGTTTGGCCTTAATTGACTCTGTGAGGTTCATATAGTTTGGTCTGCTACTACCACTTCCATCTGTTCTATCTGAGGCTAAGCCCGTGTTTCCAGAAACTGGTGTCGCAGAAGTGCAAATTGAGGAGGAAGGTGAGCTCTCATCATACCGAAATTCAGAACTGGGGCTTGAAGATGAGCGAGTAACTTGTGCCGTTAGAGGCTTTGCAGAAACCCTGGTGCTAACATTGTTCTTTCTAACTTTCACCAAGGTTTGTTCATTAGATCTAGAATGAGAACTCACAAGTGAGTCTTTGCAAGACATGGAAGGAGTTCTCTCTGAGAAGCCAGCGTTGGATTCTTCAATCAACCTGGTTTCCCACGGCTTGGCCGCCATCCATCGCTCTAACCAACTCCACCCCCAGCTATTCTTATCAAATTCCTGATTCTTAAGGGTCATAACTGAGCCACTGGATCTACTATGTGCATTTGGGCTTGATCTCCATTGCTGAGATAACGAAAGATCTCGTAAACAGATTTGATTATGGAAAAAAATGCCGTTTCAGAAGCCATGCTTAACTGTGAACTTCATACCTTCTGAGCGAGGGAGTAAGCAATTGCCCTCTCTCTTTTAAAAGCACCTTCTTGTTTCAGTAGTAGCTTTGTCTTGACATCTTGTAATGTTCCCTTGCTATCGCACCATCCTTCCTAAAAGTTAACAAGACAGAAGATTGAACAAAAATGGAAGCATGGAACTTCAATACAACTGCTAAAAATTCAATCCCAAGTGTAATTGGTCGACAATCCCTCTGGATACCTCAGCTTGTCTCAAGAGTTCTGCTTTGCTACGGCGTTCGTCCAGCATTTTCTGCACAGCCTGCCCCTCTACAGACATGCGTACACGACGTGCCCTTACTCGGGCTTGAACTCGAACAAGAGCTTGCATGCACCTGAGTGTTACCGCAGCCTGTTTCCTCACTTGCCGGCCTCGGACTAGAGCTTGTAGCCTTACCACTCCTTTCAAGGCCCTCAAAGCCCTTCTTGCCTACGTACAATTTCAAAAACAAAATATGCCAACAAAAGATCAGATTTTGACGACTCAACACAGAAGTGTATGCGCCTACCAATTTGAAAAGAAATCTTCAAGAAACCTGCCTCCTTTCTGGCCACAAGATCTACTATCTATTCTAACAAGTCGATTTTTCCTCACCGTATGTTTGAGAAAGAGCATGACAATATTTGTTCACAACCAGAAACCAGATCAAAACTAGGAAAAACTCTAGAAAGAAAGAGAAGCCCAGTTACCAAGAATCCACGAAAAGCAGTTTGAATGCGGATAGCCGCCCATTCTCGCCTCACGACTCTGAAATCCTTGGGAAGGGCTCGAACCACTGTGGCCATTGCAGCAGTAAAAGTGTCAGTCCTTGGCGAGGATCCTGAAACTTCCGATGCTGCTCTGCGGTTCCCTTTAAAACTCTTCCATGAAGATCCCAAGTCCCCTGAGGAACTCCTCCATAGCTTCCACTTCTTGCTCTTAAGTCCAGCCTGAAAACCAACAAGTGCATCGTTAATATGTCCATAGTGAAAGAAGTCTCATGGCATTCAGAAACAAAGAACCAAAAGAATAGAACTTTTCGAGGAGTGTCGACGCCTGCTTACATTGTCTTCCTTGTCTGACTTCTTGAGACCTATGAGGGATTTCACCCATTTTCCTGACGCACCCATGAAAGCTGAACAAGGAACGAATTCAACTCTATTATCCTTCAAATTAAAGGTTGCAGAGGTCAGAGACACATCACCAAAGGAGCATCCGTTTTAGAGTAACTAAGTTGGAGGGAAAAGACCAAACAAGAAGAAGGAATTAAGCAAAAACTAAACTGAAAACTGTTAGTGGATGGATGTTAATGAAGTGCGAAGAGAAAAGGAAAATTTTCTGTTCTGGAATGGTGGGTTTAGTTTAGTTTAGTGGGTGAACGTGGAGGGTATTTGTGGGTGTGTGGTTTCATGGACCAACGTGCCCAGTTCGTTCGATATTTGAAATTCAAACAAAGAACAGACAAAACGACTCGTCCCGCTCGTTTCGTATAGAGTTTGAGAGAAATTGGATTGGACCCATCTCCCTGCCTTTTGGTGGATTGATTATTTTAAGAAAACCTACCTTGTCATGAAAAGGCACAATCCCTTTGGGAAAAAGGCAAGAGCATGCCGACAACAAATCTTCCCTAGTCAGTGCAGTTGCAGTTGAAGATCTGGTGGTCTTGCAACTTGAACCAAAAATTTGAGATATCGGGGCATACTTGGATTTTTCCCTCCAGCCAAACTGACACTTATGAAGGAAGTTTATTACGATCCTAAAAGAAGACGTTAATGGCAATGAAGGAAAAGATGATTAGTTAATTTCACAAGTAAATTCCAATTATCAGCATTTATGACAAATACAGTTGCTAGGTAGTAGGTTAATTTGCAAGCACCGAGACAATGAATGAAGCAGCACCAGCCAGCCTAAGTCACTGTAACTTAACAGCAGTCAAAGGAAAGGAGACTGCTAGCCTGTGTTAAAATAAAACCCATGTGTTATGTGTTTGCCATGCACAGACTTCAAGCTTGAGTGCTGATATTACTGACAATTTAATATCCCGTGTTGTCTCCGTAGTTCTATGTTACTTATTGCAATGCCATTGGATTCTTTTTCTTCTTTCATTCGGTTGATCAGCAGGATGTGGGGGCAACGGCATTTAAAGCGGTAAGTATTTTATTCGTAACTCCCTCCAAATTACTACGTAGAGTTGGTATGTTTAAGCCAATGCGACTTTGACACATGAGCGCCCCAGAAATATGAGATGGACCAAAATGAAATTCCTCGTGTTACCTTGCACATGGTTTCTGCTTATATCTTTATCTTAGCAGACAATGTGGTGAGATTATTTTCTACCTAAATATTTGGGGCCATTATGATACTATCCTCTAGGTGATAAGCAGTCCGCAGATCGCACCAGTCTTCCCAACTACTATCCTTTAGAGGAAGACCCAACCATTGTATAGGCACTAATTTACGAGGTGGAACAACCGAAGAATCCCATTTAGAAGTGTGGATTGCTAATGGGGTAATAAGAGGATGGCTGTCAATCGAAAAAGGTGGTAGAGGGGAAACAGATGGCGGAGGAGAACTATGATGAGGTTTAAGAAGGAAACAGTGGAAGACAAGATGGATTTGGACATTAATAGGGAGTTCCAAACGATAGGCAACAACACCAATTCGTTCGATAATCAAAAATGGACCATAATATCGTTTGGTAAGCTTTTGGTATGGTGTATCATGCATAGATCCTTAGCGAAACATACAACCAATCATTGACAACGAAGGTGAGGGCCCGATAATGACGATCAACTTGATTTTTCTTGTGAATCTGTGCTTGCAATACTTTGTTGCGTAAAAATTCTAACATATCCTCACGGGCGGACAGCCATTGATCTACTACATCATTGGATGAACTGCCTTTAATGTAATATGGAATACTAGGTGGCGGTTTGTCGTAAGTAATCTGGAAAGGGGAGAGACTTGTTGCGAAATGAACCATTTCATCAAGGAGAGACACTGCTACCATTGACACAATTTGTGATGAAAAAAATCGTAGGTATTGTTCTAATGTTCGATTGAGAGCCTTAGTTTGTCCGTCAGTCTATGGCTGATAGACAGTGCTCATCTGGAGCTTGGTTCCACTAAGCTTTAAAAAAGCTTGCAAAACTTGCTGAGAAAAATGGTGTCCCGATTTAAGACCAAACTTTGAGGCATACCATGTAACTTGTAGACCTTATCGATAAATAATTGAGTTGTTTTGTAGGTCGTATAATGTGTAGGTAATGGACTAAAGTGTGCTTCCTAAAAAAAATGGGTCAACAATAACCAAGATCACAATAAAACCATATGAATTCGGTAGCCAGGTAATAAAATTTAAATTAAGGTCTTCCCATGTTTTGGAAGGAAGGTCAGAGGTTGGAGAAGACGTACAGGCTTTTTGGGTTTGTATTTAGTTTGTTGGAAGACTGGGCACTCTTTGACAAATTTTCGAACCTCAGCTTTCATATTGGGCCAAAAAAAAATTTCTTTGAGCTAGCATAGGGTCTTTTGAACTCCCATATGACCACCCAAAGGGGTTAAATGGAATTCATTCAGTACTAAGTGTCTAAGGTTGCTTAAGTACTAAGTGTCTAAGGTTGCTCTATGGGCTAATCCAAATTTGATTTTTAAAAATGATGAGGCCATCAATTATAGAAAACTCTTCATGTTAAGTTGGATCATATAAGATTGCTCGGAATAATTCTTTGGATTCGGTTTGTTCTTGAAGCTCTTTTTTAAGTTCATCAAGTAAGGGATAGGATGGAATACAAAGAATGTAATATTGGGCTAGTTTATGGAGTCTAGATAATGCATTGACAACTTTGTTTGTGCGACCATTTTTGCATTAGATCATGAAGTTATAACCTAATAACCTAGTAAAGTAATATGCTACTATTCTGAAGTTTGTAACATCTGTGAGAGCAATTCTTTTAAGTTTTGTTGTTCTATGCGAATAATAAACTGCTGGCAGAGAAGATATTGTTCCCATTTTTTGATAGCAGCGGCAATTGCATGCAACTCTAAAAGATACGTTGATGCCTTAGTCATTTTTGCACAAATTTGGTTACTAAAGAATGCAATTGGATGATCATTTTGCATTAATATCATACCTATCCCTGTGCTAGAGGCATTAGTTTCAATGAGGAATGGTTGAGTGAAGTCAGATAGATCCAAAATGAGAGCACTGGTCATCATTGATTTTAATGCATTAAAAGCCAATTGAGCTATAGAAGACTAGTGGAAAACTGTCTTTCTTTAATAGGGTTGTGAGTAGGCAGCAATTTGAGCATAATTACGAATGAAATGTCTATAAAAACTTGTCAAACCAAGAAATTAGCGTAAGGATTTAAAACTAGTAGGGACAGGCCAACCAGTCATTGCTTGAATTTTTGTTGGATTTGGAGCTACACCCAAAGCCAACACAACATGGCCAAGATAATCAACCTGTTGTTGATCGAAAATACACTTATAAAGTTTCAAATAAAACTGTCCATGTATCAACTTCTGAAAAGCATGTTCTAAATGTATCAAATGGTCTTCAAAGGTTCGACTATAAATCAGTATATCATTGAAAAAATGATTTTCGAATATAAGGTTGAAACAACTGATTCATTGTAGCTTGGAAAGTAGAGTGAGCATTACACAATCCTAAAGGCATGACTTTGAGTTCGTAATGGCCAAGATGTGTGCAAATTGCGTTTTTATAGACATCATTGACATGCATTAGAATATGATGATAACCTTGATATAAATCCAATTTGGAGAACCATCTTGCACCATGCAATTCATCCAGAAGTTCATCAATTGTGGGGATCAGAAAATAATCCTTGATAGTGCCAGTGTCTAGGGCACGATAATCAATACAGAATCACCATGTTCCATCCTTCTTTTTGACGAGTAGAACAAGTGAGGAATAAGGACTAGTACTTGGTTGGATAAATTGGTGCCCAGCATTTGGGCAATTTGTGTCTCAATTTTTTTTCCTGAGAAAATGGATATCGGTATGGTTTAACATTGATAGGTTTGGTGTTAGGCAGGAGATGATTTTGATGATCATTATTACGACTAAGTGGTAAAGTCATGGGTTGGTGAAAAAGGGAATGATGTTTGGTGAGGAGATCTTGTATCAAAGAAGAAGGATGTGGCATAAAATTTTGTTGTTGGTGGTCAGGGAGGGTTTGAAGTTGTATGTGGACAAATGTGGTTGTAGAATCTGTTTGAATCATCTGACAAATTTAGGGTGTAGAGGCCAATTCTCGACCAATAGAACTCACGCCTTTGAGCTCAATTTGATGTCCTTGATAAAATTTCATAGTGAGAGTGGAGTAATCGATAGCCGAGTTGCTTAAGTTGTTAGATTCTTAATACCATGTCAACCCCACTAATGTTTAACTAATGGAGATTGACTAGAAATTTATGGCTCTGAATTTGCACAGGAACATGTGGGTATAACTGTTGTGTTTCTAATGTAGAACCATTTGTTACAAGGAAATGGATAGGTTAGTACTTTAATTTGGGAGGTATAGGTGGCTGGCGATTCTCTATTAGATGAAGTTATGGGTACTCTCTCCATCGATAATAATGGTAACATAACTCTGAAGAATGTGGCCTATAACCTGTAACATTTGTTGGGCTCCCTGGCCAGCTATCGCGTTTAAACTGAGTTGTGTTGAATCTAGATCTAATGGTGGAACTTCTTATTGAACAAAATCTGTTAGAGAAGGAAGCGAGTTGGTGTCAAAAGCATCATCATCTGCAAAAAGAACAAAAAATATTGATGTACATTTATGAGAAGGGCTAAATTTTTCATCACAATTATGGCATAAAACTTTCTCTCTTTTAAGCATCATTTCTTCCTGAATTAATCATTTGAAGTTAGGTTTTAGTGGGGTGGGTAATAAAGGTGATTGCAATTTGGGCAGGTTTACGAAGGATGATAATGGAGGAAGGAAAAATTAGGTGAGGAAGAGGAAGGTTTAAATCGAGAATGGCATCTAGCATTAACGAGTTTATCTTTTTGAAGTCTTGCAATTGCCACTGCCTGATTTAGTGAAAAGGGTTGGAAGGCTTGGACTTCTTGGAGAATTTTTGAAATCAAGCTAGAGATGAAACAACTAAGGAGAATGGAAGGATGGAGACCCGTAATGCGATTGACTAAGTTTTCAAATTTTGATAAATAAACTTGGACAGAGCTATGTTGGGTGAGATTGAACAAGGTGCCTTTGGGATCATCATAATACGATTGGCCAAATCACATTTCAAAGGCTAATAAAAAATTGTCCTAAGTAGTAATTTGACCATTTTGTGTATCCATTGAAACCAACTTAAAGCAAGGCCTTATATGTAGAACTAAGTATCTTTAAGTCAGTCAGAGGTAAGTGTAACATGGTATTCAAAGAAATAGGTTATTTTAAAAATCCACCCTATGGCATTGGAGCCATCGAACCTAGGAACTTCTAATTTCATGTAAGATTTATACGAGGTGGAATGGATGGATAAAGTTGGATGTGGGAATTGGGAGGATTCAAAAGGGTTGGATGGTAGAGGACTAGATTGAGTGTCAGTAGTGGCGAATTTGGCAAGGATCTCGTCAAGTTTAGAAGTAATAGCATATTGATTGGTGGTGAGTGTGTTTCGATTGAGGGTGATTTTATTGATGGCTTCTTTAAGGCGGTCAGTGACGACATTGGAACAAGTCTTATCAGCCATGGTCAATGAAAGCACGAAATTGATAGGTGAAAGATAATTTCCTGGATTCGAGGTCAAGAAGCCTCTGAAAGAAATAAAGATAAAGAGAGAGATTTAAAATTTTCACATTGTTTTCATTTGAAATTCATCCTATACAAATAGTCAACTACATTTGATGTTGCTACACTATTCCCTAAAAAGCAAAAATAGAAGAATAATAGAAAAAACAATTCATAACAAAATTGAGAAAGGAATAACAACTTGGAATCACAGAATGGTTTGGAAGGTGTCTTCACTTTAGTGGATGAAATGGTCCCGACTTTTAGGTCGTTTAGTATTCCTTGTTGGACATTTAACCATCTCGGCCCCATTCTTCTTTGTGATGTCAAATTCGTCTTCCTCAATGGGCCTTTTCAAGTCTGGAAGGTCATGTTCGACCTCTCCATCACATTACCAAGTAAAATGGATACTTATTTGACTAAAAAGGTTATTATCTTGTTCAAGAGGAGGCTATTTTATTACGAGAGTAAACATATATTTTATTCTCAAGTAGAGGTGAGTTAATTAAAAAAAAATCAATAGTGTTTTCTTTAAAATAAAAATAATTTAATTTTAAGATTATATAAAACAAATATTTGATTTTTGTGTTAGTCTAACTTCATTCAAACAAAAATTAATATCATTATGCTTGTTTGATTATTAGTATTATTAAGGTTTAATTCTACTTTTTCATATAAGTCTAATTTTGTTTGAAAAATAATTCATATGTTAAGGATATTATAATTGAATAGAGTATTTTTCAAATGGTTCAATTAATTTCTCTTTTTCTTCTTTAAGTGCTTCTAATTTTTTCTCTTTTTAATGAAAATAGAGAAAATGTATGTAAGATTCTTAGTTTTTTTATTGATACTTTATCCAATCTCTATTACTGAGGTTTAAATTTTTTAATTTATTTTATTTCGCTGAAAAAATAACTTTTGCAAATAACAAAGTATTAATAATTTAAGTTTTATTATTTATTAATTAATATAATTAATCGCCTTGTTAAATATTAAAAAAATTTACACTCTATTAAAATTATTCACCTAGTTGAGAAATTTATGTTTTATAAATATTTTATAAGATTATAAAAATATGATTAAATTTCTTATTTTACATGAGTTTCTCGTATATCCTATCATCTAGTAAAGAAATATTATATTTTATTATTTTAACAAATATCAAAATTTAAAATTATTACACTAATTGAGATCACCCAAATTAAACTAATTTGGTTTGAATTAGTTTTCATTTGATTTAAATTTATAAATTGTTTGATTTGATTCTATTTAGAAATAAGACATCATTATGTAAATGGATTGTTTTATAATTTTCATGTAATCCAATATGAGTCACCCGTTACTCAGCCTTATTCTCAAGCTGCCAACGTTAAAACTCTAATGGCAAGATAACACCTAATTGTGTTAGTGATAGAGTTGGTAAGTCATGGTCTACATTTCTTCTTTGTCTAAATTTCCACCTGAACATATATTTTGTTTTCTTTTTCTGAAACCTTACCTCCTTTTGTTTTCTATTTGTTTTTCTTTCTTTTTTGTTTGATTTCGTTTGCTACCATATGTAGCTAAATTTCTTTAGTGTCTATGTAGGATGAACCCTATGTTTATGTTTTAACATGATTTAATACTTTTATTTAATGCAATTGTTTTGATTGATCTATTGTGATTCAATCACGTGTTTAATATATGTTCCAATAGATCCAAAATATTAGACCATAATCTAATTTCATAATAGAGAGAGTAAGAAATCCTTGTATAAATAGATCTACTATGAGAAATCCTTGTATAAACAGATTTACTATAATTGAAAGGAGTTAATTGCAATCCTAGAGATAGGATGACATAAATCTTCTAGATTAGGGTCAAACCTAATAGAGGAATTCACAATTTGGTAAAGGAATCCTATAAAATTTAAGAGATAGGATGACATAAATCCTTCGGATTAGGGTCAAATCTAATAGAGGAATTCACAATTTGGTAAAGGAATCCTATAAAATTTAACTTGAGTAATTCGATTGATAACCTTAAGATAAGTTGTTATTATACTTGAGAGAGCTATTAGCATACCATAGGAATTTTCACAATACAATAGTAGATAAAACAATTGCATAATAAAAGATCAATCAACTAAGGGGTTTTTAGGAGGATTCGTAACCTAGGCACTAATTTGTGATATCGATAAGTTTCTAGGTGATTTCTTTGTTTCTCTAATTCAATATTGTTGCTTATTTTATTTTATTTACTTAAGCTTTATTTTCTTCAATAAAAAATCAAATTAAATTTGTAAACTAGATAATAGGACAACAATAATTACTTGTATTCATCGTCTTTTCAAGATCGACCCATCCTTGCCAGTAATAGGTACAACTACGCTGTGCACTTGTGATTAATTCATAATTGACACACTTGTAAAACATGTCAATCGGTATTAGATCAAAGAGGGGATGAAAATCCCTGAAAGATAACCCTTTAGTTGTAATTAAAATTTCTAGATACTTGAGAGGAAGTTGTTGTCCCTTAAAGCTTATGGATAGAAATAATTGTTTAATAGTTCTAGATCCTCCTGCATATATGTATAACAACTTTTTTTATTATGATTACAAAACCTAATATATTTGTGAAGAGCTATAGAGATTTCATGAGGGTTGTTACTGATTTGTGTCTACACCATGCAAAAGCGGAGAAGATCATTTGTAAAAGAGAGATGAAATATCTTTATCTTCTTACACTTGTTGTAGTAGATAAAGTCTCCTTATTGCTCAATCTTTTTTGTTGTAAATACGGTTAAAGCTATAATACTTATAGTGAAAAGATAAGGAGACAAGGGTTTCCTTTTCCTAATCCTCTTGCACAAAAAGATATGGAGGCAGGTTCTCCATTCATTAAGATGTTATATGATGGTTTAGTGAAACAAAGGATTAGCCAGTAGATAAACACATTAGGAAACCCAAAATTGTCAATGGTGTTGAATAGGAATTTCCAGTTAATTAAATCAAATGCCTTATGAAAAAGTATCTTCATTAAGAGACTTTTGATAGTTTTCTTCTTATAGTGGTCCTTGAAAAGCTCTTATTCCATGAGTGTATCATCTCTTATTCTCCTACTTTTTATGAATACTCCTTGATATGGATTTATAATGTGAGGAAATACCATTTTTCCTAATAAATAACAGTTTTAGCAATGATCTTATATAATATATTTAGTAATAACAAAAAAGGCCCAGCTCGACCCAACCCAACCTAAAGTCAATGAGCCTAGCATGAGTTAATAGGGATTTAGGTCAATATTGAGCTTTTAAGAAAAAAAAGGGTTTCACATAAAATAATGTCATTTTTAATTTAAAAAATTAGAAAATAAATTTAATCGGGCCTAACCAATTTTTGTTCTTAATAATATTATAATAGAAGATAGGTTTGTATTTTTGTGTTATTTCTGATCTTAAATTTTTCTCTATCACATTAGGTTATCCATAACCTAAAGTAAGTACAACAATTATTTGGTACTAATATAATGGTGACTAGAGTATCGAGCCCATAAGTAAGCAATAGGAATTGAGTACACTCATATGCTATTATCTAGTCAATTAAAATAAGAAGATTGGTTTTTTAACCAACTATTAGATATCGAATAAACATGTAATAAAGAGAAGAAAACATAAATGAATGTCATATTTGTTGGAAACATAAATGAATGTCATATTTGTTGGAGTTATGTAAATATAGTGCTCTGGAAAGAAATGGTATTTACATATAACTTAATTTTCTTCCAATTACTTTTGTAATGAAATATTTATTATTAATAAAATAAAAGAGTTTGGTTTTATTTGTGTGAGCATTATATATCTAGTCATAAGGTACCAAGTCCTTTTGTAAGTAATATACATATACATGGAGATGTATGGGAAACATGTTTATTATTAGAATCTAAATTAGTTGATTCACAGTTGAATAATCAAGTTGGTGGCTTGCTTATGGTTTAGACTGTAGTGTTGCAATTTATCTCTATGTAACTAAAAGAGTTTACTTCAATGAAATGATGAATTTCATATCATGATAGTAGATAATGGCACTATTAAATGAATTTGGAATCAAGCATGTTTTTAGAGAATAAAGTGGGTTGTTACTTTAATCGTAAAATATACACCTTAGCATTCTTTTATTACAAACCACAATCTTGATGAGTGGTAAACTCATATGTATTTCATTATAATTCTTGATATGATCGAAATATATTTTTACAGAGTATTAATCCAGTATCTGCATGTTGGAATTATTAATTGAAACATGTATCAGGGAACATTTACTCAAATAAAGATTTTATAGTGATATCATCACTTCTAGATGTTTTATGGAGTTTTGTGATTAAACTGGCGCTAGTAGCTTAATGGACTAGCTACCCATCAAGTCTTAACACCAAGATGAGATCATGTGTGTTAATCACTATATAGAGTAAAATGAGAGATCTAGAAGGAAAAACCAACATAAGGAAAAAACGGTAATTTCACCCTTTATTGTGTGGATGGTTATAATATGGTTCATAATAAAGTTTGCAATTGGACATCTTATTTGAAACATGTATTCTCATAATATTTAGTAATTCAAGAGTTCAACCAATTGTCTTTACTGGAATGACATTTGGTTAATAAGCTGGAATTAATTATAATGAGATTAAATTAACTCCGGGTTTATTGGAGATTGAATTATATAAGTCTAATTAGATTCCCCATTTGGCTTCTAGGAAGGTTATCAAGTAAAGTAAGAAATATAAATAGAGGTTTTAAAGCCCATGATTGAATGTTGGGCTTACTTTAATTAGAAGCCCAAATGAACATTTAATATTGAGCTTGACTTTGGTTTGATTTGATTAATTAGATTAATTAAATTGAAACAAAGTTATTAAAGAAAGAAGGAGGGCATATTTAGATTTTTTATATCTAAATCTGCAGCTGCACATTTTGCATTGAATTGCTAAATTAATGATGGTTTTTATCATCATTAAATGGAGTAATGATCTTATTATTAAATGGTCTAATGGTTGTCTTTTAATGATGGCAAGTAATGTATCCCTTTAGCATTCATTTGATAAAAGAAAGGAAGAGGTGCATTTGATGTATTCTATCTTCCTTCTTTCATCCATAACCAAAAATGAGAAGGTCTCATTTAGATTATTGGTCTTTTCATATAGCCATCTTAAACAAATGAGAAGAGTCTCATTTATTGGCTTCTTTATGATTGATTAAAGAATGAAGTGATGCATTGGATGCACATCACTTCTTTTTTTCATGATAACCGAAATTGACATGAAGAGTAAGAAGAGTTTTTGCATTTTTGACTCACTCTCTCCTCTCATGCATTCATAGCTGAAACTTGAATGAGAAGAGTCTCATCTTTGGCTTCTTTCTTCTAAGAAAAATCTCCTCAAAATATTTCTTCTCCTTTCCCACCAAAGGATCTTGTTAACCAAGTTGTCCAAGAAGAACAAGTGGTAGGTCAGATTGGTCAAGGATACAACAAAAAGGAGAGGATATATTGACAAAGGAAAGGATACAAAAGAGTCAAAGCTATAGCAAGGATTCGGAGAGGATACAAAAGCGAGGAGTCAAAGCTGTAGCAAGGAGTCGGTATATTTCTACCACCTTATTCTTATGTAAATTATTTTCCTTATACTGTATCATATATGGCTGAAACATGTTGATTTGGTTATGTTATTTTCGTTGCGTTTTGATTTCGAAAAAGTTTTGAAATCTACCGTTTTAGCCAATTCTTGCATGCTTTTGCTTTTTTTTCCAACAATATTAATAAAAACTCCCTTAGAATTATTGTTATATTCATGATTCAACAAAATCAAAAAAAATTTAGTAATTTGGACCCTCGAAGTTTCCTAAATTATTATATTGCTCTCTCTCTTTCTCTCTCTCTCGTTATAACCATTTATTCTCATATCAAACTGAAATTTCCCTAGAAAGTGTTAAGCTTCGTGAAATTTATTGAAAGCTTTGACTCTAACACTAGAGGATTTGTGTAAGTATATCTATAATACTTATAAAACTCTTAATATCTAACTCATTATCAACTTACAATGAGTTTCTCTTGAATCTTTACTCATTGTCCACTTATATGTAGTTTTTCTCAAATCTTACACTCTAACAATTGAGGATTTGTGTAAGTCTATCTCTAGTACCTTATAAAACTCTTAATATCTAACTCATTGTCCACTTTCCTGCAGTTTCTCTCAAATCTTTACTTATTGTCCACTTACCTGTAGTTTGTCTCAAATCTTACACATGTAAATTAATATCAAATATGATAACTAATTTGAATATGATAACTAATTTGAACTATATAAACATCAAGGATACTTAAAAGATATTTTATATAAATAAAAACAAAATTGATAGATAAAATTGAATCAATCTATACAAAGAGAATATTAAGGTTCTCTCCTATTTGGACATATAAATAAACTAGCCACTCATTATATTTAAACTAACAAACATAAAAAAGAAATAAAAGAAATCAAAAATAGGAAGAATCAAATTGCCTCAAATGAGCATAAAGTGAATAAAAGTAAACAAATGGGTTGCCTCCTAACTTCTTTAGAGTCTTTTAGATGGATTTTAATGTTAGGGAGCTAAGGAGGATTTGAAAGCCTCCTCCTTCAGGATTTTGCATGTACCACATTAAGGTCTTGTCCTTTCAATATTTGAGATTGTCCCTTTCTTTCTCTTTTTAGGCTCTCATGGCATCCTCTTAACTTAATGATATCTTGGAAGATTAATAGGATTTGGCGTCTATCTTATTAAGACAATAGTAGGAATCATTATAAGAGAAATAATAGTTCATCTTATTTTATATATTAAAATTATCCTTGTTGCTCCTTTCTTCTTCTTCTTCAATATTAACTTCCTCTCTCATAAGTTCCTTTACTTGACATCCATTATTTTCTTACAATTTTCACCAAATGTATATCTTCTTATAGTCTTTTATATTCTCATTTATCATGCTTGGCAAGGTCTCTTACTCCATTGTCAATGGAATTAGCTATATGCTCCATTATTAACTCAAAAGTTCTTTTTTGAAGTTTCCAATTGACCAACCCTTGCATTTAATCTCTTAACTCCATTGCAGGTTGCATTAGTAATTCTTTCAATGGCTAACTTTGAAGATGACTTGCCTTCATGTTGTTGTTAGTCATAACTCAAAGATGGAGGACGATGTTGAGTGGATTAATTATCCCATATGAAATTTGTATTATTTCTCCACCCTAGATTTTATACATTGTTATAAAGCTGTGTCTAATTTAGTAGTATTATCTATAGTAATCAAATTCTTTAGTTTTTTTTTCAAAGTGATTTCTGACTTGGATTCTATGCTCTCCCCCAAATAACTCACATGATATTGTTGGTGCTACTCTCATTGTTACACTTACATTATCCAATTTCCTTCTTAAAACCTCTATTTGAGTTGCCAGTATAGTGGTAGCATCCACATCATGTATATATGGTTGGTTGATTTCCTACTTAATTGCCATTAGTAATTGTTCCTTATCATCTCCTTAATAAACTTTAGTGTAGGTATTTAATTTTTTTAATAGAAGGGCCCCTAACTGCTATATCAAATATTTGCTTAGTTGCATAATCTAGCAATTATAAAAAATTTAAAATTGCAACCAAGTAGATATCCTATGGTCTGGAAACTTTCTCAGTAGATTCTTATATTTCTCCTATATCTTATAGAGTGTTTTATTGTCATACTTCTAATAGAAAGAGATATCATTTCTTAACTTTGCATAATTTCATATGGTTTTGTGCTCTTCGTCCATATTAGCAAGAACTAAAATAGCATCAAGCATAGAAGTAATGTTGGGCCTCGTTTCCGAAGCCCAACGATCGCTCTAAAAATCATAAACATAAGACATGAACATATCACCCTATAGGGTTATTTCAATTAACCCTCAATATCCATCATCAGTTTAACTTCATTTTCATCCAAAAATTTCCTCACAATATGTTTAATGGCGTGCCCATACAAAAACAGTCACCATACTTGAACTCATTTCTCCTGTTTGCGAACAGAATTTGGAAATCTTCAAATCTGAATTTCAATTTGACTCCTTCACAGAAATCATAGCTCTAAGTCTCTAGTTTCTTTTAAAGCAAGAATCACCTCAATCGGAGCTCTACAGCTCAAGATATGCTTAAAAAACCTAAGGGTGCACATACTCCAATTATGCTCTCCAAACCGACCCCTCACTTGTTCTAATGTAAACTTTCTCAAAACAACTCCAAAGATATCATTTTTCATGGAGAGATAGATACATGTCTTAGGAATCTATTGGTCTGAGAATCACTTCAATTGGAGGTCGGATGAGGGAGTTATGCTCAAAAGAATAGACCATGTTTATCCCTTAAATCGATTTGTACCTCTCTTGGCGCGATCATCATAACTTTCAATCTAGATGTCGGATTAATTTCGTCCAAAATCTGATTCGGCCTCTAACAGTGTCAAAAATCACAATATTTCCCGTGAATGTCCATTTAACGGATATGAATCGACTAAACTGCACCATTTCACCCGAGAAAGTCCGTTAAACGGACATAGGCAAGGGGTCCAAAACTCCTTTCAAAGCCTCTCCAATGCTTCCCTCTTCCATCCTAACCAGTGTTTTGAAACCCGGACCGGCCATCGAACCGGAAGCCTTACTGGTCACTGGTTTGACCGGTTCGACCGGTGGTGTGACGTCATAATTATATTTAATTATATATAATATTAATAATATTAAAAAATACCAAAAATAATAAAAATAATAAAATTTTATTGAATCGGTGGTCGGACCGATCAATTGACTGGTTTTGACCGGTTCTCACTGGTTCAATTGAGAGCTGGTTTTTAAGGGTGAACCGGACAGGATAGCTGACCGATCACCGGTCGAACCGGTCGGACCGGCTGGTCCAGTCCGGTTTTCAAAACAGAGATCCTAACACCATATACACTCATAATCTCCCCAAATTCAACCCTTCAAGTGCAAAACAACTTCATAACCATTCAAATACCAATCTAAATGCATCAAACTCCCAAATCTCAACTCAATAACTCATATTAAACACAATCTCTACTCATTCACCATAGCCATCAAGTTCATACCTCCTATACAACATCCTCACTTGTAAATGCTCATAACTCTCAACTTTAATATCCAAATACTCATCACACACAAGCTTCCCAACTCCAACATGCTATACTACCGCAAGCAACAATTGGCAACCTCAACAATTAGATTATGCACATCCAACATATTCAAACTTTAAAATTCACAAACTTCATACTGTTGGAAAGATGAAAAGATCTTCTACAACTTTCGAGAAGATCACTCTGCCTAAAATAGCCTAAAACAATCCAGATTTTCCCATGAAGGTTGTACACAATTTCCACACCTATGAACTTACAAAATGAAATCTCTCTTCGTATCAATTCAATTACTACAATACTTTCCGTTAAACCCTTGAATCTCATTTCAAATGGTTTATCCATAAAAACTTTCCAATCTCTAACATCCTATTCTAAAGCGAACGACAATTCGCAATCTCGACAAAGAATCATACGCATACACACAAGTCACTTCTAAAATCATAATTTCTAAAAGACATAATCATATACAAAAGGAAATCCTCGATTTCCTGTTCTCATCTTTATGCAAAGTAAATCATTGAACAACTTTTACTTACAAATCAAAATGCACCTCACAAGCTTAAACAAATACAAATAAATGCTCAATGTTTGGCATACTTAATAAGCTATACAAACAGTTCAAACTAGCTTAATACAAAAGTTATCTATCTCGGAGTTTTGTCCAATTGCCTTGCAAGGATTGCTTATTCTTCTCGTTCTGCACCTGAGAAGGGAAATTATTGGGTTGAGCTACACAGCCCAGTGGCTAATATATTTATAGCCATCGGCGATGAGCCACACAATCAAGCATATTTATAAACATTCATAAAAACATATTCGTCTCATGTTAATTCAACAATGTAAGCTCAACATTTACAATGCATAATTCAATACATAATCACATTAACCATATTCGATGTAATTTCTCATCCAAGCATTTTACACAATTTGCATCACAACTTAACATGTCAAAATGCAAATGCACAATCAAATGGCTTGAGGGTTCCGTGTAACAAAACGGAGAAACCGAAGTTTACACCGAGAACGAAACGAGTCCATTTTCAGATTTTGTGGGCCACAAGCGGGCAGCCGGGAAAAGGCTTTACGTCGACGTGCACGTGACTACGAAATGGCTCCTCTCTCGCCCACACAAAGCATATAATCATATCTTATGCTCAATTCAATCATTCACAATTCATATTCTCATGATTTTCTTCTTTCCATTTAATCAAAATGCCATAAT